>JAQMCX010000023.1:17858895-17933232 GCA_029814765.1 Acanthurus leucopareius
TGAAGTTCATCTGCAGCCCTGTCAGCCACGGGTCACTTGGTACCACCGATGAGTCTAGTCAAGCCCGGTGATAATTATGTTTTGTGTTGGAAGCCAGCAAAGCAGCTCATCCAGAGCTCTCTCCCTCTGTTTGCATGCGTGTTCAGATGTTGAAATCCATACCACGGGGTTGAGGATTGGCTGCGGAGCTATATGGTTTCAATTCACTAGTTGGCCTATTTGACTCCAAAGCAGCTTGGCGCATGATGCACACAAAGACTGCAGAAGAAGGAGCTCCCACACACATCTGGATACCTGTATCTACAAACATACAGAGACACACTGACAAAGTAGAGCAAAAAAACAGTTTTGCAAAAGTGTCACGCAACAAATAATCAGCTAAAGTCACACTAGATCTGCTCCTGGGAAACCGTCCAAAATGAGTAACACAAACTGAGTGTAACATCCTGTAACACAAGGCCAGCAAGTTTCAGCTCCACATGTGCACCGCTGGCCTTGTATGATGTCAAAATCTTTCATAAGTACCATTTTAAAACTAGATTAGTAAATACATGAAAAAAGGAAGAAGAGGACCATGCTAACCAAAGCTAAAGATCTGAAATTTAAGACAGGACTTCAGTCAGGTTGACCTAAAATACCTGTTGGCTGCTAGCGACAGCAGAAACTAGCTGTAAAAATAATGTGGCTTACATGTTAGTAACATTGCCTTGTGCTCATTCAGCAGGCAATGAACAAATTATGACTTATTTGGAGTTGTGTGTCTTTCTATCTCTAAGTTCAGTATTCCTTCTTTTAGTTCTGTTTTAGCCTCAACAAACTCTTGAAGGAAACATCTAGCTCCTCAATATCTATTTCTCTCTAAGTTAGCAACCTAGCTTACTCTAGGTTAGCAACCGTGCATGTTTGTGTAGTTGCTAAGTTTGTCTTCCTGTCCCATAGATTGGTGTGCAACTAACTTACAGTTTCAGGTATGATGTGACAGAATTTTCATCTTACCAGCCCTCTGTTATAGGAGTACTATGCTAAATGTTAAAGGCTAAATGGTTTAACGTCTTGGTCTTGCACCTTGACATGCGGCTGGCTTTTGAAGACTTGTTACTCAACTTTTCCTCAAAGGATGTGAAAAAATTTCTGAGACGCACGAAGATGTTTCTGGTTTCATAGATGATGTTGTTTCACTGATCAAACTTGTTCTCTTTGGAACATGTTGGGGAACATTTTTCCACCTCCTTTTCACTCATTCAACAGATACACAGATCACTGTTCTGCGATTTAGCAGACTTCTTGTTAGCAGTACATGCTATAAAATCTTGTGTTGTAAATTTCAACACACTTCAGCTGTGGAGAACCATCACAATTAGAGGAATAACAGTTCCAGACCAGTAATTTTGTGAAAGCAAATAAAGAGTAAAAACTGAAAAAATGTCACGGAAAACAAGCATCTCTCAAGGGGAAAACTGCAATGCGCAATGTGCAATGTTTATTTTCTTTCAACACATGTGCACAAGAGTTTAAGACATCAAGTTAATTTAACATATAAAGCACCAAAACTATCTTGACATGTCTCCTGACACTTCTCTTGCAAAGAAGAACTTCAGTTTGTCAGGCTTAATAAATTATAACAATAATAACAATTTCTATAAAAAATGAACAAAGCAGTGGATGCCAAGGAGAAACCACAGCAATAGTCTCACAATGATCCTTGGGAACCTACGAGGCAAAAAAGCACAAAACATCCGCAGAAGATGCCAAGTTGGTAACAAGCAATAATGGGCCTTGAATGCATACAGATGGAGCAGGAGAGATGGGGAGGGAGGCTCAGTGTATTGTGGGAAGTCCCCCAGCAAAAAAAAAAAATCACAGATCTGCGCATGAGATTAAAAAGTGCTGTGAACTTAACTAGTTATACAACTCAGCATCACTACTAATAACAATATAAAATGATATTAAAAACATATTAACCCTTTTTTCCAAAAAATCAAAACACTAAAACATTTAGAGGTACGTTTTTACAGGCTACGTGTTCTGGCACAATCATTTCTAAAATAAACAGTTCCTGTTTTGTCCACAGATGGTTGAGAAACAGTGATGTTTTCGGAGCTACATTGCTGCATTTGTAACTGATACCATTAATTATACAGTGCCATTGTTTCAAAAATGAGTGAAAATGCAACACATGGCATCTTTTTGTAATTTATTAGTAAGTGTGCAATGAACTGAAGAGTTCAGTGAGGTTATAAATCAGCGTGAAGGATAAACACTGCAAGATGCTACAAAATTCCCATCTCCCGTGTTGCCATCTCACAACAGTTTGATCTTTCGCAATAACTTTCATCTTGGTTTGATGAGGTCCCATCCGGAGAACATTGTAGAGTAAATAAGTTTCCAGAAATAGAGTCAGCATGCAGCAGAAGGGGCCAAATTAAAGGAACATCTGGCATCAAATGCTGCATAATATCAGCCAATGTGTCACCGTTTAGCACATGATCAGTGTGATTTAAATACCGTCACATTTCCAGGCTGTGTTTTACGTGCACAGAAACTTTGTTTAACCAACTAAAAGAAAATCAACTTAAGCAACTTTAAGGCCAATTAAATAAGGGATACTGTGTTACGACTGGTGGGATTTTCACATGTGGTGGCCACATTGGACAGAGTGCATGGAATGTATTTTTTAGGATACAGGGTAAACTTAATTTGTCAAACGTGTGGACATAGATAAGGAATGTGACCCATTCATTTCTCTTAGTGTTGACTCACAATTTTCAAGGAGATTAAACTGGATCAGCAGCTCCTGGGGTAAGTTGAGCTTTCAGAGCTTGTGCAAGAAGTGTGTCCTCTGCTGGACATTTTTGATGGTCTCAGAAACTGGAGGGTTTTCACAGCAGAAACAGTGGTGTTGAATTTGGTCTTGGGGGACTTTTTCTTTTATCTCACAGTTGACCTTTGAGCACGCTCAGCTCCAGGTTGTTATAATGGTGCCAGAGGGCCAGCTGTCAAGCTTTTTGTTGGTATGCCACCATTTTTTATCACCATCCTTGATGAGACTGATGACCGTTTTGCCATCTAGAAATGCAAGAGTTCAGCAGAGTGGCCTCCTGATGTGCATTTTTTGTAGAGAGAAAAGCTCAGTGGGGAGAGCACATATCCCTGGGGGGCACCACTGCTGAATATCAACTACTTCACAACAAAATTTGAGGTGGTTTTGGCATCTTTTAACTTTTAATTTACTGAATAAATACTTAAAGGCATTAATAAATATAATAATGTTGTAATGTTGTTATAGGATATTTATTTCTAAGCTATATCAAAAGACCTCAAAGTCAAATCAAACGAGATTTTCTTTTTGCTGAAGAGGTCCATCTGCTCCCCCTCACCAGAGCTAACCTCTTTAACTTTCCCATTCTCTTCATGCTCATTTAATGCAGTAAATGATAACATGTTGTCTGCTCTTACACTGACTTTAAATATACCCAGCATGTCACACATGCTTTCAGTTCATTTAAAATATTTAGATGTGGAATTTTTAAAGCAGCCTTACCCATAAAGCTGGAGGTTTAACAGGGAGAGCTGAATACTACAGTAAGAAACCAGAGTTTGCCTTAAAAGCCCACTAGGTTGTTTGTATTTTAGCTTTTTCCTTTTAAGTGCATGTTAAAGAGCACTGGATAGAAAAAGAAATATCCAGTATGTGTACCTACTGTTGGGATTTCTGAGGAGAATGTGCTGTGTAAGGATGCCCCCTAGTGTCAAGACACTGATGAAAACATGGTCGACATCTTCACATTTAAAGTCTGACATCTGGAAAACATTGTCACTCAACTCTAAATTAAGATCCGACCATCGCAGACGTAAACTTACAGTGAGGTTGGAGTTTCAGGAAATGCATGAGGGGTCAAAATTTTTATAACAAATGTAAGTTTTTTTGTGGTTGCAGTCCAAGCTGGTAAACCATTAAACAGCAGATAACAGCTCTGCAGAGAGACGACCGCTGCTGACACAGAACTGAGGAATCTTTGTATGTGTGTTCAGATGTGTGTGTGTTTATGGTTTACTGGAACATCCATCCCCCGAGATGACACACTCCACAGTATCAGGATTAAAGGATTACTGTTGTGTTAAAAGACACTTTATTATAAAAACACTTGATTAATTCAGTTCCCCTCAGATCCTTTATAAAGTATCATGTTCTTGTGTGTAATGTGTGCTTTAGCCCTGTTGTGTTTAAATGTGTTTAAATTCCCAATAGCCTCCTCACACTTACGGAAAGTTACCGTACATGTTAGCACAGGCTGATTTTTATCAAAACAGTCTGAAGGTCTGACATCAGCAAACCTGGAGCTGTTTGGACATAACTGTGCAATACATTAAGAACTTCAGCTGCTCAAGAGCTGCACCGTGTTTTAGCCCTGTGAAAATGTCTTTAAAGATAACCCAATTGATTTTAAAATGGTTTAATTTAGCTTATTGGAATATTTGTCTTAGCTGGAGAATTCACACTTACAAACACTGGAAATATGCTGTTTTCAGTGAGGCTTTTTCACTGTAACAAGAGACTGATTCTAGTTTTTTAATTAAGAAGAAAGTTAATAAAAGTTGACTATGACTTCTTTGATATTTTTAGTAACTCTGACACTTGTCTGTTCACATTGGTCTGCAGTTTACGTAAGAATCTGACTTGTATAACAGGAAAACCTCAAAGTGTTCTTGCAGTGTTTTCACAGTGTCCTGGTGTTTTTGCATGGCTCATTGTCATTTGCTCACATGGACGATAAGATATAATGGAAACTTTGTTAATATTATATAGTTACGAATTTGCTTTTGTTGTTATTATGTCTTTTGTAAAGATAGGACAATAAAAAAAAATTGCCATACAGTTTGATTAAGTTGCTGCACCCAATGCAAGATGGGTTATACTATTGCAATAAAAATATTGTCAAGTCTTTTTATTTTACTTATATTTTGCCTGTAATTATTTTTTTTAATTAAGTTTGAATTACATTAATAGTTAAAAATACATTTCAGTATAGCATGTGTATAAAAAGTACAAATTTAAGAAAAAACTTATGCAAAAATGATGCTGGAACAGATGCATTTATAGGCTCCATATGTTCTTTGTGAATTTGTTATGAAACAGTTGTGAAACACATAATGTGGTTTTTTCGTATAAACACATTTGAAAGTGAAGTTATTTACTGTTGAGTCACGCTCAGGATGAATCAAATGTTTGTCTTTCTGCTCAGCAGCTCTCGGCCGCTGCCAATAAATCACAAAACTTCTGGAAAAGTCTATTCACGAGCGACAAGCTAGACAGCGTTAAACGCCAGAGGGACAGGAAAACGTATTTGGATTGCAAAGTAAAAGCACGATTTTTTTTGCGTATGATGAGAGTAGGGAGTAACATCGGGTTATCAAGGTGGAATCAATAGTTTGATATTAGTGACCCGATCCAAATAAAAAACATAAAACATTTAGTATTAGTGGAATAAAAAAGTAAGATGTTTCCTTAATTTGTTATTATGTACAAAGTTGTTTGTCTCCATGTGTAGTTTTAATGCAAAACCAAGCTGATGGCTGCTAGAAGTAACATCATGCTTTACCCTTTATATCAGAAGTGAAGAAAAAGTGTATTTCTCAAAATGTGAAACGAATCCCTTAACAACTTCACATGCTTTTATCGCAACCTTGTTTTGTTCGTAATTTTCATCAAAGAAACTGCTTTTTTTAGAAACGCAAATTAGCCTACAGGAAGTAGTATTTTGTAATGCAGCAACTTGACGGTAGTTGCGGTGAAGCAGCATGCTTGGTCAGTGAATCACATGTTTGCACCGTCCCCGTTATCCGCTGGTATAAAAACGAGCAGCACTGAGACTGAAGCAGCTTCAGACGGTCTGGAGTCTCAGGAAACAAACAGAGGTGAGTCACAGCGGCTGTTTTTAATGAAAGACTCTGCAGCTCGGTGATGCTCAGAGGACACAAAGTCTCTTTTTTCTGAGGCTTTAATAACAGTGTTATTATGATTAATTAGGATATAAGAGAGTGCAACAAATTTGCAGCATTTTTCAGGTCTAGCCTTGGAAATGTGAGTTTGTATATGTTTCCAGCCAATGTTTTTATTGTTATCTTTGTTATTTTGGTCCCCTCAGTGTTTTTTTTCTCCATGCAGAAATGCTGACTTCATTGCTGACTGTCTGACCGCTGTTTGTACTGCTTGCTCATGGGTGTGACCTCCATCTTTGGATCAAAACAACTGGATTAGGGTAGATTACGTCATTGTATTGTTGGTTCAATTTAATAGCCTATGTCTGGACTTTAGGCTATAAACGAAGGCACACTCATCTTGAAATACTTAATACAAAATAGAAGTTTAAACATGAAAATAGCAAATATACAAGATTGAAGTTGAAAGAAAACTCAAGTTCAAGCATACAATGTATGTTCTAATAGTCCTTCAAATTGAAATACTCAGTAGGACCACTATTTTAAAGTTAAAAAATACATTTTTTTGGGAATTATTTTATTTTATTTATTTTACATTTATTAGTTTTGAACTGACCTTATTTCTCCTTGTCCATATGACAGTGAGTCCTTGGGTGCAGAAGTTCCCAAACACTTCAAAATGAGACCAAAATGAGGTCACATGTGCCAGAGTGTCCCATTTGTTGTAAATGGAGCGCAGATGATCCAGATAGGATTAATTGTTCTTTTTTTTTCTGACACGGGGGAAGTCGTTTGTGCAGGTTTAAGCTTCTGACAAAAAGAATGAGACAGAAACAGATTGAGAATTACTCTGTAGTTAAAAATATCAACTGATGTGTGTTATGACAACAGATTTCAAACATGGTTATGCACAAATATATGATAGAAAAAGACTTTCCTGATTACCAGAGGGTAATTGAGATAAAAGACTATGAGGCAAAATATGGATAATGGACTATTTAAATGAGAGATAATAGAGCAGTTACATTCAAAAAGCTATATACAATGCAATCCAGCCTGTACATAACAGAGCAATTGACTCTCTCAGTAAACTGTTCAAAAAACCATATTGGTGCAAAAAAATTCAACAGTGCCATAATGCATTAAATATGTATAACTTTCATAAAAATATACTGAAGTGCGGTCGCAGTTGAGTAGCTTTTGGTAGCCTTGGTTAATTATGTATCAATTTTGCGTTCATTTTCACATTTTACTTTGTAAATAAAATATCAGATATTAAAGACTATTAACTGACTGAAATGATAAATTAATATATGCTTACAATACAGTTATAATAATGGTATAAAACATATACTGTATAAATAAAAAAGAAACATCATTTTATAGCATTTAACTAAATAAAAAATACATTTATAACAATATAATATAGAATAGCATTATTTTTTAGTGATATAAGTTATATTATTGAAAATAAAGTGCAGTTGTTTTGGATTTGGACTCAGAAAATTTCCGATGACGCAGATACGTTTGGCGATAAAATAATGTGTGGAGGAGTGGACAGATGTTTTACTTCTTTCACTTATCTCACCTCATGAAGCTTAAACTGAGCTTTCTGGAAAGCCTTGCAGACAACATCTGGACTAAAGGACAGTCAGTCAGTTTGCATTCTTTTAGTTGTGCAACCAGGATCTCTGCAGCTGTTGCACTGCATTATAAATGATTTCTCCTTCCTCTCTTTCTTTTGCTTTTTATTTGTGTAACTTTCTCTCCATCTCACTTTCTCTGTGTCAACCTTGATGTGTTTAACCCTGTCTGGCTTTGTCTGTTTTTCTTCTCTCCTTTTGTACATTACTCATTCTCTCCAGTCTCTGCATGTCAGAACTTATTCTGTTTTTTTCTCATTAGTTTTGCTGGAAGCAGTCGATCACTGTTTACAAACCCTTCAATAACTGGCATGCTGTAATTAAACCAGAGCTTCACTGTCACGTGGGTACATGACCTCATTGTGGAAGTTGCTGCAGTTTGCTGCACTGTATGTGTCAAACACGTGAGCTTGTAGAGAAGAGAAAGTGGGACATTTTAAAGCTTGCAGGTGGGTGTTCAGTCCTGCTGGGTTTGAAACAGTGGGTGACATTTTTCCAGTTTTTCTCTGCAGATTGAAAGAACATACGCAGAGTCAAAGAGGCTGTGCCATCAGTGTATTAAGTTAATGTGTAACTTGATGAGAGCAAACACCAGAATCTTTATAGTTCGCTTTGTACTGATTAATACTCGCTGTTATTTCATTTTTTTTTATATTTAAAGATGACAAACCCCAAATATGCTAGTCTTAATCTTAGGGAAATGTTCAAAAAACATCCTCTTAGTTTTATACCAAACATAGTGCACAAACAACATGCTGTGCATACTGTCCTTTGCTTGTTTCCATAGGAACAGGAGAAAGTGGGCGAGCAGGTGACTAAGCAGGGGACGAACAATTGTTTTCATCAAAGAAGTTACATAACATATTTTGTTATCATGACTTTTTATGTTTATCATTTTGTAAGCAGTATATAAAACAGCAACTTAGATTTTTATTTCTTATGGATTAGTATTCATTTAAGCATTGATACTGTAATGACCTACCATTACATAACATGCAGTATATGACTAAAAGTATGTTCAAATGTACTTACAGCTGATTTAATTGGTGTTTTTACATTAAGAATGAAATAAATACCCAGAAGTTTTTCACTAATAGAAGTCATAGAGAGAATATCACCTGAGTGCAGTTTTTTAACCTCATTGTTTTTATTTCCCAGCTGACTGTTTTGGTACAGTCTCAAATCTCTCACCAGCGTTGTTTGTAGCAGCAGCATTTAGCTGTTTTCTCTGATAAACTCACTGAAAATTAACAACCCAGCATCATATGACAGAGTTAGCAAGTAAATAGCAAACATATTGGATCATCAGCAGCTACACTGCCATTTCCCTCAGGAGTTGGTGGAGACTAACAACAGAGCAAAATTTAACTCTATGTTGATGACTGTGCTGTGTTTTTGGCTTGTTTCTGCATCCCCCCACTGGCCAAAAATGGTATTGCATTAGATGCTTGTTTGTGCCTTGGTGGGCAAAGAAAGACCCATTTTGAAAATGATTTCTTAAGAAAACCGCGATCGCCCTGCACAGAGCCCTGACCATAACCCCATCCAACGCCTTAAATATCATCTGGAAAGCACGAAAAAGCCGGTCTTTATGAAACACCACTGATGGCGCACCTCACTAATTCTCTTGTGGTTTCATGAGAAAAAATCCCTGCAGTCAGGTTAAACTCTAGTAAATTCCTGAAACTTGAAGGGTGGAGAATGTTGTAGCCATAATTTTTAAAATGAAATGTTCATCAGTAACATATGTACATTGTAAAGTTCAGGTGTCCATAAACTTTTGGCCATAGAGTATGAAGAATGTTAAGTGTTATTCATTCACTCCACCCCTTTTCTCCTTTTCGTGTCTGGCCTTGTCATGTTATTTCCGTTGAAATTATATCATTACTTTGTTTGACTGACAGATAGGTGCACTCAGATCATTGTGATGTGTATTTACAGTAAAAAGAAGGATTACGTCCAGCTGCAGAAATGATCTGCAGAAAGTAGACATGCGTATTTGTACTGCCTGTGAAAAGCTGCTCAGAGGAAGGAGAAGGATGGTCCAGCTGTCTGATGACTTTCTCCCTCTGCTTTATCATGTGTGTTGACAGGAGAGAGATGATATCATTTTAAAGTGGATTTTCATGTTAAATTTCAATTTTTATCCCATATTTATGCTTTTGACTCGGAGTACTGCAGCTGTCAATGTTGAATAAAGGCAGCTGACCAAGCACAGAATAAAAAGGGCAAACAGAGAAATGGCTGTTCTCTTTATTAGATAATCCTAATGACAGGCAAAGTTGGTCAAAGTCACAGGAAACGCTCTGATCTAAGGTCAGATTGGTCACAATGTTCTTGATTCAGGGAACTCGATCCATTCAGCAGGCTTTAGTTTGAATTATTTATAAGTATTGATCACTGGGGTTATTTCCATTTAATGCTGTGTAAGGGTGGAAAACTGCTGAGCGAGCATGATAATTTTCTACTGCGTAGGTGCCTGGTTTCTTCACAGCCTGTGTCACCCTCTAGTGGACAAAATGGGCATTACAACAACATAACAAGATGAAGGAGTTTATTCTCATGTTTGATGTTTGTTTATGTTTTTCAGAATTTTTTTTCCCATCATTGCCTGCTGGCCCCCTGAGAGTCAGAGAGGATGTTAATGATGATGATGATGATAAAGAAGAAGAAGGGGTCTCTGGCCGTCATGGCCCTGCTTCTGGCCTCAGCTAATTGTATCCTTCTTCCATCAAAAGAAGATCTTACCCGTAAGTTTCACAGCATCTGCCTCAGAAAACTTTATACAGAATAGCAGTTTATTTTTAATTCTTGTTATTTTATATATTTGCCAGCAAGAAAAAATTATGTTAGTGAAATCTGTAAATTATTAAGATTAAATTGAATTAAAATTACAGCATTTCAGTGTCTAGATATTACTAATTGATTGAGAGAATTGTTTTTATCAAGTGCATTGACTTGTTAAAACCAACCCACCTTTTTGAAAATGACAAAAGCTTTTGCAAAATTAAAAATGCGCATTTTCCTTCCATCAAACAAAAACCCTCATATAATTTAAATTGACTTCATGATGTAAAAATAATCACCTTGGTCAAAGAGGACAGAAATGATGGAGGCTGCACCAGGAAAGTGCCTGTTTTGAGCCTGTGATTCATCTCTTTACGCAGAGATTTCCCTCCAGGGAGAGAAGTATCTGGATGAACAGATTGAAAACGCCGTTAATGGAGTGAAGGAGATGAAGACTGTGATGCAGAAATCTTCAGAGGACCACCAGAAGCTTTTGGATGTCCTGGAGAAGACCAAGGAGCAGAAGGAGGTAGAAACATGTCTGAAAAAAATGCTTGTACCAGATTTTAGCGAAGAAACCAGAATGAAATTAAACACCTTTTTACTACAGAATTTCCTGATGAAATGGATCAACAATGCCCTTTTTCATATATTGTAAAATGTGATTCACAGGAAAAAAACAGGCTTACTTTGCCCAAATTGATGTTAAAGGAAAAACAGGAGACACTTGTATCTAATTTCTAATGTCTTGCCCCCTGAACTTTTTTGTCTGTTTCATTACAGGAAGCCATGCGTACGGCTCAGGAGATGGAGGCCAAGCTGGAGCACGAGGAGGAGGTCTGCAACGAGACCATGAAGGCGCTGTGGGAGGAGTGCAAGCCCTGTCTGAAGAGCACCTGCGTCAAATATTATTCCCGAACATGCAGCAGTGGCTCTGGACTGGTGGGACGCCAGGTAACATCCCTCATACACACATATACTAAGTACATTTACTTAAATACTTATTGACAAATTTGAGGTACTTTTAGCTTTCTTGAGTGTTACAATTCCGTGCAACTTTCTGCTTCAACTCCACAACAAGTCAGAGGGGACTGAATTTAAATTCCCTTCACCACATTTGTCTGAAATATTTAATTCAATTACATGAAATTAACAAGTGGAGCTGAAACATGTAATAGACTGACATAATTCTAATGCAGCAATTTTAATAATTGTTTGTCTAAACTAAATTAAACTGAACTAAACTAAATTTAAAAAATAGTGATTTTATGTGCCATAAATACATCAGAGGTTATAAATGTCAGTGACACAATCACTCCCTCCACAAAACTCGTTCCCATCTAGTGTCTCTTTCATCTTTACTCTCTGTTATGGTAATGTATTAATGTATTTGTTTAAGGTTTGATTTGAAATTAAAATTTCAATTTTTATCTGCAGCTGGAGGAGGTGCTGAACAGAACATCTCCCTTCTCCATCTGGATCAACGGCGAGAAGATTGACGTCCTGGAGCGAGAGGGACAGAGACAGAGCAAAGAGTTCAAGAACCTGGAGGACAGATACACAGAGATGGCCGACGGTGTGGACAGCATATTTTCAGACAGCATGAAGGTATCATTCACCTGTGAGACCACTGATGTATGCTCTGAACACAGAGATACATATCTGCTTATATAAATACTTCATACTTTTAGAGGTGCATTTAGAAACTTCTGAGACTGCTCCTGCTGCACACAAACTGAGTGCTGTACAGTAATATGCCTTTTTTTTCTTTTTTTGGGGACCTTTATTTAACCAGGAAGTCCCCAGACTGCCTAATTTAGCCAAAAACATCAACTTTAACATGAGAATACACAGAGAAAACAGACACGCTCTTATAAACATATAAAATTAAGTTCAATTTTCTTTTAAAAATTTATTTTTTTAGCAAGAAAAGAAAACAGAGAAAACATTTACCACCAGTTACTTCAATAGAGAAAATCACCATTTTATAAACTGTGGCAACAGGATAAGAAATATAGATTATTCAAGCAGCAACATGAAAGCCTTTTGCAGATTGATGTGTAAATAAGCAAATATTGTCAATAAATCATCCGAAATAAATTTAGGCCTATAGTTAAAGTGATGAAATGTGAGTTTGGTTTTTAAATAAAATAAAATATTTAAATAAGAGAGGAGGTATATAGGACAGTAGAACTTTGTAGATGAATCTGAACAGAATTTTTGCCCCCAGGGGGCGCCCTCCCACAGTCCAAAGACATGAATGTTGGGTACAATGGTCACTCTTAATTGTCCATACCTGTAAATATATCTATTTGTCACTTGTGGACAAACAGATTTAACATCATCTGCCTCTGTGTTGTTCCTCAGGTGGCTGATCACGTTCACTACAGCCCTCCACTGCTCTTTCTCCCAAACTTCATGGCGCCATACGCTCGCCACAGCAGAAGCATTCGCTCTCTGTTCCACAATCCTTTCCGTAACTTCCAGAGTTTGTTCGCTCCGATGACGGGCATGGGCAGGAACTTCTTCAGCTCCATGGGCTCCATGATGGACATGGACTTAGACACAGTTCCTAATGAGGGTATGTTTTTTTTTTTCAAGTAGCACTGCAGATGCCCTGTTTGCTATTGATTCAATGTGCAGGAAAAAAAATGTTTTTTTAGGGAGTTGAATTCATATGAGCTTACAAACTGCATGTGACAAATACATAGTGTGCTGCAGAGTGAAATATAGTGAGTAACAGTGAAACAAGTTGTTACTTTAGTCACTGAAGGGTTTTCCTGGTACATTTACAACACTAGGTCCTATTTATTTCTGTCCACAGATGGCAGCGTGAACGAGGATGTGGTCATCACCAAGCCTTTTGGCAACGGCAGGATGACCTGCAGAGAGATTCGCCGCAACTCGGCCGGCTGCCTCAAGTTCCGTGATGAGTGTCAGAAATGCAAAGACATCCAGCACATCGGTAAGAGGACTCAAAAATCAACTCAAAAATCAAATAAGACCAGTCAAAAATGTAAACATGGGAACAAGGTAAAAAATAGAGATAACGAGGAAAATAAAGTTAATGAAGTTAGCAAGAAAATGTGAAACGTAGTAATACTGAGAGAAAAATGAGATACATATTGAGAACTAACTATAATAACAAGGTTCAGTGGGTGCCGTGAGGTCCAGCTGTGTCTTTTCATGCAGGAAACTAGCCGGAGCTGAACGATGATCCAGAGATGTTTTTATTACAGAAACACAACTGGGATTTATGTTAATGTTGGAAACAGGAAGGGGTTTAAATGAATGGCAGCAGATGCAGAGAGAGTGTCATTAAATTATGTGATCAATTCAATAGTGTAGATGATGTTTTTGTTTCTCTGCCATGTGTCTTCTACATGTGAAATGTTGAGACATTTGGAGAAAACAAAGAAGTTTAAAATGAATTCATATTCTTAAGGAAGTTTTGTTTTATCAGTATTAACATTACAGCCCAAATTCTATCTTAAAATTTTTTGTAATATTATGCAACAGAAGGAAATATTAGCTGCTAAATGCTCCACTGTGCTCTGCAACTAGTTGTACATTTTGTCCGTAGTTTTGTGCTGAGCAGGTGGTGTGAAGTGGATTTTTAGAGCTTCTCTCTAAAAAAACAGCTGTCTGCTTTTTCGCAAAATGTCTACATTAACAAATTGAGCTTAACAGTGAACTGAAACTCACTATAAAGCTCTTTAAACCCGAGAAGAGGTGAGATTCAGGTGATAATTCTACGTAGGTTTGTTAATATTTCACATCTGGTACTTTATTTTGAAAATCTCGACTTAATGTGGCTTTAAATTCACCGCAGTGAAACTCTTTTGGATCAAAATGCTGAGCAATACAAAATGGAGCAAGAAACAAATGTGATGTCCTCTTCCAATAAATATTAACTCAGTTTAGTCAGTAGGGTGGTTTTCTGAGCTTGCTTAAGCTCCATTATGATGTTGTTGGTCTGTTTTGTGTTTCTGTCACAGACTGCTCCGGGAAGAAACCTCTGGAGGGCCCACTGAAGGAGGAGCTGGAGGAGGCGCTGGCCATGACTGAGCGTTTCACTCAGCAGTACAACAACCTGCTGACCAGGTTCCAGGAGCAGATGTTCAACACCTCCGCTCTCCTGGATATGCTCAACAGAGAGTTCGGCTGGGTGTCGTCTCTGGCAAACAGCACCACCAAAGACAACTTCTTCCAGATTCAGACGGTGTGTAGATGTACTCAATGACCCGCAGAAATTTTGTGTAATGCATTTATGTAGCACTCTGTTTCTCAGACTGATATAGTGGATGATGAATATATTTTATTTTTGCCACATTTGCACTATGAAAAATTCTGAAAATATGAGAAAATTAAATGTGCATCACTCAAAAAAGGCAACAAACATAAATCACTCCTAAAAGTTTTTTTTTTAAAAAGTAAACTGCCATTAAAAATCAGTTTTCATCTTGACGGAAACTGAAAAGTTTAGTGAGGTCTCTTATTTTTGAGATTTCTGTTATAATTTGACAAAACAGCCTTCAAAGATATGTTTTGTATGATTCCTTACTTTTATTTTTTCAAAGAAGTTGCTGTGTATTGGGTAAAAAAACTGTAAATAGTAGATGTCACCATTTAACTTCCCCAGTTGTTTACCAAACAGTATGTCACTAACTTTTTGTATCACAGGTTTTTTTGAATTTTAAGCTTTAATATACAAATGTAGCTTTCTAATTAAACATGCTAATTTGCATTTTTCAGAACAAAATTTAAGCTAATATAAACACATAAATGTGTAATTTTGACACTTTCTTTCCACATAACGAAAAATAAAAGGAACCTATAGTATAATAAATAAAAGTGAATTGTAAAGCATAAAAACCATTATCTATCCACCAGCCTCTACCTTTATCTGCCTATGCACAGTATTTATTATATTATATTGCCTCCATCTATGGAAGTGAAAATATGTTTAAGATTTTTGCTTAGAAAGTGCTGAACTTATTTAATTCTCGCTGTGCTGTAGGTGTTATGCAAGGACACCGAGGAGAAGCCAGCTGGTGGAGAGAAGCAGCAGTCCGGAGACACCGATGTCTCCGTGCAGCTCTTTGATTCTCCGCCCATGAACTTCAGCGTGCCAGCCAACATCCCTTGGACTGACCCCAAGTTCCCAGAGGTGGTGGCCCAGAAGGCTCTGGACCACTACAAAGAAGTCAGCGTGTGAGTGTCAAATAATGCGCAAAGTTTAAAAAAATTTTGGGCTATGTGTTTATTGGTTTTCTTGCTGAGAATTAGATGAAAGGTTCATTCCTATCCTCAAGCCCATACGGTAAATACGAAGTTACAGTTAGCTTAGCATAGCAAAGAGAGCAGAAATACAGAAAAAGGCTAGCTAACTCTGGCCAAAGTCAGCAAAATTCTCCTATTATCATCTCTAAAATTAATACTCAACATGCCATGTCTCGTTTGTTTAATAAGTTGAAAAGCTGAAGTGTAAAAATAATAATTTGCCTTTTTTCAGGGGGTTTGTGCTTCATTATTTCTTGGCAGTTACCTTAGCAACTGACAGATACAAGCTAGCTTTTCCCCTTTGTGGCGGTCTAAGCTACGGAGCTTTTTCTACGTATAGCAGTCTTTTGTAGTGTTACCTGAAAATGGTACTTATTGAGCCTTTAATTAAATGTTTTTATCATTTCCAAGGTAAAGAGAGAACTTTATTGCTAAACAAGAATATTTAAAGATCTATTCAGTCTTTTCCATGTAAGGCTCCTTGATTTTCAGCTGTTTGCTGTCCTCTCTAAATTTTAATTTGTGAGGAAACAGCAGGAGGATTATATGCTAAAGTGGAAAAATACCTTTAGTTTTCTTTCTTCTAAGGAAGATACAAAACAATCACTGACAATTCCTGATCTCCCTCCCTCTTTTTTTCCCAGTATGGTCAAATAAAGCATCAGTGGGATTTAAGCCACAACCTGCACTGACAGCTGACAAGGCAACGTTCGGGATTCATCGTTAACACCTTTGAAACCCGGACAATGAAACACACCTGGAAGAAGCCCTGAAGCCAATCCGCTGATTCTGATGTAAATTTAAATGAAGTCCTGCTTTTGCAAAACAACAAAGTTTAACCTCAGAGATTTATATGGTTACATTAGAGCTGTTTGTCCTGCTGTAACAGAAGATTTTCAGTAAATGTAGATAACAGGCCTACTCATGTCTATAGCACTTACACTACATGTGAGCTGGGCTTTGCAAACAGGTGCCGCAGCACTTATCGTGATTTATGCTGATTTTGAAACAGTTTATTCTCTGCATTCAGGCTTTTTAACACACAAAGATTGAGCTTATATTGTTTGACGGTTTGATAATACAATGATTTGATTTGTTGCGAAGATTTGTAGGAAACTAAAGTTTAGAGGAAGTTTTTACAGGCTGCTTCAGTGACTTTAACGACCTGAACTACACTTCTACAGATCTCTGGTAACTTTTCACCCGGGTTGGTCGAAGTGGTTGATGTGCTGGAGTTAAACTCACTGATTGGAGGGATTCAAGTAGACTGTAGGATTTGATAATGTCCAGGATTTCTTGGAGGCCCCTGTACAGCAGCCTAGCAATGAAGCAATACGTAGAGACCCAATAAAACTTGCTCAAATCCATTCGGTGTCTTTGTCATTTGCTTTTTCTGTGTTCTTGGTCAAGTAGAAGCTGGAGATTACATAAACATGCTTCCAAAATTGAAATTTTGAACTCAATTGGAAGACAAAAGTGGAAGTTCTACACTGAAAGCCAATTTCAAGTTCAAGAATAAAAGCTAGTTGTCGAAGTGCTTGTCTTTTAGAAGTATTTTTAAGAAATCAAAGAGCTCCAGAGGTCTCTGAAGTTGGTGTCAAGGCATGGTGTGTTGTCGATGTGGCAGAAAGTGAATTCAATGTGGCTTTTTTTCTTTTAAATTTGATCTCATAGTTGAGCTTTACCACTTCCTTTTGCATCTTTATCATATGCTACAGACACTCATTAAATTAACATTTTATTGCTACTTGAGATCACAGATTTTACAAAAACAAGTTCAAACCTTGCAAGCTTTTGCAAGATAACATTGGTGGAAAAATGTAAGGATTTTTTTGTTTTTCTTCCTAAGATGAATAGCAGTAAAGATGGAGGTTTATTCACTGCCTTTCCTTCCTCAAGAATACATGTGATCAATCATGTGTTCACCTGAAAGCTGCTCTTAAAGTCCCCTAAAAAAGACTTCATGTGAAAGCTGGTACTTTTTTTACAAATGTCAAGTATTTCTCCGTAGTTAGACTTAATAGATTTCTCCATTCATGACTAAAACAAAGGGAAAAATTAAGGTTTAAGCTAGTTTCATTAGAACATTATTGGGTGTTAGCACATAACCTTCAACTATCATGACACTTTGATTCAAGTTTAAATGACTTAGCCTGGTTTCCTTAAAACTGAAAGGGTCTCAGACAAAAATCCCTAATGCAAAATATTCAAAACTGTTCTCAGGTCAGCAGGAAGTTGTGTTAACATAGGACCTTATTCTCACAAAAAGAAGCATACTGATCCAATAAGTTCCCAGGCCCTTTAACAATCAATAAAGAAGCCAATAAAGACCGCAGCGTTTAAAATATTGTGCCGTTTTTATTTTTGTGTAAAAATCACACAGCTGCTAGTTGACTCTGCAGAGATACAGTACATCCATGCAGTTAAACATCTAGGATCCCACAGCCAAGAGAGAGGGAATTAAATAGAATATTCTTTCGCTGTTAGTCAGCAATTAATGCAAATTTACATATGAGTCCAAAAGTGTGTATCATGTACAATATACAACACAGATCTGGGAGCAAATAGCATTCAAAATCCCATCAAAGTCTCGAGTTATCGACCGATTGCTTCTGCCTGCCTGGGTTGCCTTTTGGGCTCAGGGATAAGAAGGAGCTTTTGTGCTAGCAAACATAAATCAATCTCACATGGAAGTTTTATTTCATAGGGTTTTAAATGGTATTAGTTCCAGGTCTGGAAACAATATAACACACTCCCACACACACTCCCACACACACACGCACATACACACATAGACTCATACGCACACACCAACTACATCATCGTCCTCAACAGCAGAAAAAAAGAAGGCGAGCCTTGATACAACAAGGAAAAGGAGAGGTCAGTCAGCCGCTGTGGAAACCTGAACGCCAGTCGGGGGAGTAAGGCTTTAGAAGAAGACAGATTCTTCGCAAACACACATGAAGGTCCAGGGTCAAAACATTTATATATATTAAAAAAAAAAAAAAAGAAAATTACCAAAACAAGACAGGATATTTTAAGGGTACTGGCACAAACACCTTACAGTTTCCAGGTTGTATTAAAGAAATAAAACTCAAGTGGTTCATTATTTTTACTTTTTAAAGCATATTCTTTTTTTTTTTTAAATACACGTGAGAGACAAGAACATCATGCATGTTAAAAGAAAGCAAAGAGAGACACAACAAATAAAAAAAAAATACAAAAAAATAAGAAGGAGGGTTTTTTTTTTTTTTAAGTTCAAAGTGCAGTTGGGTCATTCAGGTCTCCTTTTCTGTTGACTGGTCTCCGTCTGTAGTTCTGTTCAGCTTCATCTACAACCAGCGAGGGTCGTATCTTGCAGATTTAGGGTGAAAGTGCCCTGATAAAACACTGATCTGGAGTTGACCTCCCTCTGGAGCCGGGAGCAAAGGAAAAGGACTGCTCATCAGTACCAAAAAGAAAAAAAAAAAGGCAAAAAAAAAGAATCACAAACATACAGTAGATGGTGTTTTTGGAAGATCTAAGATACAAAAACTGGAGTATAGTGCTCACACAGTTGCTACTATCATAGTACAAACAGCTAAGTATAGTTGGTCTGTGAAGATGTTACCGCCCGTACTTGCATAGTCCCGACAGCCCGATTTGAAAACAGCTGAATTTTTTAAAATCAATATCATCTCTTATCTGCGCCATCAGTTCGGATCTGTCCATGTTGTGTTTGCTGAACGGAAAAAAATCACAACAGAGCTTCTCTCCGATCAGTGTCGAAATTCTTCATAAATGCCGCTTCCTGCAATCAAGCAGCTGGAATATCTTTAAATCCCTTCAAGTGAATGTCTGTTTTGACTGAACGGTTTCTCATTCTGATGAAATTTAAGACTGGAAAATAACTACGGCAACCTAGACTAAGAGGTTCAAATGAAATGTTGAAATGTTGATGCACAGCAATGCAGGAAAAAATGTAAAAAATAAAGAGAAACCTGCAGGAAGGAAGGAAAGAGAGGTTGCATTTTTTTTAAAAAACAGCCAAAGTAGAGGTGAGAAAGCAGAGTTCAGTTTGGCATAAAGTTAAACCATTCAGTCACATCAATCCCCAACAATGTAACATAATGAAAGGAGACAAGCACATTCATTCTTTCACTGCATTGTGACATTAAACACACATATATGTAGACTTCAAGGGGCAGTAAGGAGACAAAGATGGGCTGAATTCATGTCACAGGATGAGCTCAAAAAAGCCTCTACCATGATGATTTAACCAAAAAAAAGGCCTCACAAAAAACACACACACACACACACACACACACAGTCCTGTCTAAAAGTAGCCCAGTATGTTTTATGGTGAGACTGACCACACCAAACTCCAGTCAAAAAAATGTCAATTTTAAGTTCCTTGCCTACTAGCAAAAAGCGATTCCTGAAGTGGATATTCTACTGTTTTTGAAGCCTCTAGTAAGTGTAGCAGCATGTCTCTCTGACCTGCTTTAAACAGATATTTGGAAAATGGTGACATTATAAAGCAAATGTTAAGTAGACAGATATTCACTGATGATACTGAGAAAAGAGATGCCTTTAGAGTTCTGTTTTGCACAATTGTCCGGTTTTGCAAAGGGAAACATGGCAGTGCAGTATGTAACAGCTTTCAGTAAATGAAAATCAAAGCAATAGTTTAACATATCTGGAGATACACTTCTACTTTTCCTTTCAGAGGGTTAGTAGAAGTGGTTTAAGCATAAATTTCCCCATAAACTATAAAAGCTTCTTTTTATGGTTCTGTTTTTGTAACAACTTAACAAACCAGGAACAAAACGTTATTCAATAAACTTTCGAGATGCAGGTTGTTGTGGTTTACAACTTTGGACAGAGCAAGGCAAACTGTCCCCTTACTTCCAGTCTTTATGTCAAGCTAAGCTAATCACAGCCTCCAACTCTGTGTTGGAAGCATTAGCTATATTTAGATCGTCTCATCTAATTTCAAGAAAGAAACACGTATGTCCCCAAAATTGGGAACTGTTTCATTAAGCTTGCCTGTCTTTTAAAGGAGTTTGGTGTGGCTGAGTCAGTGTCCCACAAGAGAATGAACATGTTGGCGCTAACCTCAAGTAACTTAACCAAACAGGACCAAACAGTCACACACCACACACACTCTGCCTTTCTTCTTTAGTCATTCAGAGAATAAAGTAATCAGACACCAGCAGTTTTTCTTCAGAACACACTCGCAGCTGAAGCGTCTTGTCGGCCACTCCTAACCATTTCTCAGTCCGCTGTCCTCCTCACGTTCGTCTCTCCTTAGAGAAAACTGAAAAGTGCCAGTTTGTAAAATTTCCCCCCACGCTCCTGTCACCTCCTCCTCCTCCTCTTGGTTGAACTGCGCTCTCAGGTCCTTCAGGTTTTATGATTAAGATGTGTGTGATTGAGCATAAGAGTTTGTTGTTTTTTTTTTAACGGAGAACCCTGGAGCAGGCTGGAGCCTCCAGGGAAAGCTGAGATGGTTGAATGGAGACGGGATGGAGCGATGGAGGGGGAGCCACACTGAGGGGCCACAGCCTTGCTTCAGATGAACTATAGTCAACTTCTCCTCCTTAGGTCTGTTAAAGATGAGAGAAAGGTCTGAGCTGCTCCAGCTGGACTTCCAGGGATATCCTCTCTTCAAGCAGGTCCTGAAAAAATGACACATTTTAAGTGACTTTTCTCTTCGAAGGGGGAAAAAATAAGCATGTAAACATTTCAGGTGAACATCCTGCAAACCTTCAGCTGTTGTTGCAGTTCACTGTTGAGTCGTGCCAACACTGTGTTCGTCTCCTTGTTCCTTCTGATTGAAGCTTGAATTGCCTTTTTGTCTTTACCGACTGACCTGAAAACATAAAAATACACAGCTTGTCAAACATTCATAATGAAAACATGGTCACCGAGATCTTCCACAGTCTCATAAACCAGCCAAGCAAAGTTTTCCTACCTGGGGATGGAGGGCTGGGTGGCCAGGACAGCAGCTATGACGTTTGATTTCTGTGGACCGTGTTGCTCTTCCTCCGGTCGAAGCTCATCTTCAGATTTCAACCTTCGGCGCACCGGTTTTGGAGGAGGAGCGAGTGGACCGGACGAACCTTTGGTCTAATGAAAGGTCAATAAATTCATTAGTCAATCGACAGAAAATTCTTTTTCACTTTTCAATTAAAACATTTTTTAAAAAATGAGTTGAAGATGTCACATCCGGATCTGGGAAACTTATCAACATCTTCCACCTATTTTCAAAATGTATTACCAAAACAATCAATCATTTGATTAAGTCAAAGATTGACAGCTGAATTGGTAATCTAAAAAATGTCTAGCTACAGCTGATAATTGTGTTGAGTAAAAACGTCTGACAATAGACTCAGTAATTTTAAAAAAAACATTACATAGAGTAATAAATCTGATACTTGTTCTTATATTTACTTGTAAGATTGTCATTTCATTTTTCAACGGGATTTCCAGAGGATGTTGACTTACAGAGTTGACGGTAGCCGAGACTCTATCATCTGCTTGGCCATCACTCTTGACTGTTCTCAAAGGGCCGGCTCCCTCCGATGATTTGTCCACCTTTAGCCACAAAAAACCCACAAATTCAGAGTCTGAACTTTAAAAACCAGAAATAAAAACCTTCAAGTATAAACTTTGGAATTATGGCTCTTGTGACTCTTTTCTGGTAGAGACTGGAAGGAAATGATTTATTAAATGTTTACCTTAAACAACCACCTACAAACAGAGATTCACACACTCCTGGCAACAACATACCTGTCCAGGTTCACTGTGCAAATCGACCTCCGGCAGGCTGGAAGGCTGTTCAGACGCAGCGAAGGCCTGAAACTGACTGAAGTCTGCGAAATTGGGCTGCTGGGGGATCTGTTGGGGGGAGGTGGTGGTGAGCACTGCTCCACCTCCTGGTGCAGCCTCTGCATCTGCACGATGCCCAGTGTGTGGCAGGGGCACTGACGACTGGAGAGGGTAGGAGAGGAAGGAGCGGGGTGAAGGTCTTCATGTTTTAGGGATCACACTTAATGCAGGATATTTGCTGATGCTGTTGCTGCTGTTAAGAAGAGTTTTTTTTAAAAATATCTGGCAGTCTTACCTGCGTGGGCAGTGGTCGAGGAGGTACAGCAGGCGGGTAAGCTATCGTGGAGGGCTGCGGCTGTCCCGGTGCAGATGTGGCGGGGAAGGTGCGGTTCATGTCGAGAGACGAGGAGCGAGAGTGAGAGGGGTGGGGGCGGGGGGGAGGTGGAGGGGGCGCTACCACCTTCAGAGCCTCTGGAGACGTACCCGACTGAGACCTGGACACAGAAAGTCATACATTCTGGTTTTTCTGGTAGGAACAGATGTACTTTTGCTTATCTCTTAATCACCACCTAACTACCTCGGATGGCTAACAGCCACTGATATGTGTGATGACAAACAGAAAGTGTATAAATATAACATATAATGACTGTTTAATAGAAACTGAAACATGTTGTTTTCTGAAAAATGCCATAAAAAACAACATTAACTCAATTTTTTAAGAACATTACATTTATTTGCATCTGAACCACTGACCTTTGTCTTGTGATTGGCTCCTGGTCTGAGGTGAAGGAGTCTGAACTGCTGTAACCATCACCTGCATAACAGAAAAACACATTAGTTCAACCTACTAACCTGTAATCCAAAAAATGGACAGTGCACAACACGGTATAAATACATGTATATGTAAGCTATAAATATCAATATCGCTGGTTCAGCTGCATTGATTCTGATGAGTTTTTTGAAACTGTCCATCCTGTGTCCAACTTTGTTTTGGCAGAGAGATTGTTTTATGTTTGGATTCTGGCATAGCATCCCATCCTTTACTCACCTACAGTGTTGGCAGCTACAAACTTCATGGAGGCAGGTAATTTGGCTTCTTCAGACAGTTCGGGAGGTTTAGCCAGCAGTGGACTGGTGGGGTGGTTGTGGTCTGAAGGTTAAGGAAAGAGCAGGGAGTTAATTTTACTGCAGTCAGTAATTCAGAGTGAAAATGAGCAGTAAGCAGTCTGACAGATGACTCATCTCCATCTATCTCCGGGAGAAGCTTCAGGAACTGACAGGAAAACATTTCCACTGCATGTTTGCAAATAATAAAAATCCAGACTAATTATATTTAATCACACGTTTCTGTTTACTCGTAACAAAACAGCAGCCTCATGAGTTGTCATTACCTCTCCCACAATGCACTCTCAGCAAAGGACACAGTGTTCAGGGGCGTTTACGCAAGCCGCTCAAATTTAATTGTTTTTACATTTTAAAAGTGCGCTGGTGCAGCTCTTAATGCAAGTTTCCATACTTGCTTCAACTTTAAGTTATAAATTACTGAAAGCTCACGATGCTATCCTTAAAAACAATCAATAATCAATGGAAAAGCTGAGCCTTGAGGCCAGAGGTGGTCTCACCGCTGCCAGTCCTCTTCAGCTCCATCTCCTGCATGTGAATCTTACTGGGTGTCATCCGGATGGGGACCGGGTGGACGATGGCTGTGTCCTGAGGGACAGAAAATGGGGCATGAGGTGAGACAGACAGATTTATGAAGTTTGACAGAAGTAGTCATGTTGGTAGAGCACAACACTTTACTCTCAGTTTACTTTAGGGCCTTGCCTCCATCTGTTAGTCGACTCGGTTTGATACGTGACGGCTTTGTCTTGTGTATCAGAGGCAAACCAAGTTAAGACTCGACTTTAAGGCTGCTTCAGTCACATGATGTTTAAAGTTGATTCAAGACTTATTGGATTGGTGCTGACCTATTTTTCACATTTTTACTGTCATTATTTCAAAAAAAGACCTGACAAAATCATTTTAGAGGCACGTTTTTCCTGAATATTCTCATTGAGGTGTCACTGTAGAGAAACCGTGTTATAACTGTTTGCAAGACCACTGGGCTCTGAGGACATAAACGGATGAAACTACAAAAGTGAAGATTTAAGGTACTTTTACTCCATTTGGGTATTTCTATTTTATGCCAATTTGTATTTTTAATTCACTTCAATCACTTCAATCACTTTTATCACTTTCTTTAGAAACCATTTATATCACAGATTAAGAATTTACATATAAGAGCTTATAAAATACAATATTGTTATGGACTGAATTACACAACAGAATATAAAGTAGTTGAAATTATCTCTACTTTGATCAACTATAAAAATGAGACACTGCTTACTCTCAATGATGCGTTATTAATAATTATCCAAAGACATATTATATTAGTTTTTATATCAGTATACTACAGTATAACCCTCACGAGCAATTTTCTTTAAGAGGACATATAACCTCAATACATCATGAGGTCAAGTGTTGAGGTTTTATTCACGGTATGTTTCGTCACTTTTGTTGACTTTCTTACTCATTTTTCTGACTGGTGTTACATTTTTGTAAACATCTGAGATAACGTGAGCACACAACTCAACAAACTAAAGAAAAGAGATGTGGTATTTTTTAAAGGGAAAACGGTACGTTTCAGTGAAGGATCTGAGTATTTCTGTCAATCATGTTTGAAGCTCTGCGCAGTAAAGGTAAACATCAACCTGTCATGTTTTATTCAGGCAGCTCATCGATTTGCCTTTCAGAACTGGGAGGGGTAAAAAAAAAAAAGAAAATTAAAGGATTTTTTATTTTTAACACAATCTATTCTCTCCGCAGTGATTTTTGCTGGGATTTCTGCCCAGAATTTAATAGCACCTAGAAGCAATCTTAAAAAGATGCAAACTCTTGCAGTAAAGGCAGATTAATGCCGTCAATACTGCACTTTTCTCAGGATTTATTGAGCAGAGCTATTCATGTGCCAATTATTGCTGAAAGGTAAAGTAATTGGGCCTGAGGGATGAAAAAAAAATTAAACGGACATTTCAGCAGTAAATGTGAGCAACTCACTTTTACACAACTTTAAGTAGTTACAGCATTGACATTAAATGGAAAAACACATTTGTCACACTCTGCAAATGCACTTGCGATTGGTGGATGTCACTGTAGGAAAAAAAAAAAAAAAGTGATGTCCAATAAAAGCTAAGCGAGCCAAATCACAACACACGCTGACCACTGCTGATGCAGCAGACTGCACTTTGAGAGAAAGTCATGCAGAGAGAGGAGAGGAGAGAGACAGAGAGAGATCCAGAGAGGGTTAATGTCTGTCCATTAATGGTGAAACCATGCATACTAAGTGATTGACTTACAGGGTCAGCTGGTGCAATGTTAGAGTCAAATTGGGTCAGAGTTTGTGAGCTGGAGGAGCGCTCGCTAAACGTCTCCCACTGCTGCAGGAGACACACAGACAGTGAGAAAAAACATGTCAGTCAGCCAGTGCAGTGACATCACACATTTACATCATCAGCCTGAGCCTCCGCCGTGACGCGACGTCACCGGTCATCGGCGGACGGGCGATGTGGTGATGCGACATTATCAGTTGGCATGGAAACAAAACAAAGAAACCCCAAGACATCTCTAATGTTCGTACTGAACACCAGGCTACCACCACAGTCCAAGGAGTGAGAGAAGAGATGCTGAATTATCAGTAATTATATTTGATAATGAAGAGGATGAAGTGGCAGTCAATGGATGGATAAAGAATAAGCAATTTTTATCTAATTGTTTATCTGGCTTTTTTTTTTTTTTAATGATGAAACAAATGCAAAACACAGCAAAAGCGAACAAACATGAAGCTCACAGTACGTGTGAAAATACAACAGGTAGTCATGAGTGTTGTGTGCATGTTGGAACCTCATTGCTCTGGTTCATCTCTGGCCAGGCCTGGTTGAGTGAAGGCATGGAGGGAGATTTGCTGGGAGTGACCTCCACCGGGGAACCCGAGTATCCAACATCAGCAGTCGGCTCTGGGACCTCTGTACATGAGAGATTAGCTACAGGTCAGCAAGATTACTTAGCAAAAACAACACCAAAAATACTTGGGGTCCAGATGTTGAACTAAATTCAATAAATATTTGGATAAATACAGTTTTTACAGATGTTTTTATGGCTTCTTTCTTTAGAAAGTAGCATAACATATTCTTATTTTTTATCCTTTTACTTATCGGGGAAACACTGTTATCAGCCAAACTCTGGTATTGGTCTTGAAATAAAAGCTATGAACTTCTGAAACAAGAGATGGCAAAGTTTCCTCTTTTCTGTTACAATTTGAATTTAGAAAAAATAAAAACAAACTCTTGCCAATGTTAATCCACACAGAGGACTTGCAGTAAAAGCTCAAATTGGTCTGTTATGACCAGTAGCTTATGGTGGCTAATGTTAGCTAATTAGCAAAATTTAGACAGATGCAGCTGTGTGACAGACGTTTACTGAGTCAGTTCACTGACTTCACGACACTACTGTCCATCTGTGGCCAATGTGGCTGCTGTTTAGCAGAAGTTACAGAGACTCTCTTTAAAATTTCTCTTAGTGAAAGAAACTATCAGAAATGCAAATTGGTTACATGGTTTACGGTCACTGAACGCTACTTGACCTCACTCTGCATGTGGTTTTCAGCTCAGATGACACATTTACATCAGCTCTTACACTGTCAAACACCAGGAGCAGATTTGGCAAGTAGAGGGCACAGAAGGAAAAAAAACACTCATGTAAATCTAATTTATTTTCAAAGATTATTTGATTATTTCAAATTTCTGTCAGTAGCTCACTATTATGATGTAGTTCAGAGGACATAATAAAATTAAGATTAGCAGTTTTAGAAAGAACATGCATGGCATGCAGACAACATAGTCAAGATACCAAACTCTCTGGCCTTGCGGTTGGCAACCCAAGGCTGAAAAAAACAAATTTACAAAGAACTTGAAACCTCCAACAGAGACAAATAACTCTGTCTAATTGGTTGCTGTTCTGTAAAAAAAAATGCAATATTTCAAAATGTAGAGAAGACTGATCACTGTCATTTTTTGCTGCTGTTTTGAAAAGTTCTGTGCTGAATAAGTAATGCTTAATATGAGAGTTGATTGTGGTGGTCAGCTGACTGCCTGAGGTCAAGAATTTAGAGCAGGGAGCACCAGAGAGAGAGAGAGAGAGCGGGAGAGAGAGAGGCTGTATACCTGCTGAGTCATCCAGGTCAATCAGCTTTGGCATCAGGCTCTCAGGCAGCTTCTCAGGGAGGTCGTAGCCGTTCTTCCTGGCCACGACCAGGTGGAAGGCGGCGCAGAACTCGTCCAGGGTGAGCGCTCCGTCTTTATCGAAGTCTGACAGCTCCCTTCAAACACACATAAGACACCAGTGAGTCTGCTGTCCACACAAAACGTGCCACAATGATGGTGGAGAGTTCTTTCAAAATGTGTCAGCTGCCTTTCACTCTGTCTACATCCTTTTTTTAAAAAAAAGGCAATTTTGGGGGTTTTTTCCACAGCTTCTCATTTGTCTGAAAATGCCTATTTCTTTATTTCAAACAATATGTTAAGAAAAGTGCAATTTCATGTGAAAGTGCAGACTAGGAGATCATTGGCACAACATTACACATTATCATGTTTGGTTGCTGCCCAATTCATGTCAGTTTCCACTGAGATCCTATCCAAACCTACCCATGTTAAAAAAATAACTTCTCATATGATGGACGGAGGGTCTGCTATTAGTGCACTGATGGTTATCGACTGAACATTAACAACTCACCAAATATGTGACAACTCTAAAATTGGTAGCTTTGATTTGGTGAAGAACTCTTTTGCAGCCGAACCTGGAAACAAAGAAACAGAATGCAGATGATTAAAAACAGGCCACTGTTTATAAAAGTCTTGTTTTGTGTGTGTGTGTGTGTGTGTATGTGTGTGTGTGTGTGTGTGTGTGTGTGTGTGTGTGTGTGTGTGTGTGTGTGTGTCTGCATTTCCTACCTGGTATAAAGCCTGTGAGGTCTGGCTGGATGGTTTTGAACTGATTAATATAATACTGTCGCTGCTCATCCGTGATTTTCCACGGATCATCGTAGACGCTGGACTGTCGCTGGATCTCATTGGTTGTTGCTGCTGAGGCCACTGTTCGTATCGTTGTGCTTTCCTGCAAGTAACCACAGAAACTCGTTGTGCCATTTGCTGTGTAGCTCAGAATGACGACTGAACAAACGAAATAATAGTTGTTTTTGTCAAAGACACTGATACTCAGAATGATCCCTCTCTAAAATGAGGCTCTGAGTACAGAAGTCTCTGCAGTTTTTCCGCTCACCAACGTCACAGAAGTTGCTTGAGTTTCAGTCTTGCGCAGTTTGTAGATGAGGAGCTGATAAGAAACACTAACTTATTTCAGGAACAACTGCGGTTAGTAAAGATATCTCAAGTTTTCTGTTTGCAATGTTGAATGGCGCCTTTTTTATCTGAATAAGAGGTTGAAGTTTACCATCGTTATTAACACAGTCAGTCACGATATTGTGTGCAACAATAACTTGTTCATTTTTACAAAGGATTTATTGTCTAATCTCCATTGGGTCACTTGTGTCTTCTGATGTTGTTTACAGTATGTGTAGCAATACGTCAGCTTATTTTTGCACACCAGACCCCCATTTCTTCTGCCTGATTAGCTGCTGGTACTGTTTGACATAATTTGTCTGCTTTGTAGCATTGTTAGCATAATGGCTAAATGCTATGGCAGTAAATATGAATTTGAGTCCTTATTATTCTGTTAGCATGGGTTAGCTTGAAGATTCAAAGATTTAAAATTGTACTAAATATACAGTAACTGGCTACGTGTTGTATGGAGACTGTGAGCGATGTGTGACGCCATCCTACCTGGACTGATGAGGGGTGCATTGCTGGGAGCGTGCTGGATGGCGGGGTGTCTGCGGTGAAACTGACCCAACTTTCCTGACCTGGAGGAGGAGGCGAGTGGGACGACCACATTCCATCACCGGCCACTGGACCTGGAGGAGCAGTCAGCTGCCATTATCACTCACAATGTGGCCTCTAATGGCTCCATTTTAAACCCAGATGGGAGTTTTATCAACTAAATGATAACTCTAGATGTTAACCTGCTTGTGGTTCTCTGAACTGCGTCCACACAGCTCCGGTTGCAGTCACCACCGGCTGTCTGTCTGCGTTTCCTCCGCTGTGCTGCCGTTTGTGTTTCCTCCAGGTGTGAGGGGAGTTGGGGGGAGACTGGTGAGGGGAGACCACCGGGGACGTCGGCTCTGGCTGGCATAGAAATAAAATCGAGCAGATGAAACATGTATGCAGATAAAAAAGAGAAAAATCAGTACAGAGCTGCAGAGATAGATAGACAGATTGATAGACACTTTATTGATCTCCAAGAGAAATTCACATTTCCAGCAGCTTGACAAGCATGGAAGCATAGGGGGCATGCAAGGATCAGAAAAAATGGAGTTCTTAAAAAAAAATTGTAAAATAAAGAGGCATGCAAGGTGCTAACTATAGAATATAAGAGGGATAAAAGTACAATATATAATCTGACATGTCCAATCTACAGTGCAACATACAGTTGTGCAACGGGCACTTACAGTTGTGCAACGGGCAATGGCAATGATTGTCTCCAGTCATGCAACATTTTAAAATCCACATTTAACATTGAGGAAACAGAAGTTTTCAGAAGTCGTGCTATGGTTTCACATGTTATCAGTATTTACTTTTAGATCCCTTTTCAATAATACCGAACTACGTAGAGGCTAATAAATACTACAGTACAGCTTTATATCTGTTCAACAGGGTCATGGCATGCTCGAGCTTGAAAATATCTTTGGAGATGCAAATAGATACGAGTCACACAAGACGTCCTTCATAACCGATCAGCAACACGCTGCTGGTTTCAGCGAGGAAAAATCAGCGGCAGAAAACTTCAAAGAGTAACTTTAGCCAGAAGTACTCAAATGTGAGCAGGTACAAAAACCACAAGAACCACATCAGTATTCCAGTTGCATTTCTCTAGTAACTGCTGAGCTCAGTGGTAAGAGGAAATAAAACATGTGGACCATGTTCAACAAAGACAACAGTCAAAAAAGTCGACATCTTATGCAATGTTTGCAGTTGTGAGAAAAGAAAGCATGTTTGTCTTAAACAAAAGTCTGACCAAATACCTTTCATGATTGTCCAAGCAGATATATATTTATTTTTATATTATAGGACAGATAATTCTAAGAAAAAATAGCAAGAAACATGTGGATATAAAAAATTGAAAGCACATATAGTATTTAAGTAATTTAAAATACTAACCTGTGGCTCTATGCTGGGGGCCAGGGGCTGGATGACCTCGTGGACAGGAAGTGAGGTGGATGTTGGGGGACCTTTCTTGTTCTGGAGACTCCTGCCTGGTGGTCTGGGTATTACTGCAGTGGCAGAGGCGGGGTACAACCCCTGACTGTCCGGGTCCTGGTACAGCGCTGCGTGCCTCGCCTCCGCCTCATTCTTCCCCACCACGAACCTGGGCAGCGGCAGGTCTTTGACTGGTGAGAGACAGAAATGCATTCACAGGATTAGAGGACAGACTTGTTCCATATTGATTTTTAAGTGCTTAAAGGACCAAAGTCAGTCAGCATTACACTAAAAGTGTCAGATATCATCACTTGGTAATGTTTAATGGATTTCATGAGTTATTTTTTTCTGCTGAGTCTAATTTTTTGGTGTAGCTACTCTTCTTCATCCTCCTTCTTCTGTCTGTATTTCCATTATTTAGTGCCTACATTTACCAGAATGCCTAGTGAGGGAGGATGAATTAGTGCAATCAGCTGTGGTTTATAGGTGTTTGTGAAGAGAGCGACAGCTACACAATGAGAATAAAAGCATGAGAATAACCCTTTCAGAAAGAGTCGGGCTGCTTCCTCAAAGCAAAACATGCACAGTTCCTGCAGTGAATGCTGTGTTTGTCTCATAAACAGTGACAATGGAAAAACAGTCCCACTATCGGTTTGCCCTTGCATTTACAACATAACTTGACATTTTTATTATTCCAGACAAGTATTTCTTTTGTGTGTAGTACTTCTTAAAGTCAATGCTAAAGAGTCCTTGCAATAAAGAAACCATCAAAACAAAAATACAAGAATAGAGTAAGCAAGACCAGAATTTGTTAAAACAGATACAGGACAAATAAACGTGAGATGTAGAACATTTAAAACTTGAAGTTCGAGTTTGAAACATAGCAACTGTTAGTCTGTGATATTTAAAGGAAGTTTGTAATGTCGTAAACGCACAGTAAAACACAACGCAGCAAACAGCATGTTCTCTAAAACGCATGGTGCCTCAGCTTCACCTGTTGTCTGCTGATGTGCTTATCTCTTAATTAAAAGCTTTCTGAGAAAGGACGGAAACATAAGCATAGGGTAAACATTTTATTGGATTGTAAAGATGAGCTGTAATCAGGAGGTAGTGTAACTGACTACTGTAGTGTATAATTGACCTGCTTGGTCGGACAAAATAAGCCTTGGGCTGTGGAAAGTTATGATACGTGTTTTTCCCCGGCTTCAAAAATAACTGACAGATTAATGCAGCCTTATAATCTGCTAAAAATAAACATTCACAGCTGACAGCTGATTATCCCAATTTAAAAAAGAAACATCTGTGAAGTTTTCACAGTACAGAGCAGACCTGTGGGTTCGATTGATTTAAAGATCCAAAGTGAAAAAGCCGGACAAACTGATGTATTCAAAAGCACAGGATCAATACGTGCCACGGACTGTTTAGAAAGTACACACAAGCAGAATTAACATTAAATTCATTTACTCCATATAAATGTTTTTTATGCTGATTGTTTGCCTTTAAAAGTTTTCTCTCCTGATATACTCAAAGCTTATAACTCTCTGTTCAATATCTTAGCATAGTGCCCTACAAATTCTGTTTTGATATTGTTCAAAATCCCTTTTATTTTCTTCTCCAAACCCATGTTTTCTGTTTAAATGTTTCTGAATTGTGTTTTGTCATCAGAAGGTGTCTAGTCATGATGAAGATGAATGCAATTTCAATATTTCAATAAGAAATTTTGATTTAATTTTAATGAATATCACTTACTTTCCTAAAAAACTTTGAAATACTTTAAATCAAAGAGATCTTTTGAGGGACAGCCTCCAGCCTCCCTTTGCAGCTTGAACACAAGATGTTGGATGATCTACTCCTCTTTGTTTACAATGCTTGACCAAGAAGAGCAATGGCTTTTTTCATTTTTTTAACTGAATATTTGACTCTGAACGTACAGACACAAAGTCTTCGACCAATCTGTTTGCTGATGAGGCTGCACTTCTGACAGTTTGCTGAAGTGATGAACTCTTGCGAGCTCTCTCTCTCTCATTAATGTGGGTATGTGTTTGTGACGCTGAAACATAGCAGCATAGTTTCTCTGTTCATTCATCTTTGACGCTGTTAAAAAAATGCCACAATGGTGATTAAAAAACACTTTTTTTCTTACTGTACATCCACACTTTGGCAGTTTCTGCAATATTTTGTGTTTTATAGTTGATTTGTTTTTTATTTTAAATCGTAGAGCTCATCACGACAAAGTAAACCAACATTTGTACCTCAATGTATCTGTGTTCGAGACTTTCTTTCTGAAAAAAATGTTCAAAGATCCCTGAATCTAATAAGCATCACTTTGAACATCATGTCCATTTTGCTATGAGGAAGTGGCCTCTGTGCTTCCTTCTATTTTTAAAATCTAATTATGAAATCATTTCAGCAACTTCATGTTGCAATATTTCAGGCCAGCAACTTCACGCAAAGGGTGACTGCGACAGCCTCACTTGTGCCTTTTTGGAGAGGAGCCACACCAAAGGCAAACAGATAGATGTAATTCTGCAGATTAACCCTCGAGGGCTTTCACTACAAACTCTATTAAATCAAGATCAACAGAAAGCCAGCAGAAACGGCTCTCACTGTCGAGCACCTTACTGTCGAACAATAACACAAATATCAGGTAACTGACACAAACAGCGCAGAACGGCTGAAATATCACGTTGCAAATAATTCCAATGAATATATTTTTTTCCCAAAGTGACCTATGTGTGTTTTCAGCATAATGAGCAATTTGGGGCTTAGCGTCCTCCTGAAGGGCACTCTGGCATGCAGACAGAAGGAGGGGAGATCAAACTGCAAACTCTCAGATAAATTGCCGACCCATTCTACATACTGGTTAGGATGAATGGTGACTGATTAATTTTAACTAACACACTTATTTTTTAACTAACAAAAATTGAGTACTGACTGCTTTTTCTAAGCATTTATAACAGAGAATTAGAAGCATTTGAAGATTTTTTACATCCTTTTTCACATTTAGCCCATCATTTGCATTGTCAGGTAACAGGAACTGCTTTCTCCTTGGTTTTATACTAATAGTCTTCTATAAAACCCACTGCTTCATATTCAATGACATGCTCAAGTTATTTAAGCTATGATTTCTCAAATAAAACAGGATTTCGATGACCCTGTGTTCATAAAAAAGCTTTGAGTGAAACAAAGGAAGTCCACTGTGTGAGAACCTGGTATGTTTTATATGATAATAAAAGAGTGGGAGTCTGTTTTGTCCTGTGTGAGAGGAGGTTTTGAACAGCGAACTCACCAGAGTTGAGGCTCTCAACCCTCAATGGCAGACCGGACTGGGCAATGGCAATGAGCTTCAGAGCGATGTAGAACTGGCTCCGCCCAAAGTGACCCAGACGAGTGGCTCCACAAAGCTCTGTGATCTGAACCCACACACAAGGACAAGGAGGAACAGTTAACAACATTGTATTCATGTGATGCCGAGAAGAGAAGAGGAGAGGAGAGAAGGGGAGAAAAGAGAAGACTTCCTACAAAACACATCATCTTATCCAAAATATAACATGGAAGAATTAAGAGAATAAAGAAAGTAAAACTATCATTTAGTCTTTGCTTTTAATTGTCACAAGAAACTCTGTAAAGCAGTTGATGTATTTTACTTCAGTTCCCCAAAGACTTACTAGACTTACTAATGGCAATGCAGTTTCCTACTGTGCCTTAAGTCACAAAAACAGCACAGGCAACAGTCTTATTTACTCTGTTCATTAGCAGATGTTCATTGGGTCTCACAGCTACTAAGCCTGATTATCATGTATTTTGTTGTACTTGACGTCATGCTGAGCGGGCTTTGTCCAAAATGGTAGATCAGGCAGCACAACAGAAACTACAAAATGTTTAAAAATGCCCGGAGAAACACATAAGAGCCGGTTTTCGATGTGATGCGTAATGCATTTATGGTTACGTGATTCATATATGGACGCTTAACTAACACAAAGGGAGTTAAACTTCATAACATTAGGGTGACTCCTCAAGTGTCAATCCTTCAGTGCCGTGAGCCAAAACACGGACAGCCCGCCACAGCTGACTGATCCCTTTCTTGCTGACAAAGGACTTATTCTGAGTATGAGTAGGTACAAAGCACCAGTAACTCTCCTCAGCCTGTTACAACATGACACTGTAGCTGTATGTGTCTCACAGACCATCACAGTGTGCATTTTGACAGTAGAGGGTTGCAACACTGCCTAATTCTTCCACCACATAGCTCCCCTTGTTGACCTTGAAAAGGGATTCTGACTCACAAACTGCAAATATTGGCCTGCTGAAAGACCTGGAAGTCACTGAAATTGGCTGCAGCAGCTTAACTGGCTGACAGAGCAGGGGCAGTCTGGACAGCATCATGGCTGGTGTGACCATCACATGAATACTATAATCTGACAAGAGGCAAGTTTATCTGTGGGTTAACACACATTTACAAAGGTCTGTGTAAAGGCTGGATTGTTATTCACCATCCCCACCCCCAAGTCCTGTGTTGTTAAGTCAGGTTAGGTGACAACTTTTATAAATCACACTGATAAGTAGGCACTGTGACATTGGGTCTGCATTCCCACCATGTCAGCTCAACCCAGTGGCGAACACAGACAAATTTTAATGAAATGAGATGGCAGGAAACAGCAGGCAGAATTCAAAAACCAAAAGCATGATTAGCTACAACGTTATGTGCACCAGGTGCTGTTCACCACATGTCATAAAGAAATAATTTAAGGGCACACACATTCGACTAAATTTACCAGATGATAGTCCGTCTAGAAGTCTCCAGCTAAGGTTAACTATGTGACTTGTCTGCCCACTCTCTTTGGCTAAGGCTAACGTTAACATTAGCCAAAAGAAGGTGTGTCTCTTTTGCTGCGCAGCATTGCTAACCACTGAGGCTAACCATAGCCTTACTGACTGACAGGTCAGCTCTGACAGCCAGGCAAGTTTGTAAATTATCCATTAACAGGTCTGCGTTTCGTGGTCGGCATCACCGTCTGGTGATAACACTTTAAAAACTGGCACTGGCTAACGCTAGCTTACCTGCAGGACAACTTCGCTGGGTAGCTGGGCCGCCCGGAAAAGGTCAAGAACTCTCCCATTGGAAGCCACTTTTTTGGTGTTGTCCGTGTCGCAGTAAACGAACAAATCCGAGTAATATTTCTGCTCGATATCACTCAACGTTAGACTTTCCATCGTAGTACCAGTCGGGTCTGAAAACCAGAATAGTTGGTTGTTGATTAGCCCTTAGCCAATGGCTGGGGCAGAATCCAAAAATGGGCGAGACTTCAGGATCCCAACTTAGCTAGCGTTTATGCACTAGCTAGCGTTGAGGTTAGCTGTAATAATGTTCACAGCGCGCTGTGTCGACTTGTTGTCGTCCGATCCCACTCTATGTAAAAATCCCTAACACTATCTGTTGACAAAAACAGTTGATCACCATTCAAAAATACAAATGAGGAATGCTTCCATACAGTTAATCACTTAGTTAACTTGTTGGGCCAGCCAAGCCAAGTAGCCAACAGCTGGCTAACGTTGGTAGTGCAGCGAGCTAACAGCTTGAGCTACCTTGAATCAAAGTCAGTGGCAATAACGTTATGCTAACTAGCAAGTCGCAAAGTGTGTCCACCAACTCAGCCTGGACATCTACCGCGACGATCTCATGTAATAGCACTTCTTCAACTTTAAATCCGTTATGGGATGGCGTTTCTGCGTCTTGCTAGAAACAAATTCCTCTGCGGGGCCGTTAGAAGTAAAGTTTCATGGTCTTTGGGTTCCTTCCTCTAGTAATCTTAGCCGCCATTCCTACCACCAATGTCAAGCCACTCAGTGTTTAAGTCGAACTTCCGGTGAGATTTTTCAAAGTAAAACGTTCGTTCAGGAGCATTTCAAAATGCAGTGGTTCTCAAACTGTGGTAGGAGGGAGGGTCCACAGATAGGGCATGGAGCCACTGCAGGTGGTGTGTGGACCAGGGGAAACATATGGAGTAAATTTAAGTCAAGTGAATAAGATTTATGTAGGGATAGTAGACATTAAATCATTTGTTAATTTGATTATGCTGACCTGTATTTAAATTTAATGTAATTATTATTAATTTATTCTCTGTTTATCTTCCTTTATCATTGATAAAAATCATCAGGCAGGAGGGGTATATAATTTTCTGAGCTTCTGAAGGGGGGCATGCCATTAAAAAACACTTGTACAGTGGTAATTTTACCCTTGTTTAACCAAATATTCTCAAAAGCTTTCTTATTTCATGGTTCAGTTGTGCATAAAACTGCAGCAAAGGCTGAGCTAGCAACCAAGCAAAGAAGGCAACTGACCAGGGGTCCAATATCATTAAGGGCTGGGAATGCCCAAAACAAATCATATATTTGATTTGTGGTCATTTTATTAATTGGTTGTCATTTATTTTGTTGTCTGAAAACACAACAGACTGATGAATACACATCATGTTGCTTCTTCCTTGATCAACTTGACTTTCAAGCTCAAGAAAATTAAATGAAGCCTCTTTTTGCCCTGGGCCAACCTAGCAGGGTGGTCTGGTATTGACATGTCATGTTGTTATTTAGTAAGAAATAATCCATTTAAAGTTTTTAAAAAACAAACAAACAAAATTTTAAGCATATAATAAGTCAATATTTAATATACTTTAGTTTTTCTTCCTTAGGTGAAAGAGTTTTAAATATGTTCTCCTGATAAAAAAAAGGAAAAGTTGTCAATCAATTCATCAACATCCTCAAATATTGAACTGATGAAGTAATAATTTTTAGCATTTATAGACTAATTAAATAAGTGTTAGTAATTCAGCTGCAAATTAGGGTTTTCTCACTACTCTTACACAAGAGTCTTCTGATAGGTAGTAATATGATGGTGGGCTAACAACATGTTCAACAAAGTTTGGGCTTCCTAAAAAATAAAAACAAATTTTATTTTAATAACAACCTCGACCAATTTCCGGTCAACTATTTGTTTTCTTATGCTAGCTTGATGTGTCGCGACGTCACTGGGCTACGGCACGGGTCAGCGCGAGCTTGCTTGGCCCACAGGGACCCGGATGAGTGATTTCAAAATAAAACCTTTCAGGATATCGTGCCTGTGGTGACAGAGACGGGATAATTGATTGTAGCGGCACATGTCCCTCACAAGCAGCAGGGCCACAGACTGCTGTCGGTCGTTTAATAGTCTAATATGATTATTCATAATGAAAAATAGATTGTTTATCATGTCAAACTTTCAAACAAAGAGCACGAGCCCATCACGCAAGCAAATTCATACCTTGAAAAAAATACACCAAACATTTTTTAGCTGTTTTTCAATGCTGTCCTCCTTGACCTCTGAGCAATAGGTCCAGTTTTGCTCTTTAAAGTAATATCTGGCCCAAATTCTATGTGTGGCATTTTGATTACACAAATTATGTAGATATCTGCACGATAAAGTGCTGAACTTAAGAGTGTTTTGAAGCCCAAATTTGACCAGGGGACCCTTCTGAAGACAGAGCCATAAAATCAGGACTAGCAGGAATAGATCATGCTCTGTAATGAACAGACCTGCACTAAAGGCTCCTGTCACGCTACATGACACACATTGTGCTTTGGTGGTTCTCACCCCCAGAGTGGATGTATGTAAGTATATTAAGTAATAGATGCAATTAATGGAAATGATTTGTGATGAGTGAAAATGTTTCCCCTGCACAGGTTATCAATTTTATGTGATAACAAAAAGTTGTTTTTATTTAGCAGTTGTATATCCGTTTTAGCTCAGTAACACCAGTTCAATGGGCTGTGAGTTGGACTAGAAAAGGTAACGTGTTTGTGAAGACAGATTACAGGCGCAATCCCTTCTCCACGCCATATAAGGGGCAGAGACCGTAGAAGCATCTCATTGTGTCACGATGAAGTCAGATGAGTTTTTATGGTGCCTTCATGTGTAATAGAAAACTAGAAAATGTAATGAGTAACCCAAGAGAGCAACTTAAAAAAAACCCTATATTTGAATTTATACTTGCCATTTGTTTTTCTTTTAATAAAACTCTCAGCCACATCTCATGACTTTTTTAACAGATGAGTGTTATTTACGTACCCAACTGTGATGTATTAATGAAAGCTTTGAAACTTGTGTTCTGAAATTTTATTTTAGGGGATTGTTTGAGTTTCAGTGTGTGAAAACTCTGTTAACACGACATTGTGTTATTTTTCTATGACATAAATTTAATTTAATGTAACAACGCTGCTCACATTTTATATATATTTTTAATGACACTTTTCTAAATATATGTTTTATGTTTTCAAGGGTTTCCCTTTTTAGTAGTCACGTACAAAAACTATAAGATATAATTAACAACTTGTGTGCTATATAAATCAATTCCTCTGTTCCAACTACATAAAATCGTCCGATTCGGGACCCTTTATATAAGGAGAATGTCCGAGCGACAGTGAATGCATCAGCTTTATTCACCGGGAAGCCGATTCAACACCAAGTCGTCCATCATTTGATGCCAATCACCAGAAATTAAAAGGTAAATCCGTTCATTTTAATATAAAATCGAACTTATCAGTTTTGCCAACACGTATAAATTCCTTGTCGTGGTTTTAAACTCTTCAGTCCTTCCTCAGAAAACCATATGTTAAACCGTAGAAGCTAACGTTACCGTTACCGGCGAGTTTATCTTGCTGCTCATTGGAATAGTTTTTTATCGTACCTGAAGTTGTGTAAAAATAAATATGTATCATGAATAAAAACCCGCACGTACAAATCACTGAAGATCACTCAAATGGAGAAAGCACGTCAAGCATTTGTGCTGCGGTGGCTAGCTAGAAGTGCCAGACACCCATTTCCGCATTAATGATAATCCGCCCTGTTCATGTTGAGACGTGTAACGTTTGTGTGAATGCTCCACTGTCAGGAGTCATGATAAATTCATTTATGCTCATTTGTGTTTATTTAAAAGGGTTAAAATGCATTTGTATATACTTAGTGGTTGCAACACCTGTTCACTTGTAGGAGAGAGAATCCTTGTCCCATTCACGAATCTTGGAATATTGAAATAACTTTGCTAGTCAAACAAAATCACGAGGAAGAATAAAAGTTAAGACTCTTTCTAGACTTTAACCCTCCCTTTAACTTTTCGGTATACAATCAATCTCCAAGCAGCGATTTATTCAGATAGATAGGTTTCAAAAAGTACATTATCATCGTTATAGTTAATATAAGCAACAGAACATTAAAATGACCGAATTTTGAACGGAGTTTGGCTTGGTGGCCCCTCAATGAAAGTTGTTCTCATCCCACGCGGTGTACTTGCCCATGCTTTGAATATCAGATATTCTAAAGTGTGTTTTTAAAAAAAAATAAAACTATGTTTGTCTCCTGATTTTGTTCTCCCCTCTAGCCACAATGAATGTCGATCATGAAATAAAGTTGCTGGTGGAGGAGATTCAGCGACTTGGCAGTAAAAGTGAGTCCTTCTCCTCTGGAAGATGTTTATTTGTCTTGAGGTATTTCAAGCAGACAGCTTTGAAGCCTGTTTATGGTATTGATTTAATTAAACCATAAACATGTGATGTTCATGAGTAAATGAAACAACTGTATTGTATGATCAGATCAACCAGTACTACACAAAGAGTCGGAAAACAGGCATCTGTTTTTATGTGAATGTAAATAATGTTATATTATATTATATTATATTCCATTCTGTTCTGAAAATAACTCAATCTGTTTGCTCTCTCTTATTTCAGATGCTGATGGTCAAACCAGCGTGAAGTTTGGGGTCTTGTTTAATGATGATCGTTGTGCCAACATCTTCGAGGCGTTGGTGGGCACCCTGAAAGCAGCCAAGAAAAGGAAAGTGGTCACCTTCCAGGCTGAGTTGCTTCTACAGGGCGTCCACGACAACGTTGAAGTTGTCCTGCTTCAAGAATGAGGCCAGAGTTTGGGCCACAGATGGGCGTCTTGCGACTTTGGGTCATTCCGAGTCCTTCCAAATACTGAGCTTCTGCAGAGTACCGGCTTATCAATGAGCATCTGTTTTCAGTCCTCCTCATGTTAAAGGCTCAGTATTTGAATTAAGACCAAACATATTAGATCAGTCAGTACACTTGCAGACTCAGCTGGCATCTCTGCTTTATTTCATTTAGTTTCACTGTGTTGAGCATAATAACAAAAAATAAACTGCATTTTTTTTTTTTATGTTTTCAGGGACTGAATATCTGCCACATTCGTAGTTTCAGAGGAGAAGGAAAATCTTTGCCTTTCTCAGGCGCTACTGTTCTATCAGCCACGGGTCTGACATGTTATTTGATCTACTTTTAAGACTATAAACGCACAGATAAGAAATATAATTATTCATGTAAAGCATTCTTATAAGTAATTTTTGCTAATTATAGCATAGAATAGCTATAACAACTGAATGCCTCTCTTAAGAGTATCAGGATAAAGGCCGCACAGAACAAGATACTAGCTCAATATACAGATGTCTTTACATTTTTTAATTGGAGCACGCTGATCTGATCTCAGAAAAAAAAAATAGTTTGTGATTGATACTACTTTTAAAAGCTGCACAAGGCAAATTGGAGTTATGACTCTTCCAACTGAAAATCATGTAATTGAGTTTTTTCACATTTAATTTAATCTAGTGCAGCTTTGAGATAACAGGTAGTGTGCGTTCGCCAACGGTGTCCCCTGACTGCAGTTCCATCCACTGTTTACATGAGATATCTATACTACCTCTTGTGGACCTTGTAAAAAGATGTTATTGGACCAGTGCTTTGGAAAAATTAGGAATAATTCCTTAGTAGAAACTTAAAAGACAAGTGCATTTCAGGAAAATCTTTGCACCTTTTTGTACTCAGTGCAATCTGCCTAGAGAAGTTTTTATTCCATCTTTTTATAAGTGGTCAGTGAATTTTTTCTTTGCCAAAAACAACTCCAAAACTTGCCTTTTGTAAGAAATAGCTGATGAGCAAATGGCGAATGTATTTCTTGTGCAATTTTTATTAGTGTATTACTACGGGGTGATTGGTGCCAAATGCTAAAGATGAATTTGTAACATTTCTCAGGACAAAATCCACTGAACCAAAATTTGTTAAAACAATTGTCCTGTGGCTTAAAATAGGTGTCTCACTTGCAACACAAGATGTGCATTTATAGTTTTATTAGTTTCTGGTTTTTATCTTACCACTTTTTTTTTCTTTTTTTTGCTGTTGTTCTGTACTGTAGGTCTAATGATACTTGCAGATCAAGCATGACTTCTTGGTTTTCTGCCAGAAAACTCATCACCTTTGGGTGTTTTAATTGTGTTTGTTGGAAGCAAAGGTCCTTTTTTTTATTTTCAGTTTACTGAAATTTTAAAGACAAGAACTTTCAGCTTCTTATGGATGCCCAAAGTGGTCAAAATTTATAAACAATCATATCAATAAGTGTAGAAAGAATATCTTGGCACTTATTAAATTTGGCTATTTTGGGTCTCCATAGATTTTGGAGCAAATTAGAGAAGAAAAAGGATTCATCTTTGATAAATACCAAGGGGAATTAACAACCTCCAAATTTTTACCTAAAAAATAATATCTGTCACCTGGCAGCTGTCACAATCGTCTACATAATATCAAGTTTTTTCTTCATCTAACAACATTTTGGACCTGTTAACATCCACATATCACACAGTTACCTCACCTCCTCTGCAAGTTTCATAAGACCCATTTCACAATCACACTGTTGTATCAACCAAGTTAAATGTTTTAGGTTCAGGTGTTTCCTATTTGACTTGAAGTAATTGATTTCTTTTCTAAATCATATAAGAGACTGTTCATCTGCTTTAGGGTCATGTTCTAAACAGCGTTGGTGGCATAAATGGATCAAAAATTTCTAAAAATCAGGAAAAGTGAACTTGAACATGTTCTAATTATAAAATGAAACTGATAAGCGTAGAAAAGATCAATCACTTGAAATGAAACTATCAGAATGTAAACTATAGGATAAGCACAGCTCTGAAAACATCAAGAAATTATGGAGAAAAGCCGGCAAGATAAAGAAACAGGCTGCTAACATTACTCATTTTGGGTCGTCCTGCTGCTGTTGCACTGGAGTGAGTTCAGATGGTTTCCTGGGCAAACATGCAAACAGTTCAAACAGTGCAAGTCAACATTTAGCAAGAGGAGAAAATTATGATTAGAGCTGTGCAAATGCCTTGAGCCATTCCTGTAAACTGTGTGGGATTCTTGCATGATGTGTTCAAGTGCGTCATCATTGTCTTTTGTACTGGCAATAACAAACATTCCTCAACAAACAGAGGTTTCTGTTACCGTGGGGATATACTCCAAGGAATAAAATCTTTACACTTGAAACCTTGAACACACTTTGCTCTGTGTTTGTGTAATGACTCCAAATCTTAATACACATTTTGTAACAACACTTGATTGGATATATGTTATTTGTTTTTAATAAATGTGTGCAACTGAGACAAAACACACACATTACTTCATGATTGGAGTGCATGGCCAAGAAAAATCTGGAGAAGAACATGGTACTCTAATTTATTTATTTGTTTGTTAAGCTGTCTATCTATTGATTTAGCTATTTGTTTATTTGATTTTTGCTTTATTATTTGTTTTATTCGGTCTTATATTTTTTATTAATTCAGATTAGCATAAAAAACTACACTACAAACTTGCCTGCTCAAATAGCTGTTACATAGCTGATTTGGAATCACAGTTTACATAACAGGTTTACACGGATTTTTATGGGCCTCTACTGTGTGTTTTGGTGCAAAACAGAAGTTTTGATAACAGAAGCGAAAAAGCTGGCATACCACATAAACCATTTTTTCTTGGCCTGTGCCATGTAAGTGCAAGTTTTTGAGCAGCTGTTGATGTTTTGTAAAACATCTCAAATAGTTTTTAAATAGGTTTAGCTAATGTCTGATAAGTAGAAAAAATAAGTTATAAGCTTTATGTGTGGAGTTTTGTGACCATGCATTTTCAAATAAAAATTATTTTGCACTAGCACTGCCCTTATTTGCAAATTTGAGGTACTTGCACCTGTAAAATTGTATTTTTTCTGCTACTTCACATTGAACTTTTTACTCAACTATATATATTTTGGTTTAATTAGTAAATACTTTGCCCATTGAGGTTATATTACAGAATATAATCAACAAATAAAATCAAAGCCATTGTTTTGAGCAACAACACAAAAGTTCGCTTTTTATGTTAATGCATTGGTAATTATAACTCATATTTTGATGGTAATTGAATTAAAATTTTGATAATATGAATATTACCAGTAGTACATCACCTCTTTTTGCTTAATTAAATCGTTAAAGTAATTATTCCACTCCTGGTTTTTGTGATAAAACTACTGTAATATTTCTGTAAATTCTTATTAGGGCTCTTCCTCCTCCCTTTCACCAGTCCTTGCTTTCCCGCAGGACTTGAACGCCGCATAAATCGTTGGCGGCCAATGGAGGGGGCGGGGTCCTGTGACGTTTAGGGGGTGGAAGAAAACAGCGGAGCAGGAATCAAAACAAGAGACGGACACGCCTTCGTTCTTAAAGGTTATACCAGCTTATTTCTTATAACTAGTGCTGTCAGAGCCTCACAAAATCCTGCGTGTCGTCCACGAGGACAACAAAAACAACAACACAAAGCGAAAGCACTGCAAAAACACTGCAGAAATGGAGTCCACAGAAATGTCTGACAGCGTTGACAGCAGCCGTTGACAGAGGTCGAAAATAACACTGACATCCGAATCCTGTAAAATGCCCAACCAGAAGAACAACAAGGGAAAGAAAAGCAAACGCACTAACAGTAGCGGAGATGAGCAGGAAAATGGAGCCTGTGCGGCCGCAACAGGAGGCGCGGCCGCGGCGGCTGCACCCAGAAACGAGCGCTCAAGTGGTAAGAGAGGAAACGGACGCAGATGTAGAAGTTTAGTGATGCTGCCTTCCTGCCACGGGAAGCTCTGTCTTCTCTGTGCGACTGTGACATACATGCATGCACCGCAATGTTGCAAATGGCATTGTCCCCTTCCACTTCTCCACAGTCTGTAGATGCGTCGTGCCAAACGTCGATTTAAAATGCATCAATTTAACGCTTCCTTTACAATCGGCAATTATAGGCTATAATGGTCGATCACGACTTGAGGCCTTGTATGAACAGAGTGCATTTGTTTTTTGTCTTTTGTGTATAAATGCGTCAGCAAGTATGTGGTGCACAACTGCACGGAAATCTCAGCTTGTTTGATTGTTTAACAGTGGATTTAAAAAGCCACTGGGGTGTGTTTTATGTAAGAAGATTGTGTGAACAGTGGAAAAAAGTTGGAATATTATTCATTTAGGTGTTGCTCGTTGTGTCTGATGATAGCTGAATTGAAGAGTGGTGGTTGTATTTGCATAAGTCGTCTTTATTCTTGTTTTACACCGTTGGAGTTGTGCTCGATAAGCAAGCAATCTTTAACTTGTCAGATTTATGAATGGACGTTGGTGCCGTGAGTTCCTCTTGGGAAAAAACAGATGATCGCCTATGCAATCATACTTCCGTGGTTAAATACAACCTAGGGGAGTCTTAATGGCACAATGCATTACTTCTTTGATGCAATTGCATCCACGCTAATAATCGATGGCTGCTATATTTAGAGTGTGGGCTGCTGTGAGGCCTCAGCTGTCTTTCCCTGACTTGTCCACACAGTTTTTGGTTGTGGCCTCCTTCCTCAAGGGTAATACTAACACCTCACCACTTGTCTGCGCACTGAAGTTCAACTTCAGCCCATGCAGACTTGGAACAGCTAGAAAAGTTACTCTTGTACTTCTAAATTAGGTAAAAACGTGTTTAAAAATGACGAGATTGCACCTTAGGTAATATGTAGGTGATGCACTTTAGATGTTAGTGGTGCAATATTAGATAAATAATACAAGGTATTGATACACTGATTTATTACATTGTTTTAACATTTATCATGTGGATCTGTTCAACCCACATTGCTATAAAAAGCTGAAGATGCACCAATTTATTTATTTATTTTTAAAAAAGCAGTCAAGTTTTTTGTCTTACATTGATAATATTAATTAAAGTAAGATTGAGTCAATAAATTAATCAACATGAAACTGATTTGCAAGCATTTCAATTTTTAATAATTGAAGTAATTCTTAAGCAAAAAAAAACCCCAACATACATTAGAGCGTTCAGCTTCTCAAAAATGTAATGTAGCTTCTTTTTCTTGTCTTAAATTATAGGTAACAGACTTAAAACATACAATTTTAATATTATACAACATTCATTGACCACATATGGTCAGTTTATCGATGAAATAATCAGCAGATAAAGTGAATGCAAACTGTATTAATTCTCAGAACTGCAACATGAGATGCAAGATTAATTCAAGCTGAACTTATCCACTAAGATGATGTACAGGGCTAAAAAAGCATTTTATTTCATCATTTTTTCTCAACTTTGTTATTGACTTTAGAACAAGAAAAAAAAACACTGACACTGTACCGGAAAAGGAAGGAGGAAACTATCCCGCGATACGCACCCACAGTGTATTATCATGAGCTACTTCTAGTAGAGACTGTGTGCCCACATTTGCTTGACTCACATCCAGACTTGACAATTGGCAGCGCTTGAATAGAGCTGCTCTCAGGCTTGGATGACCTAGTTGAATTTCATAGATCGATGGAAAGGAGGCAGCAAGGACACTGAAATCGCTCTTTACATTTCCACCTCATGTTGTGTCTGTTTGTTTTGACCACGATCTTTCAAATGTAACTTATGTCGGGAAGTTTTCTTTTATAATGCAGCTTTTTTTAGTTAAAATCGTGCTGTTTAGAAATACAGTGAGTGTGTGAATGTGTCAGTGCTGAAGATATTAATCCATTATCTGATCATGCAGTTATTAGCAAATCAATAGACATAGTTCTAATCATCATTTTTAAGGGTGCAGCTATTGTTGAACTAAATGAATAATGCTTAGGAGGAGATAAGAGATAGTGAGAGACATTTTTATCTATTTTCTGTTCAATAAATCAAACAACTTTTTGATGAATCTAGATAACTGAATAGAAAATGACCATAAGATTATTAATATGTCAGGGTTTGAGACATCTGCTGTGCAAAAATGAGCAATTTAAAGGTGCAGCTTGTTTTTTCTCTCTTTCAACTATTTTTTAAAATTTCATAGACCAAAGACTGACAGACAAATGAATGAAGATCATCATTAGTTGCAGGCCTAAATCTTTAAAATAGTACTGTGAGTGATGAGAATAAACTAAACTAATAGAGCACATCTGTCCTCTGTCCTCCCCCCTCCTGTCTTCACACCTTTAGAGGGCCAGTGTGCGACCCCCCTGGGCTGCAGCTTGGGCCGTCCCATCGACCTAGAGAAAGATGACTACCAGCGGGTGCTCTGCAACAACGAGCTCTGCCCTTATGGCAACTGGATGCATCTACAGTGTTTCTATGAGTGGGAAAGCTCCATTCTTGTCCAGTTCAACTGCATCGGCCGGGCGCGATCCTGGAACGAAAAGCAGTGTCGGCAAAACATGTGGACCAAAAAAGGATATGACCTGGCCTTTAGGTTCTGCTCCTGCCGCTGCGGCCAGGGTCATCTAAAGAAAGACACCGACTGGTATCAGGTGAAACGTATGCAGGACGAGCGTAAGAAGAAGCCATCTGAGAGGAGCACGGGCAGAAATGGGGCCAGTGGAGGGGCTGCAGGGTCAGGGGAAGGGCTCTTTGAGGAGCCCAAGAAAACCAAGCTACCAGGAGGAGCAGTAGGGGGAGGAGGAGGCAAACTATCCCACAGGGCCTCCAGCCAGGAGTTACCTCGGAGAAAATCAGTGGACCGTCAGAACTCATCAGAGAGAGGAGCAGCAGGAGGATTTGCTGCAGGAGGACCCTTTTGTCCAGGGCCTCCTCAAAAGTCTCCAGGTGACTCTCCAGGACAGTCTCCCCCAACTGGTTTCCCTTTCTCCCCCACCGCTATCCTGGGATCAGGCGGTGGAGGAACAGGACTACGAGGCTCCCGTCCACTGGGTGAGTTCCTCAAATCAGCCGTCCACATGGACCCTCAGAGGAAGCACCTTCTGGTCGGGGGAGCTCTCAGTCGGGGCAGTGGCTGTTCGATGGGAGCTTCCGGTGGTGGAGCTCACCTAGACCCTGGGTCTGTTCTCCCCCTGCCACTGTCCTTCGCCCTCCCGCTCCACCATCGGCTTACCTCTGGCAGCGTGGGTGACGGCACCCACTCTCACCCAGTGCAGTTCCTGAGGAGGCTGGACCTCTCGGAGCTCCTCACCCACGTCCCTCGACATAAACTCAACACCTACCACGTACGCATGGAGGACGACGCTCAGGCAGGCCAGGGAGAAGAGCTGCGCAGGTAGCCTGTGAAACAGTTTGAGATCAAAAACATAACTTTCACTTTTGCATTTAAATGTGTGTTAACTGAACTTAAGTTGAACAGCTAATTCAAAGCTATTAAGAGTTTAAAAATTATAAACCAGCTGAGAATTTGAGAAAACAAGTGTGACAAACTCAAAATATTGAGTTGAATCAACAACCGCTCATTCAAACTGACAATAGTTACTAACATACCATAATTTATATTTTACCAGTTTAAAAATCAGTGTTAAGACTAAGAATTTGAGCAAAGAAGCTGGCTGCTGCTGCTGCTGCTGCTGAGGAAGCACTTTTGCACCAGATTTTAGTATAAAATATGCAGACAGAATTGTGAATTCTTGAGCGTATTGTGGCTGAAATCCCTACTAGCCTTTGTTATGGTTCACATTCTTTAATGACAACAGAGCTGGGAAGGTGGAACTGTTTTCTGGGAAGGGGTGTTGTAGATATAAGGGGGTGCATGAGGCATGTACCACTTCACTTTGCACAGCTATTACTACCTTAAGATGTAGGGTGTACTGTCGAAGACAACGGCACTAATTAGACTGCACTGTATCTGAACCTGACCCAAGGCTTTCACTTCAAATAATTTTTAAAATATCCAGCTATTAAAAAAATAGACATATATAGAGCTTCACAAAGCATTTTTATTATGCTGACGTTGAAACATGTTACATATCCAAGAGGCATAGCCTATGTTACGTATACGCATATTAATCCTGAAACCTTAAAATTCTTCCATTGAAAAATCAAAAGTCATCAGGCAAATCACAGGCAAGTTATCAAACTTAATTTGTGGGGAAGCCTTAATAAAAACAGTTTGTTTGGCTGTGTGAAGCTATCACCATGCCCACCTCCTCCACCGCTCTCCTCAAAGGATGGCTGTGGAAGACATATGCACAGCAGCATCATGGGTATATATTTGATTATAAGTACATCATCCATCTGAGTTTTCTCTAATTCTTTCTGTCCATGTTTTCCAATAGGTTTATCCTGTCAGCCCTCAGTGCAAGCCAGAGAAATGTGGTCAACTGTGCGCTGTGCCACAGAACGCTGCCCGTGTTTGAACAGTTTCCTTTGGTGGACGGGACTCTGTTTCTCAGCCCTTCTCGCCACGACGAGATTGAGTATGACGTCCCCTGCCACCTTCAAGGTCAGACCTGGCAACAAGGTCCTGGCATGAGACACTCTATACTATAAATCTAGCTTAAAAAAAGATAAATTGCCATGAACTTTGCTACAAATGTTTCTGCTTCCCACATGACGAGTCCTACTAACTTTGATGACCCCCTGACATTTCCTGCTCACATGAGGTTGATTTTGTTGTTTTTAGGGAAAATTGAGATGGCAATTTTGATGGTTGCTAACAAATTCATTCAGTCAATTATTTTCTCTATATGATGAATTGTAATAACTTAAACAATCCCTAAACTTTTTACACAGCTCAAAAACTGACTACCTTAAATTACCCATTAATTTTATGAAAAAAGCACCTTAGAATCTGTCCACAGAAAATGTCTGGAAAAGGGCAGGCAAATGAAAATATTATTATGGAGGTGATAGGATGAACCACCTTTAATCACCTTCTCAGACTTACCTCAACCAATCAGATCAATAAACCACATGAGAGGGCTAACTCTGTAATTTGTGCTTCTTTAAATAATGCAGGACTTTATAATTCTGCAAATTTCGCTGTAACATCATCTATGCTAACTTTTAAAGAGGCTGCTATTGTTGTTTTTAATCAAATAGTCACTCTGTCATCAAATCCAGTGCTCCTAAGTAAAAAAAAGACACATCCACCTTTATCTGTTAATAGTTCCTCAGAGATGCTGATTGGTCTGAACAACAATGGTTCAGTCACATGACATTACCTCCCGTCACGTCTTCCACAATTTCCTGAATAATAATAGAGTAATCCAGCGCCATCATCTGATCAAACTACAATTTATCCAAGTCTTTGAGTTATGACCAAATATCCATAACAATGACTTTCCCATCATTCTTAGCTTCACTTTGTGATTAGCATGATAAACTTAACATACTAAATTTGGAGCCTGAACGTGGTAAACTGTGTATCAGCTAAACAACAGCATGTTAGCATTTTCATTGTGAGCGTGTTTATATATTACTTATGTTAATAATATACCTATATTACATACTAATATTAGCATTTAGCCTGAAACAATCCCTGTGCCAACATATGCTCTGAATCCCTGGTACATTAGCAGCCTCAGCTGCTTCAAATCTGACAGAAAATATGTATATTTATTGATGACACAACTGCAATCATTAGCATGTCATTTAGCTTACTTATGTATTAACTTTCTATCTAAAATGGTCAATCTGTGTTAGTTTTCCTTTCTATGTAGGCAGATTATAACTGGTTAATCCATCAGTAAACCCATACTGTGTATACAGACATAAAAAGGGGTTTTTTGCTGGCTCTTGCACAGTCTGAGATGAATGTGAATTAGCATGGCGGCTGCATGGAGCTTCTTTGATGTGCAGGCCAACAAGCTTTGATTTATTTGCTCCTTGATATGCATCAGTATGAATGGATCATTGATTTTGTTGTTCATGCTTCTGTGTTAGAAAGAATATAAATGTTTGTGCAAAAGAAATGGTGCAATTGTATCATGCTGTACAGTAAAGAAGTGAGGTTTGATTACAGTTATTTTCAGTCAAGAGTTTTGACATTTTTTGCCCCGCGAGGAGATTGTATTGATTTTTTCCTGAGAAAATGGAAATGCCTGTTTTTTTTAGTGAGCAAGTTTTCAAGGTCTTATATCACAGCTTAAGTTTATCCAAAAATACACCAGAACACCATAATTATGACTCTCTTGTGAAATGTGCAATTGGCTCTGAATGCATCCATGTTTACGGTGGTGTGGATGGCAAGCTGCCATTGTAATTCCTCCATGAATAACTTTATATTGATCAGGCTTATAGTGCTTTTTTGCGAACAGTGATTAAAAACACTTACTAAATGTATCCAGCATGGCTTTTTTTGCACACTGAGGGTCATTTATGCAGAAACTGTACAGAACTTGGAAACTTTATTACTTGCCAGGCTTCTAGTAAAGAACTCACATCAGAAATCATGGTAATCAGTTATAGTCAACACTCGGGGCAAGAAACATACTGACTGTCAAGTAGCCTGTACACTTGCACTGCTCTGGTCTACATGGACAACATCTGCCTTTGAGCAGTTATTTCTCTCTGCTACATTTGAATGCAGTATTGCACTTTTTCTCTATGCTGTAAGAAGGGGCTCCCTTCCATTGTGTTGTCTACATCTCCCCATGGACCTTCTTGAATACATAATGAATGACTGCAAGAAAGGGCAAAGTTTTCCCTTTTCTCACACTTTGCTTATGTGCAATTTTTAATCACCTGAAACAGAAATACCACAAACATTTTTTAATTTAAACTTTCTACATAATTGCTCAAACATTTTAGCTGCATTTGCATGTAACAGGAACTGTGAAACTAATCTCCTCCCACCTCAGCTTACAGTTACATTACTTATGATAAGACTCAGCAATGTAGAAGTTTGATGATGGGCAGAGACTAGTCAGAAGACTAGACTAGTCAGGAGTTTGGTCATTTATTGATTTTCCTGGTTAATTAACAGACCACTCTGGCTTAAAGATAAACTGTTCTGTAATGTAGTAAATTTTATGCCTAACTATATTTCTTTATTTCTAACAGGCAGGTTAATGCACCTCTATGCCATCTGCGTGGACTGCTTAGAAGGCGTCCACAAGATCGTCTGCATCAAGTGCAAGTCACGCTGGGATGGGAGTTGGCATCAGCTGGGCACCATGTACACCTACGATATACTGGCTGCTTCACCATGTTGCCAGGTAAAAAAAACAAATAAACAAATAAACATAAAAACAATGGATACAATGACTGTAGATATGTGAGAGGTCTCGCTTGTAGTGATGAACCAATGGAGACTTATTATCCCACTCTGCAGTTCCTCTCAGCTTAATGAAAGCTTTTTCTATCTTTCAGCTCATTATTTAAGCTTTCCAGTCTGCAACTTTACTGTTTTGGTTCAGCCTCACTGTTCTCACTGGCCCCTTTCCCCCAGCGAGCAGCTGTTTCCAGTAAAAAAAAAAAAAAAAAAAGCTATAATAAATCTGCTGTATCCTACCTGTCCAGCACCAAGAAGAAGACAGAGGCAGAGTTATTGACTAGCTGGGGAAAATAGGGAGACATTTTGAAGTTAAAGAGCCAGATAAGGAGCTGACTGAGATCAACAGTAGTAGAAGAAGTATCCAGATCATTTACATAAGTAAAAGTACGAATACCAAATTATGAAAATACTTAGTTAAGTTGTTCATTCAGCATGTTACCAAAATGATCAAAATAGCTGTCAATCAAAATTTGTTCATAGTAATTGATTAAAAAACTACTGGTTTCAGCTACACTTCTATGAATTATACTTTTTGTTTTTACTTACAAGTGTAATACTTGAGTGTATACTGTTTAGTAGTTTATTCTATGCAAAACAATTTCAAGCCTGTCATACATTTGTTCTGCAAAAATTTGTTTTATAAAAGAAAAAGTAAGTAAAGTTGTAGAGTGAAGGTATTAGAGTAAAAAGTACATGGTTGTAGTAAAGTACAGCAATCAAATCCTCAGAGAAAGTCAGTGCACAGAGCTTTTATGTGAGATTATTTTCTCACATATTCTTACCATTAATGCTCCGATCTCGTCCCTTTTAAGTCACCTGCCTTCCCTCTCCTCCCTGTGTCTCTTCAGGCTCGCCTCAACTGTAAACACTGCGGGAAGCCAGTGGTGGACGTTCGAGTCGGGATGCAGTATTTCTCCGAGTACAGCAACGTCCAGCAGTGCCCTCACTGTGGCAACCTGGACTATCACTTTGTTAAACCTTTCTCCTCTTACAAAGTACTCGAGGCTTATTGACAAATGTTGTTCATGCATGCTAGTTAAGCTGCTTTTTTTTTCTTTATTTCTAACAAGATTTAATTTTGGGGGGGCCTTAAGATGGTTTTATGTTTTTATGTTCTCTCTCTTAAGATTTCTTTTGTATGTTTAGGAAAATTTTGACTCTAGTTTTAAAAGAAAAAAGTTCAAAGACAGTATTTTGTTTGGAGACATAAGGTGTTGATAAAGTGTGGAACTGACACTTCAGTCAGGCAAACACATTTATCTGTGACAAGTGAATGTATCTGTATGCCAAATTTGGTTTTATTTTTATTTTTTACCAAAAAATAAAGATGAATAGATCTCAAATAAAGCAGAGAAAGATATGCAGTGCTGTCCATTTGATATTTTCATTCCGTCTTTAGCACTTCTCCACAGCATTGTCGACAGGAGTGTATGCTTCCTCTATACAGTCCTTACATATCACTGCTCAAATCATCAGCTACACTTGGATGATCATCAAGTTCTTCATACACATCTGCATTTTTTATTTTATGAGACATCCTTCTTTAGTTGGTCTGAAAGGGCCACATAATATGCCTCATTTCTAAGCGAGAAAGAAGGATGAGCGAGGAAAATAGATTTTGCAAGCCCATAAATTATATTTTAAAGAGAAATTAAATGCAAGCAAAACTTAATTTTATTTGCGCATGCAAAAAACCATTCTGTGCTCAATGTCTGCTGACATCCATATGGTTGTGCAATGACAACCCTTCACACTCAGCTTAACTCTTGCGTCCGCATTTAAAGACTTGTTCTGTGCTCCGGCAGCGCGTTGCACATTCGTTCAGCCTTTGCACTCTGTCCGCGCTCAATTTTTGCCTGTGTTATGATTGCGCTTCAAAACCAACCAATCAGAGAACACGGGAAAAGGAGAACTGTGATTGGCTATCTAGTCTCCTACCGCAATGTCTCCACGAGAGGATGACAGAGACAGATTTTTATGGCGAATTTTAGTTGTCTTTTTTTGTTTCCAAGCCTCAAGATATGACAGAATTAAACGGCGAATATAACAATATACTTTGGTAATACCTGTTGACATAAGTCGCTATTATTATTATATCGAAATTTGCTAGTGAGAGGCATTGTAATATGGCTAACAGTAATTAAGCTAACATTAAACTTTATAACTTTTTGGCGTTTTTTTCTAGATTATGAATCATAGCCTAATTTTACTGACATATGTAGTTGTTGTAATTTTAAGGGAAAATATTCTGCTACACTCTTAATTGATAATGGGCCCTGGTGATGTTGAATTAGCAGCCAGAAACTTTGTCTTTGCTCCATTACCCTACGGCCACGAATGGCTCAACAAGGCCGACAGAGGCAGAGCGTCCTGTTCCCGACAACAGGGCGTCAAGGTTTGTTAATAAGTCATATATTTTCCTTTTTTAAGTTAAGATAGTTAAATTCAAATATGAAATTGATTCACCTACAGAGAGAACATCAGTTTGTGATTGTATCAAAAAAAAAAACAAAAAAACGCAAATCCAGGGAATACCCGAGAGTAGCCGCCATTACTGCGGTGGGGTATTTTCCATACACGCATTTGAATACAAGCTCTCCCAAAATAGTGAACTTTTTCCAGTTTTTACCTCTTTCCGACAACAGTTTTGACAGCAATGTCTTGAAAATCCGCGAGAACCTGTGTAGTTTATTCATTAATCAAAAAAGAGGTTATTAACTCGGTACATACACAAGACTACAACGTTATTTTAGTGCCAATGTACATTTTTCCACATTTGAAATATAGCGCACTTTTTTTTTCAGAAGATCAACAGCTTCTGGTCCATTTTGCTGGATGCGTACTTTTTACACACCTTGAGCAGCTTTGTTAAAAATCCACACAATAAACCACAAGTGCAGCCGTATAAAGTAAAAAACTCCACTATAATATTCAAACATAGACTTCTTTTTTATTTCCATCAGTTTATTTTTGTATCGACTCTTCTGTTATGTTTGTGTTGCTAACAGTTATGTCTTGAGAGGCTTCTGAACTGCAGTTGGTAGACTGCAGAGCTGCAGCCTTATTCTTCTCTTTCTGTGACAGCTCCTTAGCTGAAGGGAGACGGAGGATGCACATGGCTGCTTGTCCGTCTCTTATGACTTTTGGCTTGGAAACATATCCCACCATCACCCCCATTTGTTGCACCATTTGTTCCAGAGTTGAGTCCTGTGGGGAAAAAAATACACAAATGTTCAAGATTTGGTTTGCTTATGTGTTAGGACATATTTCAGGGAATTTGTGTTAAATGTGTAACAATTGCCCTACTCCCTCTTAGTCTACGGTAAAAGTTAACAGTGCAGTTAAAAAAAAAAAAAAAACTGCACTAAGAGAAGGAAAGAGTTGAGAGTTTGACTAACCACAGTGACATGCAGTTACAAACCTCACTCACTGAGTGTAATATAAACATCACTTGGCATGGAGTCAGTGTGACTTGACTTCTTGACCTGTGGTATTTTAACTCAAAGAAATTTTTTTGACAAGGATCCCATACCTGTGATCAATTAAGTTGTTTTTTGGCAGACATACACAGATAGATTTAGACTTGTGATGATGTTGACAATGCAAATGGTTAATCTGGAAATGCAAATCTCTTATGCACAGAGACTATTGTGTATACTATTTTGCATTTACACAATTCTGAACTGTTTTCCCAGTGCAATGGAAGGTGCGGACAACAGAAAATAGACACATGTTGTCATGGCAATAATTCTAGAAATAGAAATAATCATGTGATACCATTTAATGACACTGCAATAAAAGTTATTTATTAAAAATTCAAATGATCATACACTGATTCCTCCAATACTGAGTTGAATAACATAATTTGCTGTGTATACTACTGAAGTTTGAGTGTTAGTCGCAATGGTGGCCTAAGACCCAATGTAGAGACCATGAACCTCTCATGTCCTGTCATCTCACTATTGTCCCAGTCAGCTAAGAAAAAAAAAAAAAAATAATGTGAGTGGTCTCCCTCACCAGGTGGACTGTAGGTTCCCTGCGTCCCGATCGCAGAGTGATTCTAACATGGTGCTTCTTCTCCAGCCAGCTCTCCACTTGTTTCAGCTTGGTGGTGAGGTCATGAGCTGCAATGCCAGATGAAAAAGTGAGCTCCTTCACCTGTACAGGAGCTGCAGAGAAAACACAGTCAATCCTATTTGACATGATGTGTTTCACATACTGTATGTACACTGTTGTTATTGTTCCCCCTTTCCCAATAAATCAGCTCTAGTTCTTAAACCAGTTCGATTCAGGATTCTTGGACCGTAATAACCAGCAAACCAGCTCATGTTTCCACCAGTTTTTAGTGGAGTTATTGTAATTTAGGTTGAAATAATCCAGACTGTCCAAAATATGGGTTTAATTTTATTAAAACCAGTTCCATGTTGGTGGAAATAGGGTTAATGTTATGTAATGAGCATTACTGAGATGGAACAGGTTGCAAGGTCATGACTTCAGAATTCAAAATTGTGACTATAGCCTTTGGAAACTGTTTGGTTAATACATGTAAAAGCTGTGGGTGGAAAACGTAGTCTCAAACAAAATCAGTACACTCAGCAGAACAATAGTGTAAAGTACACAAGTGTTTCAATAAATGTATAGCCTATTTACTTGGACTGTCTTCCAATCCTGTCAATCTTGTGACGCTTGCAAGGGATCCACTATTCTAAATTACAGCGACGTTTCAATTACGGTTTTTGCCAGGAGACCACATACCTGCTTTTGCTTTTTGTTTCTCCCGCAGTTTTAGCTGCTCTTCATGGATCTGTTTGCCACTCATCAGTCGATAAACAGGAGGATCTTTGTGTTCATTGAGCAACACCAATTTAAGACCCTTCTCATCCATGATTCTGATCACATCTGCTCGGTGCATGGTGCCCAGGTTTTCGCCAGTGTCACTTATCACATGTATCTGACGCTGCGGGATCTTACGGCCAACAGCGCTGATTGTGGCATGAGCGCGGGGGTCCTGCTTCTTTTTTGGGGGGGTAGATGTCTGTTCTGTGTCATCTACAGCAGTGGAGAATGGAGACCATCTCGAAGAGTAAGCAATGGCATTAGATCTTTTACTGCACATAATGAATCTTGATGCTGGTGTCCAGTAGCCAGGGCTGCCACCACACATGGCTGTTACTGTATGGCTTAAAACCCACCGCATACAACCCACAGACATGTCCTAGAGAAAAGAGAAAGGACGGTATAATTATTTGAAACAGCACACTCAAGGAGAAAACCTTTATTGAACACAAAATGCAATTTATGTTTTACTGTTCTTTTATCAGAATGTGAGAGTTTCTCTTAAAAATGTCTGCATGGCATGATAGATGAGTGTAGATTACAGGCTGTTTAAAGGAGCTTCATTTCTGCTAAATGGTTACTATCAATGTACAACAATGCAGTGCTTTTAATTTGTTACGTTAAATCTGTTTGAAATGTATATACAGTGAGAAGCATTGACTTGCTTTCCTCATATTGTGTCTTACCTTTGTCAGCAGTGTGAGTAGTGTGTAAGCCAGTGTGGGCTGGGCACCTTTGGGTGCATATTTATTCATTTTGTTATGTCCAATCTGACACTACAGGTTAGGCATACAAGAAATTACAAAAATATTCAATGGATACTATATTAAAATTTAATTGATAAAATAATAATCAAAAAAAAAACAGCCTCCACAGCACCTCACCAGGCCAGCCTCCATTAAAATATTGGCCAATTAAAGTTTGTCCTTCTTACCTTACAGTGGTCACAGCCCACAGGTCACGACCAAGACCTTTTCCAAACCACCAAGGATGCATGGCGTTATGCGGGATATGTTACGCTTATTACATTATATGCTTGTGCAATATTTATTTATTTCCTATTTAGCGAGGTTGCTACATGTCAGCCTGACGAGTATATCCGCACTGTAAAAACAACGAGGTCGTGACCACTGGGAACAAATTGTAAAAGCTAACCTTTATTCAACCTTTAACCTTTATTCATCGGTAACATTATGCCGAACTGACCAAACCTTAATAAGTAGAAACTCTTATTGCTGTTAATGCATCGTGATGTACTGAGCTTGAGATTGACATGTTAACATTAAAATGTAATATTTTAGATGTAAGTCTGTAGTGAACTGAGAGAGCAGCTGACATTTATTTAAGCTAAGTTTTGTAACGCCTACCTTGATGTAAAAGTCATTTGTATTGATAAACTCTCGGTGTTGTCCTAGCCGTATGAACTTGTTCTCCAAATACCTACAAAGGGGGTCCGTGTGTTAAACATTCATGCTGACACAAATAATCAAATTGCATTTTAAGAAACGCTAATTTTGTCAGAAAGTAAGAATCTCAATTGTCATCTCTTTTGTGGTGTTTACTCACTGTAGCTCAATGTCGTTTCTTCATGCTCCCTTGCTGCAGCATCTCAGGTTAGCTGTTATGTCTTCTTCCGTCATGTTCTTCTTCATATGATTTGAGTCTGTATACATGTAAGAAAGCCACGATGCTGACCTCTGTCGGACAAATCAGGAAACGCTGTTACCAAATGAAAGGGTCGGTTTCCGAATTACGAAAACGCATCCCATTTATCTCTTGTTTCCATTTAGATAGTTTCGCTTTTACTTGCCAAGCTTTTAAAGTGAATGTTTTCTAAGATTTAGGTCACAATGCGATGGAGCTCAGAAAAATTTAACAAGGGGCGTAGTTAATGGTCACAGCTTCTCAGAGATATTTTAGAAATTGCTTGTCTTTCCAAAAACATGCCAGTAATGTTATGTGGTGGAATGAGTATTTATATCCCCTACTTAGACCCTTAATAGCTGTTTTTTTTTTGGAAATTTAATTTAAAAAAAGGTACAAGCCTTTAACATCTGACATTTACATCATTTATATATCATTTCTATAAATATTATACAGGAAGTAGTTCGCCGTCATGATCCTTCTAAAATCAATCAGGTGATTCTCGAGGAGGTTTTTATCCTCATTCCACAACCTCAAATAATTTGTTTTTTAATACTCGTAGCTTATGGCTTATGTAGCTGTCTCTAAGATGACAGTAATGTTCTTTACATAAATTTCTGTACATCAGAAACCACCATTCCTTCCACCATATCGTCATGGTCATACAGGATTGGATTATGTGGATTATTTGGTACAGGAGAGCAGTGCTGGTATTCACATGTAATGACATTTATGGAAACATATTTGCAAATCAAAATGTGTGTATCAGGACCTATGCAAAGTCTGTTTGACCACATGTTCATGTCACCAAGGTTCAGTTGATCATGTTGAGAGCTGCAACTTCACCTCAAGCAGAGAGGGGTAAGGATTAAAACCACGGCTCATTTTCTACTGCGATTAACTCGCTGAAAAGTGCTTTTTTTTTTTTTAAATTAATAGTTGTTTTTCATCTTTTGTCGTAGCGACTGGATCACTCATCCTGACCAAGACTTAATATCATCATCAGAACATGAACTGGCTAACTTGGGTTTTCTTTTTGTGCCTCGTGTGGAGTGGTAAGTATCCATCCTCTTCAAATTTCCTGATTATCACATTGTATTATTTTCCTAAAAGATTTTTGGAGCATGAATACAGAGAATGTTAAGATTGTTAAAACGTTGTTCTACTATTGTTATCATAATATGTGAAATATTGGGTGATTAATAATTCATTCTGTTTAACTTGTTTTCTGATTTGATTTTGGTACTCTTAGACCCAGAAAAGGGCTGTACCTGCTGCCGCAATGACTCTTTATGAGCATTAAAAGACTGTTTCAGAGGTTGCATAGGTTATCATAAATTATAGGAAGCTAGAAACACTTTGTCCTCACTGCAGATTCTTATCTCACTTCTCTCTTAGTGCATGCTAAAAGGCTCTTAACCTCTCGTGAGTCATCAATCTAGACATGGTATTATATTTCTTACGAATTAGTTGGTAGTCTGCTTATCACTTTGTATTATTTTCTGAAAAGATTACACTTTTGGAGCATGAATACAGAGAACTTTCAAGATTCTGAAAATCTATTCTTGTTGTCATAATGTGTAAAATATTGTGTGATCAATTTTTTATTCTGTTGAACTTGTTTTCTGTATGGATTTTGGTATTCTTAGACCCAGGAGAGGGCTGTACCTGCTGCCGCAACGAAACCACTTCAGAAAAACTCAGACAATGTTTTTTGAGTGAGAATACAACTTTTGTTGTTCCTGGTTATTTTAGTGGTTTCATAAATGCATCAGAACATGGGAATCATTGTAAGTACAAAAAATAACAAACTTTTTTAAATAGTTTTTGATTTATCACAAATTATAGGAAGCTAGAAACACTTTGTCCTTACTGCAGATTCTTATCTTATTCCTCTCTCGGTGCATGCCAAAAGGCTCTAAATCCCTCATGAACAATCGCTCTAGACTTGGTGTCATTACTTTGTCATATCCATTGTGCATCACTTGATAGTGAAAATGATTCTCGTTTTATTATTTGATGGTAATTCTGCATTTGGTCAACTGCTGTAAAATACTTCGTAAAAGTATGAGATGTAACAGTTGTATTAAGTTCCTACTTGACATAAAAGACTGTATTTCTTACTTTACAGCAGAAAATGTTTGCATAGTGTTTCTACAGAAAGCAAACACAAGTCTATGTGAGTACATCTAAATATTAAATTTACAGAATACTGATTTTAAAAGTTAATATAAGCAGTTCAATAAAATCTAATTCTAACTATATTTATGTTTTTAACAAACAGATGATCCGCAATACTGGCCTCAAATAAAGGAAAAGGACGATGCTTCTCTTTTGTACATTTCCAATTGGCATATCCAGAAGCAAGTGAAAATGAGAGTCCTAAAAGGGATTAACTGCAGTGCTATAGGGCCTAAATACAATGGTGATACTACATAACTTATTTACTTTAGCATAATTTTTCACAGTATGAGCACCACAAAAATTCTACAAACTTTAACTTAATTTTGTAGCAACTACTGTATGTGTGTGTGTGTGTGTGATTTGGGTGGATAGACTCTTTAAAATATAAAGCAACAGTTTTACTGTAAAGATGCAGACATAAAAGTTGATTTATTTTTGATGATAAAAATTTTATTGTCTATCTTACAGGTAAGATGTTTTCTTTTTCAGTTTAGTCTGTAAAACTTAAATGTTAAATTAGAGGTAGTCAGATATAATTTGGATTTATCAATCACACAAAAAAAAACAAAAACCAATTCAAATTGTGAAAACTGGGTTGTAGCAACAGCATCCCATCAACCAGCATGTGAGTGAGAGTAAGAGGAGTGAGAGTGAGAGTGAGAGTGAGAATGAAGAGGACCCAATGACAAACAATAGTAATGAATTCTTAATTCTGACCACCAGAGTCTTGCTGGGTTACATTGGATACAGCCAAATGCGGAGAGTCTAAATATGATGATGACTCCTGCAACCAAACAGGCAAGTTCTCTTTAAATAAATTTTGATGTAAAAAATGTATGTAAATATTGCCTCTGCAGCTCTTTTAACTTATCATTTCTGGCTTTTTATTAATGATATTGAGTGTGTAAGACATAGCACATCATGCTAATCATAATAATCATCCTATGGGCCGTGGCTTTAAGCGGCTCGAGCAGTTGCATATGTTTTAACTGACGGATTACATTCAAGCAAATGGAAGTACAGTGAATAAGATAAAAGATGATTAGCAAAAATATTATTCTAACAAGATTAAAATGTCTTCAGTTGTTTAAAAAAATGCAAATTCTTGAGGTAAAACTGGATGTTCCTCCTTTTAGGTACTCCGATCAAGAACAAATACATCATCAACATAACAGCAACAAACATTAGCTGTTATAACTGTGACAATCCAGTAAAAGAACCTGAGAAGAAATTTGAGGCAGACGATCTCAAACATTTCAATATATCATCAAACTTTGATAAAAAAGAAGTCCTTGCTTCTGAAGCTGCGTAAGAAATGCTTTATTAATTTATTAGTGAAATAGTAAGATTTTTGTTTTTTCATTAAGGTCCTTGTCAAATAAATGAAACAAACTTAACTTATCTCTTCTATTTTATTTCATCTTGTGAGTGAGATGAAAAATTAATGCCACTGTGGGGCTTGAGTAATAATGTGATTAGCCTAGCTTAGCATCAAGATTGGAAGCAGGGCAACACAGCTAGCTTCTTTTGTCAAAAGTTTAAAAATCTTTCCTTCAGCCTCTGTAACACCCATCAGTAATTTGGCATCTTGTTTGATATGCACACAAAAAAGTGCAATAAATAAAATAACCCAGGAATTCATTGTGTCCAGAAAGATTTAGAAGTCACTGCTCCCCACTGATGTTGGGGAGCAGTGACTTCTAGCAGTGAAAAAGAGGACAGCAAAACTCCCCCTTAAACCCACAAAGCTTTACATTTCTCTTTGTTTTGTGTATTAAACTGGAATGTGTTTATTAATGAAGTTAAGAGTGTTGTTAGGTAGATTTTTAGAGCTAGCATCATTGACACATGAACATAGTCATAATCAGTCTTCCAATTAAACTCAAACTCTTCCTTTAGATACTGACATCATCACAGGGAAAATGTATATATGAATATATTTGGCAATTTGACATTACTGATTAGTTGCAAGAGTTGCAAGCATTTCCAGCTCCTGTTCCAAATCTTCGATATTCCTTTCATCTATCAACAGTGAATTAATGAACCAAATTTCAAACCTTGCCACCGCCATCAACGCCTCCTCTGCTGCAGTGACTCTAGGAGATGGAGTTACAGGTGTCTTAGTGAGAGAAACAGTGCCTGAGGACATAAAAGAAGTCTCCTTTGCATATGGATCTACTGATGAGAACATAAATGTGAGTACATTAATTTAATTTGACCATTATAAAGTCTAACTTCAGAATAAAAGCACTGACATCACACTTACTATGCTCTTGGCTGCAGATTGTCAATACCAGAGACAGTCTGACTTCATTTTCAAGATCTGTTACAGTGCCAAAGGAGGCGTTTGAAAAATCTGTGAATTCGAAAGTTGCCATACCATTTGCAGCTCTTTTCCGATTCACTAATATGACCAATGTAAGAAAAACATTTTGTCACCTTGTTCACGTTCAGTGATACTGCAGACATGCCTTACATGTTTGGGTTGTGTTGCTTTTTTGATGTTGATTTTTCATGTTTTCAGAATGAGACGGACAGAAATGTTTTGGGTAATGAGGTTTTAGCTGTTGAAATGGGAGTCAGGATCAAAAATCTCACAGACAGAATATGCATCAACTTTCGAAAATTAAAATATGTAAGTATAAAATCTAAAAAGTACATAATCTAATGTGTAGTAATTATACTTCTCTGAGTTTGTTTACCATGCAGGAGCACATTTTTCATGCGGCTCTGTTGTTTTGTTAACAGGAAGGAATTCCATCTTGTCTTTCGTGGAATGGTGAAGGTATGTAGAATAGCCTTTTTTATCAGCAGACATTTTGACATATCAGTAATAATTGATAACATTAACAATGACTTTTAAATCAACTTGCCACAATGTGACTGATGCTATGACACATAATAGAATAAAGTATAGCATTAAAAAAACATAGAAGCACTGGAAAACTGGAGTAAAGACTTTTTATACAGCACATATTTTAAAATTTCAGTGGAAAAACCTGTGTAAATAAAAAAATTGATGATAGACATGACGCTGAAAATTCAGGGCTCTGGTATTTTGCATGCTGTTTACTGTGCTATAGCTATCTATATGTCTGCTTTGACTGTCCCATGAACTTGCATATGTGCAGGTTATCACTCAGGTACTTAAATGAGGCTCAACCATCATTGTCATCATCATTAGTTACATGCGTTGACAACATTTTGTTGTAAAAAAGGTCTAATTTGTGAATTTTTGATGATGATATTTATCCGAAAGAAAAAAAAAAACTCTTGTGAGATATAATGTCCTAAATTTCATTATTAGAAACTCATGGTGTAAATTAAAAACAGAAGCAGAAACACAGACTCACTCTACAGTTTTGGCTATGGTTATAGGAGGGTTACGCACACGGCTGCAAAAATTTTGTCTGCAAACTCTGTGGTGAACAAAGTCTAATGTTCTGCTTCAGTTTTTTTTTTAAAACACAGTCTTTGCTATCGGAACAGACAAGCGCGGTTATTGGCTCATATGAAGTTGTCTGTGACCTACAAGCCCAAATCAATTGTTTACTACACGTTTGAATTTCAGTTTATTAATGTTTTATGTCATAGTATTTTACAGAGAACAGAAGCTAGCACTGATATTACAAACCAATTTGACCTTAATTACGGTCATAAGGAGTATTAACCATCCAACCAGCTAAATTCTGGGTGACACTTGAGCAAACTGGATTGAACCTGAACCTGGCTGGCTGCAGCATTCTTGTCATTCATCATTTAAATTCACTTGTAAACGCTCCAGTTTTACCTCTGCCCTGTTTGCATGCTCCTGTCTCCTAGGAAGCCAACCAAACTGGACTGGTGATGGATGTCAGACAATACAAGATGGAGAAAACATTACATGCCAGTGTTCGCATTTGACTTTTTTTGCTATCTTGTTGGTGCGTTCAACCTCTTTTGTAATAATTTTCTTGGCAAATATTCCCTGTGAAATTCAAATATCAGAACATTTCTCTGTGTGACTTTCTGAGCTTGTTACACTGTGCATTGTAGCTACCTCATTTTTAAATCCCCCTTAAAATGAACCCATCCTAATTACCAATGCCAGTTCTTGTGACAATGTGCTTAAAAACTTAATATTTTTCCTGTGTGCAGGCTCCTCCTGGTCAAACCATTCCTAGCTCTGACCTAAAAACACTCACCACCATCACCCAAGTTGGCTGTGGGTTGTCCATATTTTTCCTTAGCATAATTCTCTTCAGGCACTTCCTTCTGAGGTAAGGATAATGACACTTTTTTCTCTAATTAGATTAAGATTAAATGGTTCTGTCAGAGAATCTTGTAAGAAATCATCAGGATAATGTGGCCATTTAAATACAGTTTTGCTGTTATTTACTAAAATAAAGGCTGAAATTCTGTTCCAAAGCATTCTCCACACAAGTAAGAATAGAATTTCAGAGTCGAATTTCTGGCCAAAACACATTTATTTATTTAGTGTTTTATTCTGTTGGCCTGAAATAAGTTACATTTTAGTGTAAATCCAAAAACCTTGACTTGTCTGAATGTGTTACAGGCAAAAATTGTATGTCATCTTTCACACAGTTTAGTAAAGCTCCCAAATGTTCCTAAAAATGATTGATATCATGTAAGGAGGTTTTCATTCAATGGATTTAAGTTTTTTTGGTATGTGGGCGTACAATACATACTGAGATCTTTCCTGTACACACAAATAAAATTAGAGAGAATTGTTGGTTTTCAAACAGAGTAAGCACCCTTGAAAGGTCAAGGTGAAAAGATCAATTTGCTATTGCCACCATGTTTAACATTTATAATCCAAATCACAGGCATAAAGATACATAAAGAAGTCTTTATCCCAACTATTCATCAAGTTTCAAAAAAGCATCTAAAAGTTGGATAGCATGAAACATTAAGGTTATGTTGTGCAAGCAAACTCAGAAAAAAACACCCTGCACAGTTAGGGCTCCGTTGTTTCACAGCAGTGAATGAGGTGAATTTAAATCTAAATAAGCCTGGAACAACGCTGTGGTATGTGTAATGATAAAGTATGTCAGGTAGGGAAATGAGACTTGAGCTTTGAACAGTAGCTTCATTGTGGGACTTGTATGGAAATAACTATGATACAAGCAAATACCCAGCAAATTCCCTGTAAAAAAAACCAAAAACAACGTCCCATCTGTCCCTGCCCTCATCTTGTACAAACACAAGAATGTTTTAGGGAAACTATTGCAACTTTTTTTTTTTGCATTTAAACACTGTTCAGAGACCAAAGAGGTAAAGATAAATATAAAACAAAAATATACAAAGGGTTATGTTCTATGTCCATAAATATCACTTATATGAGTCATGTTTTGAACAGACTCTGTGATCAGTGTTTGCATTTCATATGACCTCTCTGCTCATCCGTCCTCACAGGAGAACCAAGGCAAGTGTATCCACAAGGTTCCTCATCAACCTGGTGTCAGCAATGACTCTGCTTAACCTCACTTTCCTGACCAATAACTTTGTGGCAGACCTGAAGAACTCAGTGGGTTGTAAGATTATGGCGGCTCTCATGCACTACTTCATGTTGGCCATGTTCACTTGGTTTGCAGTGCAGGCCTTCCACCTCTGCATGCAGCTGCACACTGGGGGAAAAGTTGCGATCCGTTACTACATGCTCAAAGTCTGCATTATCAGCTGGGGTGAGAGCATGTCTTTATTTTCTGCCATTCAACCTCATCATGGACATGACATTTGAAATTCAGTGGCTATGTTTCTCCTTTTCCAGCACTACCAAGTTTGGTTGCAATTATCCTGCTTATTAAAGGAAAATATGGTGAACAGGTCATCTACATGAATGACACTGAGGCAAACAAGAGCATGTGAGTTGGCATATAATCTTGGTATTTGTGTATGTATATTTAACAGTCACACAATACTCCCTCTTTGTCCCTCCTTATCTGACGTATTTCTCTGCTCAAAGGTGCTGGATAACAGACACTGACGTCCACTATGTTGTCAACATAGGATACTATGCGTTGGTTTTCCTCTTCACTTTTACGACCTTCATCATCATTGTGTCCTGGCTCTTCTGTCTCAAGAGAACTAATGCAGACAATGCTAACACCACCAGAAGTGGCCAGAGCATTGTAGTTATCCTGGGACTGTGCTGCATGCTGGGTATCACTTGGGGTTTTGCCTTCTTTGCCAATGGTGCCTTCCTGATCCCGGCCTTCTACATTTTCACAATTCTCAATTCTTTCCAAGGTATCCACTAATGTGTTCAACTTGCGTTTGATCCAACGTTTCTCTATATGTTTAAATTATTTACTTTTTTAAGCCTATTTTATTTGCACAGCTCATGAAGGAGGGAGGTAACTGCTCACAACCCGCCCAGCACAAAACTGCAGCGATAATGCCAATGTTGTTCATGCCTTCCAGATATCTAGATAGTCGACTGTATAATAGGCACATTTGCCTGATTTTTATTTGCAAGTAATAATATGTAAATGTTACATTTTCAGTTTCTTTCACTGCCCCTAAGAGGTGGATCTCAAACAACGAATGATGTTAGTTTTGTTTTTAAATATTCAGTACATCAAATAAAGAGGACAAAGCAGGTCTTGCTTGTGCCTTGCATTATCTGACCTAGCACATAGTTTTTTTTGTCTGCTGAAGTTTTCAGATATCTCTATGAGGTTTTACAACTCAGGAGTAAGACAAAAGAAAAATAATTAACAGAAAAATGTTTGAGTTTTTTGTGGGGTTGGTTTGAGTGTATTTAAAATACACTTTAAAATACCCCTCCACTTAGTTTATCACTCAGCAGTCACATTAAAGTTTCACTTTGACTCACATCAGGCTACTGTACCATCATGTTACTGTAGCTTTTACTAATGTACGAGTTTGTTTTCTGTTTTTTTTATTGACTGACAATCATGTATTACAAAAAAGAAAAGCTGAAGCAGCATATTAAAAGATTTGAAGACATGACCTATGTGCAACATGAGCAACATGTGAGAAATGGAGATAAGCTGAAAACACGTTATGTTTTTATAGTCTCAACTTGTCCTTATGAATGATCTTATTCTACTTGGCAGGTTTCTTCCTCTTCATCTACCACCACAAAACCAGTAACTTAGGAGAGTTACACGGCAGCGAGAATGTTCATAAAAACTCAGGAACCACCAGCAGCATCAGCACCGGCACTCTTAATACCACGGTGGACAACACCGAAAACCCCTACAGCAACATTATGGCCAAAAAATAAATTTTTGGAAGACAAAAGGGTTGGGATGAGGAGACAGAGCTGGAAGAAGTACTCAGATCTTTTCCTTAAATAAAGGTACACTACTATTGGCATCAAAATACAGTGAAAGTGCCAAAAAAAAAAAACACTCATTATTCAGGACAATATAACATGGAAATTATTATAAATCATTAATTAATTTATTGTTTTGAGTTAATGTGAGCATGTAGAGAAACTACTTGCTAATATTGTCAAATAAATGTAGCGGAATAAAATGTACAATATTGGCACCTAAAATTTAAAATTAAGTACCCCAAAATGGAAATACTCAAGTACACAAGTGCTCAAGTAAGAGATTATGGCCTGCCTTAAATACATGCTACAAGCAAGTACAAAGAATAGACTAAAAAGTGTACTGACTTTTGTAATATTTATGTCTTAATTTCTTCCTTTTTATTGATAGTAATATATGTATGAAAATTGCTTATATTCTACTTTATTTTGTTTAGGTTGAAATTATAACTTTGTTTGCACATATTTATTAAGTGAGGATCATACAAAGGATGTGTTTAATATATTTAAAGACTTTGAGACCTTTATTTAATGCAAATATAATTGTAACATACTTTTTGTAAAACTGCCAAATTTTCAATAAAACTGAAGCTTTGAAACACTACAGTATACATTTTTAAAAATTAGGCTCCATTTCCAGGACCCTCTGATCTTCAAACTTCATAAAAAATATCCCCAGTTGTGGATGTGCAGTACTCTTACAAATAAAAATTAAGTGTACTGTCAAATAGGATATCAATAACTGTAACCGAGTTGTCCAAAACAAAGGACTTCCTGTTCATCTTAGAAGATTTCGGGTGTAAAAGCATGTTCTGGCTGTTTTAATGTATGAGGAACATGAGGACATAAAAATCCTTTCGTCGGTTTAGTTATACTAACATTAACACTCAAATTATGCATCAATATTCACAATTTTTGGCAGTTTTTTTTTTTTCATTTTACATATACAATTTTACAACAAAAGATCTTCTGCTTCCTTGAGAGCTTTTTCCATTTCTGCAGCCTCCAAGTTAAAGTTCTCCCTCTCCTGCATCATATGTTCCCGTGCTTTAGTGAGTTCCGTCATAGTTGTTTGGATTTCCTGTGATAGTATAAAAGTAGAAATATTTTAAATACGCTCCACTTATCACTTAAATCAAATACAACAAATAGCAAAGTTACTTTGATTTAGTGTAACTCACCTCTAGCCGAGCACGCTGCTGTGATGCAACATCTCCAAACGCTTTTAACTGATGCAGCAGGTCTGTGGAGACACTCTGAAACAGAGACATTTGAATTGTGTTTACTGCTTCAGATGACAGATTATGGCAGCCACAATTCTGCAATCTCTTTTGTGTAGAATGTAGCGTGGATTTGAACACATATTTTCAATTTTCTTGAACAAATTCTTAAGTTTATGCTTCATCTGCAATTTTGCCTTTTTCAAGTTTTTAGTTATTTGTGTGAGTTCACTTTAAAGCCTTGTGATTTGAAGTTTGATTAAGAATATAACTGAAATAAAATATATATACCATGACTTCTTTTCTTTGATCTTCATTTTGTCTTGAATCTTCTCCAACCCTCTCTCCTAAAACTAAGAATGAAAGAGATGTTATGCTATTTTCTGCTGGGCAACAACAGAAACTAGGTAGACAAATCTTTTTTTAGAAAAGCAGGGATACATATACAAACCTGGGTCTATTTTGGCTGAAACTAGGAGTACATGACAGTCCCTCAGGTTTTTCTGTAATCCTGCATTCTCCTTCTCAAGGTCACTGAACTGCAGCTCCATCTCTGCTACTCTTTGCTGTAGTAAAACAAGGAATTCAGCAAAGCAACATGAGGAAATGCTGTCTAGTTGTAGCTGACAAACAAATTACATGCATTTTACCTGACGCCTAAGTATTACACAAAAAAACACTTTATTACAAATAAAATTAACTTGGACATTATGCTTTCTGCACCTGTGTTTCTATGAGGTTTTTCTGAAGCTCCTCATTTGTTGCCATTAAATGCTGATTTTGTTCTTTGAGCTCTGCCTGTTGCCCGTACCTGGTGGAGACCCTAAGAAAAGGTGCAACATAAGGTGAAAAAAAAGGCTGAAACCCTTTGCATGTCAAGGATGTGCAATTTAATGTATTGCTTACCCTTTGTGAACTTTAGGAGCAACATTTTTTCTGAAAGACAAATGTTAAACAATTTGAATTTAGTTGTTGTTCAGTTGTAAGTGGTCTAACCTGCAATTTATTGCGTTCTTCTAACTTGCAACATGCAGTTTTTACTCTCAATTTTGTTGATATTCATTTTCTTACCTTGATACATTTTCTTTGTGAGATTTAAGAATGCCATCTGACTTTGAGGCAGTATTTGCTGTTGCTGTGTCTTTGGATTCAAGTTTATGACCTGTTTTCTTCGTCTCTGGAGGTAACTGCACACCTGAAAAAAAAACACAAGGTTGTTTTCATACCCCAGCTTTGCTTCACTTCATAAAATTTAAGTACACGTTTATTCAAACAACAATGATCAAAACAGCTAACTGTGCTTACCTCTTGGAATTTTAGAAGACATTGCTCTATTTGCGATCGATGTAAACCAACAATGAGACAGGCACCTGTAAAAAGAAAACAAACAAATTAAACATGTGTAATACATCCCGGACATCTTTTGTGAAGCAGCTATTCAACCGTTATGTAACTCAGTGGCGTTGGGCTATTTTCAGACACTTTGTTCTTATGTTTTTGTTAAGATTTCATAGCTAAATCATTGAATACAAAATTATATCTGTTATTAACATGAACATCGACATTTTTGAATGGAGTTTGATACGATTTCCCATAGAAAACTAAGAAAAAAATCAGCGTCTTGTTAGTTTAACTAAGGTGCGAATTAAGCGCTCAACGTGAATGACAAATATTAAAATATATGATATGGTTTAAAAATATTACATAAATACTACCTTTGCTGATACGGAAAGTATGAGATTTGTCAACAGTCTAAACGGCGAATTCAAAAACGTCCCGCCCTCAATGTTCAATTCCGGTTTGATTACGTTATTTCCTGTATAGATATAGCTACCGTTTGGTATTTTTGGTTGTCAGAAGATTCGTATTTTTGATCAATTTAAGCTAAATTTTATATTCTATTTTTTATAAATGACATTTTTAAGTTAAATTTACTGCATTAATCGAAATATTCAGAGAAATCGAGATAGTAGACAAAGCTAGAGTGTGTTGCGCATGCGCGGAGGCGGCTAAATTCAAAACTCAAGACGTTAGCATCGAGGCTCGCTGACGTTAGATACGGTTTTTCTGGTCCACGAATCGACCCTGATACAAACAAACGACATGAAAACAACTTAAAATTAGTTCATCGGAAACAAAACTATCGTATCTGCCGTAAAACGTGAGGACTCAGCTCAAAATAACTTCAAGGTAAGCTGTGTAGTTTTTTTTTTGTGAGGTTTCTGTGCACGCGAACATGAACGTTAGTGTTATCAACATTCAAATAATGTAACTGGCAGTAAAATCAATGTTAGCTCTTCTATTTGCTTTCTGTAGTCGATTATCTGAGGAAAAAGTTGTTTGCACCAAAACAATCTAACATTGCTGTTTGTCGGAAAATAGGAAGTCCATATCCAGCCATCCACGACAAGTTAAAACCCTGGTGTAACGTCAAAGAAAAGCAAATGTTTTCTGTTAATCCCGTCCTATAGTCTCTTTTTACACTGTTGTGCACCCGTTTTTCAGTTATAATAACAAAAAAACATGTTTGGTCATTTATTAATTATTAATTTAAAGCTTTCCAAAATTGGCTCCTCACTTTGTATGTCAATCAAAAGGCAGGAAAATTGAGCATATTTGTCATTGCAAATCTCCCATCAACACAAGTTTACTGTATTAAACACAGTTTTCAATTCTTCACAGAAAAAAATGGAGCCTTTGGATCCTGCGAAGAATGAGTAAGTAAAAATATTTATTTTTGAGAGAAACCAGCCATGTGTACTTTGTGTCTGGGACTGAAAGAAAGAGTACACACATTACCTGAAGACTATCTTCAAACCTGGCATTAATATTACTTTGTTATGTGACTGTATGTACACTGTATTTAATAACAAACACCCTCACACGTGCATACACCAGAGCTTAATACTGTGTTTAATGTTTTATGTTTTAGTGAAGGTAGTGGATTCTCCAAGCGTCGCATTTCCTCGGTAAGTGAATAATAACTAACTTCATGGACAACTTTTATACTATACTATTTTTTACAATACCTTTTTTAACCACTCATAACCTGAACCATACTGACTGCAATTTATCATTTTCAGATTTTAAAAGCACCCCGGAAATCGAACAGATTTCCAGACCCAGAGCAACAGGAAAATGTGGTAAATGGATTACTTAACATAACATTTTTGAATGAATGTGTGAATGTAAAATTGGCAATTTGATGGGTGGTAATAACTTTTTATGGTTGTAGATTTAATGTAATATTATGTATATGTTTTTCTCTAAGGTTGAGTGTGCTAAACCCGTGGAAAAGAGGAATTCAAGAAGAGTCAGTTTTGCCCCTGCCAATGATGTTCTTCTTTTCTCAAAGTAAGACTCTAGAAAAAAGTAACATTTCAGTTTCCACAAAGACTCTGATATTTTAACTTAAGTATTTTCTCTTTACAGGGATGTAAAAAATGCCTCCCCTGCCCGCAGTCCCTTCCAAGAATTAGTAACAAGTGAGTATGAATTATACATATGCGTATTGTCCTCTTTTTCTTTTCTTTTTTTTAAATAAACAGCTATATAAAAATGTGCCCTGTTTTCTGTTTCCCAGCAGCAGACACACAAAATAGGTAAGGTGATTTGATCCTCTCAAGCTTAAATCATGCAGTTGTATTAACAAGTATAAGTTGTTGTTTCTGTCTTAAATTCACAAATATTGTGTCTTCTACCATAAGGGTCCAGGTGGCGGTTCCTGGGGATGGCATTCAACACATTATGGGTAGGAATATTTGTATATTAATCTCTCAACTTAAACAAATGTTACCAAATGCTCATATTGTAACAGGCCCCATTCAAACCAAAACAGGCAAAAAAAAAAAAGACAAACTAGATAAAATAAGTTGGAGGACTTTTTGCATTGTTTGTCAAGATGATTCAGGTGAAAAATGACTATAAATTCTTCCCTAAATTCAGGAATGGAGACTCTATTGAATGCTCCTCTACATGCTTCTCAACAAAAGGATAAGGTAAGTTTGAAGTCACTGCTGTTCTGCATGGCTGTTTTATCAAAGTTGTTTTGCTTATCACTGCCACAGCCACCACATGGTTAATTTTTTTGTTAAAATTGTACTTTGATGTCATTATAATTCTTAAAAGAGTTTTATATGTAGGAACACAGAGCCGGGGCTTCTGTTGGAGAAAATGTGGAACCTCTATGGCTAATCATTTCCATGTCTTTTGGGCCTGCCCAAAAATCCAGTCATACTGGGGGGAGGTGGCTAATGAGATAAATAAAATAATGGGAGTGGAGTTAGACTACTCTTTTGTTACCTTATATCTTGGTAAAATACCTGAAACACTCCTACACAAGGATAAATACTTGTTGAAGATACTTTTGGCAAGTAGAAGGAAAGCTGGTTGCAAGTTGATCCTCCAACATTGGCCCAGTGGCGTGGGATCGTGAAGGAAATATATTGTATGGAGAGACTTACTTTTGTTTTAAGACTTGAGTTGCAGAAATGTATTGGCCGCTGGGAAAAATGGACTATGTATGCACTTTGTTTAGAATAGTACGACGTGATGTATGTAAAAATGTATTGAGATTTTCAATGTAACACCCATGATAACCTCATGTTCTTTGTTTATATATTTCAAATAAATGAATTAAAAAAAAAGAAAAAAAAAAAGAAGAATATATTTCAAAATGGAAAGCCATGGAGCTGTCACTGTTAGACAGGCCTATGCAGAGCCTGCTAGGATGTCCACAGACGGCCAAACAACATGATATCCAGAGCCAGTGGGTTAGGTCTTCTATAGATATCTGGTCTAGTATAGTAAAGCAACTTAACATCTAGAAAGAAATCAGAATCCTAACGTGGCCAATATATGACCCAGATTTTAAGTCAGCGGTGGATGGTGGAGGATTTACTCAATGGGAGAAACAAGGTCTTACAGCACTGTGCCTAGTGGTTGA
>JAQMCX010000023.1:17933332-17946102 GCA_029814765.1 Acanthurus leucopareius
AAAATTTTTTTATTTTTTAAATGTAAAACCAATTATAACCTAATTTTATTTTTTTAAATATTTAAAAAAAATTAAAAAAAAAAATTAAAAAAAAAAAAAAAAAAAAAAAAGAGTTTTATATGTAAACAAAAAAATTTAAGTCAGTGCTCATTACATAAAGCTTCTCATCTCCACCAGGTCGGCTTTGATACTGGAAATAACTTTGGAGAGAGAACAGTGATGTTCTCTACAGATGATGCATTCATGGACCTGACCCACAGTCACACTGCTGGTGATGCAGAATTACTTACTGATATTTCCCTTCAAAACTATGATGTTTTACCCACTAGCGGAGAGAAAACAGTGATGTTTGCTGCTGATGAAGGATCCATGGATATGACCTTAAGTCATACTTTGAACATGACAAGTGGTTCAATGTCACTACCTACCAGCAGATATATGGATTTAAGTGCTGACGAGAGAAACATGTCCTCTTCAGCGCTTTCTGTGGATCCTGGATTTAAAAACTTTCTTTCAAGTCTCTTTAAACCAAGTGGCACCAGCATCAATCCTGAATTCACCAGGATTACACCTCCTGCTGGAGCGTCCTCTGAAGAAACACACAGCTTCCTGGCTTCCTCAATTAAAACACAAAGGCCTGATGTGGATAAAGAAAATAAGGCTCCAGCTTCTGTTTCAACTGTGATGGGGAAATCACTAAATACATCCAAGAAAATCTGTGAATCATCTTATGGAAGTGCACTCTATCCAAAGGATGATATAAGCATGGATATGAATGGAGCTCAGACAGGCCTCATTCAGGCAGTCACTGATGATGAAGATCCTTTACAGTGTCTTTTTCCCACGCAAGAAATGTTTGACAGTATAGTGCATCCTGATAAGAAAGTGCCACAGATGTCAGAGGAGACTAATCAACAACAAGGAAGTAAAGCACTAGCATCATCTAACCCTAAAGGTATTGAACTTTCTATTAGTTAGCTTACTGATTAATGGACTAAGTGTAAAACTTATGATTTTGATGAATAATGCTTAATTAGCATCTTATTACATTTCAATTTTCAAATTTAGACATGACATCTTTGAAGGATCCTTCGCTGCGTGTTTCTCATCAAGGACACAAGGTAAGTTTTATTATTGGTTCACTATTTAGTTTTGTTGCAAACACCACTACTGCCAATACTATTTTTTTTTTGTTTTTTTGTGCTTTCAAAGTGAAATATGTGTAAAAAATCCTAGACAAGTTTTTGGAAAATGGTCAGATTAAATAGGAGTTGTTGTTATCATGATATTAAATATCAAAATGTTTTGTTTTGGTGCTTATAAAAGATTACATGCCAAAATTAATTTTTACAGAGTATCAGATAACATTGTCTCTTTTCTTTCAGATCAGCCATGATGCAAAAGACGAATGCAGTGAAAAAACAATAATGTTCACTGCAGGTGATGAGTTCATGGACATGACTCAAAGTCACACAGTTAATCTAAACCAAAACCGTGCTTGTGGAAAAATTTCTTCATCTCTAGAGGAGGGAAAACATGAAACTCGTGGTTTACCCAGCTTCTCAGCAAATCGCTTGGATCCAGGATTTAGTAACTTCCGTGCAAGTCTCTGTAAAACAAGTGCCCCTGGTACTACTCCTGTTATCTTGGGTGTGATACCTCCCGCTGCAGCTTCCTCCAAGGGGTCTGCAGAGACAAACAGCTCCCTGTACCAGCAAAAAAATGATGCTTACAAAGAAAATCAGTCACTGAATACAGCCAGAGGCTTGGAAAAATCATTCAATGAAGGAACAATCTGTTTTGGAAATGACGTTAGCATGGATATGACTGAAACTCAGACTGGCTGCTTTACAGGGCTCACTAGCTCAGAAGATCCTTTTCAAATTCTTTTACCCACACATGACATGTACTCACACCATGAAAATCCTAAGAGAGCGGAGATCAGAGAGGCTTCAGGACAGAATGACAAAAAAGCAGTGGGATCATCTAAGAGTACAGGTATGGAAACCGCAAACCCTCTTGTTACTCAGATGTTGACCAAAAAATCTAGTGGAATGTAACCACAATGAGACCATGGGACAGTGATGAAAATGACAAAGTAAACCAAACTGTGTCATTCGAATAAAGTATATTGTAACTTGGGTCATGCTAATGATAATGTATAGATTTAAAAAACAATATTTAATAACATTTTGAGGACCAAGAGCTACCTAAGAATTATCATTTTGGTAATTATTGTCTGATTGTATTTCTGAATTATATTTCCCCTTCTACATAACAGCTATGGAAACCTCACTGAAGCCATCTTTAAAGACTACAGTGCAAAGACATCAGGTGAGCTTAAAAACAAACTTCATTTTCATTTTTTTTTTTAGCATTTCAGAATGAATTTATATACTTCCACTTGAAGTGATTAGTCTGTGCTCACAATGAAGTAAAACATTTTAGAGCTGTATTGGTCCATACTGTGCTGTGACTTACAGATACATCTGAAATAAAACACACTAAGCCCATTTATTTCTTTCAGAGAATGGTAGCATTCTTTGTTTTTATGGTGGATCTGATAGAGTTTTTTATTGTGGCTCTTTACATCTTCGGGGTGGCTCAAATACATTTTTACGGTGGCCCAAAAATAATTAAATATTTTATCGTAATTGTAATTTCAATATCAATCATTCTTTCATTATTTGCTATGACTGCACACTTGCAGTGATTGTGATGGTTGTTTATATTTTCCCGCTGCCGCAGGTGAAATTTGATGCTGAAGATGACTACAGAGAGAAAACAGTGAGGTTTTCTGTAGATGATGCATGTATAGATGTGACACAAAGTCACACTGTGCATATTGCCACTGATTTTGTCACACAAGACATGTACCCCCAGAGTGGTCATTTTAAGAAAGCAGAGATGACCTCACAACAGCAGCACTGTGAAGCTTTGGGATCATCTAACTATAAAGGTATTAAAACACAATAATTTAAATCGTTGACTTAATTTGAAACTAACCCCAGATGAGACTTTGGGAATGTAAAAACTGGAACTAGTGATCAAGTTGTTATCTTTGAAATGTGAAACATGAAATTTGACTTTAGAAATCACATTATTTGTTTCTTAGAAAGCTCTTTCATATTTCAATAATTTTATTACTGTGTGAAACAAGAAAAAAGAGTACTTAAAATGACTTTTTAAATGTTGGAATTACGATCAGATAGCGTTTTTTGTTTGTGTTTGAATTGCTTCTTAATTATTTCCCAACCCCACGTTCAGGTGTGGAAGCATCATTGACTGGGTCTTTAAGGATGAATGTGCAAAAAAATCAGGTGAGCATCAACCTTTGCCAAATTTGAGACTTATATTTTTTTTAATATATAGATAGTGAAACTTACAGTAAAGCTGCGTCCGCAGAGAACAATTACGTAACCACTCGGCTCTATAGGAGCCTTTAATTCAATTGGGAATATTGTTTTGGTTTTCTTGACTAAGGACTTTCTATTTTCTTGGCTTGAGAAATGAATAGCAGACTGTTTTGTGTCAAAAGAGATAAAACATTTTTCATAACTGTCTCCCTCAGGCCAAGTTTGATACTGAAGACGCATGGGGAGAAAAAACAATGAGGTTCAGTGCTGAAGACGCCTGTATGGATGTGACACAAAGTCATAATGGTAACATCGTCAGTGATTTGAAATTTCTCTCACACCAAAATCTGGACTCTTTGCCTACATGTGGCGAGAAAACTGTGAGGTTCACTGCAAATGATGCAGCAATGGATGTGACAGGAAGTCACACTGTGAACATTGTCACAGATTTGGATCCTCTGCAGTCACATCAAAGTGTGGACTTTTTACCTGCTTGCGGAGAGAAAACCGTGAGGTTCACTGCAGATGAAGCAGCAATGGATGTGACACAAATTCACACTGTAAACATTGTCAGTGATTTTGATCTACAGTCACACAAAAATGTGGACACTTTACCTGCATGCACAGAGAAAACTGTGAGGTTCACTGCAAATGATGCTGCAATGGATGTGACAGGAAGTCACACTGTAAACATTGTCACCAGTGCTGACATACACGATATGGAATTATTACCTAAACGCAGGGAGCAAACAGAGAGGTTCACTGCAAATGATGCTGCAATGGATGTGACAGGAAGTCACACTGTAAACATTGTCAGTGATTTTGATCTACAGTCACACAAAGATGTGGACACTTTACCTGCATGCACAGAGAAAACTGTGAGGTTCACTGCAAATGATGCAGCAATGGATGTGACAGGAAGTCACACTGTAAACATTGTTAGCAATTCAGTGTCAGATTCACTTCTTCCACAACAAGATTCTAACCTTTTATCTGCACGTGAAAACAATGGTTTTCCTTTATCTGTGAGGAAGAGAGAAAATGAGACATCTCTGCGTAGAAGCAGATCTTCATCAGCACACACTTTGGAACCAGGACGTAAAAACTCCCTGTTTAAGATGAGTGGCCCTTGGGCTAATCCAATGATCACCAAAGCAGTGACTCCTGCTGCAACTTTTCCTCAAGAAACCGTGGATAAAAATGGCCTTCTGGACCAGCTTAAAATGCAGACGTCCAGTGTCAATACTGAAAAGGAAGTTCCAGGTTTTGTTCCAACTGTCACAGAAATTCCAGCAAATAAAATCATGACAGACTTTTCAGAGGACAGTGTAAACGTGGATTTGACTGAAGCTCAAACAGGACACATTTTGAGACAAACTTCAGATGAGCCACCCCAGTGCCCTTCTTCTGCACAAGACATGCACTCCATCTCTGATCATTTAAATAGAACAGAAGAAACCCCTCAACAAACGAACGAAGCACTGGGATTTTCTAACCCCGACAGTGTTGAGATCAAAAACTGTCCAGATTCTCTTGATTCAAATGAAACTGAAAACAAGAAGAAACCTGAACCTCTAAATCAAGTTTGCTCACCCAGTGCTGTTGACCACGATAGGAATGCTCCACAGAAGTCTAGACGAATGAGTTTGGCCGATCTTCATTCAAAAGTAAGGCGTTTGAGCCACATGATAAATACCGCTCCTGAAACTACAGCCACCGACAGCTGCACAGCATCTTTGCCTCAGCTGGAACTTGACTTGGACAAAAACTTAAAAGACCAAACCAAATCTCTACCTGTAATCGAGCATGAGCTAGAGATTGGTTTGGTAGATAATGACGAAAATACACAAGCTCAGCTTCTTATGGAAGAAGAACAACCCTCTACTACTGCTACAACTCCTTTCAACTCGAAGACTCAGCAACTTATGTCAAGATTATCAGTAGGAGGTTTTAAGCCAAAACTCCCCCGAAGAAGCAAACACGATGATATAAAGAGGGTGAGTTTGGTGGAAGAACATACAAGGACAATCGCTGCAAATGTCACTAGCCAACTGAACAACTTTGATGAAGATGTAAGTGATATTTACGATGAAGAGCTTGGTAGCATTGAAGATACGACAGAAATTCTGGACACAGGGAGTCCTCTGAAAGCCACTGAAAGAGTGGATCCTTCCCAAGAGTTCTACATGGATGATGTATTTGAACAGGACTTTGTTAGCGGTGGCCATGGAAAAAAGAGATCTTTACCAGATCAAAGTAATGAGGAGGATGAGAAGAGAATGAAAGCATCCACTGAGATGGCCACTGACTTTGAAATGGTAAGTCAAGCAGAACTGCAAATTCTAAAACCAGGTCTGAGGGCTAATTTTACCCTAAATGCAGAGAAAACCTAAGTCAGATATGAGAGATGCTTTATATTTTTCTATGTATTTTATATTTTAAACCTCGACTTTATTCTACTAATTTTTACTTGTATTTTTTCCCATACCATTTTGCAGTAAGAAGCTGTAACTGCAAGTAACATAATGCACTTGGAAAAATAGAAGATTAGATGCTACTAGACCTATTCAGTCCAGACGTATATATAGACCTGAATTCATATTTCATATGCTCAGAGCAACAGATCGATGAGTAATGACTGTTTTCTTCTGCAGTTAAAGCTCTAGAGCTCATGTTTATTGTATGATTTGTTTGTTTGTTTATTTTTGAAGAAAGTCTTCACTTGTTTTTTGATTTTCTCCTTGTGTTTTATTCATTGTCAGGGGTTACAGACCAATCTTGTCGGGTCTGGCAGTAACTTTGCTACAGCTCCAGTCACGGCTACACAGGCCACGGATTACTACAACAGCAGTCGCACAGCCAGCATCAGATGTGAAGCTACATTTGAATCAAGTAAGTTGTTAGTGATGGACACAATGTAATTTAGTATCATTATTATCTTTATTTTGTGCTGTTTTTGTAACATAATGGTGTTTGACTTGACTCTGAGTCAAATATTACTTTTCTTTTTTCAGCTTTAAAACAAAGCCTGTTTGAATCCCAGCTTGAAGACTACGCTAATGATATGCAGAGGGTACAACGTCAACATTTGTCATAATTATACCCTTACATTTATTTTTTCATGCCAATTATTTATAGCCCTCTATGTTTCGATTTCAGAAATTCGATGATGGCACCATCACAGTGTTAGAGTTCTTTAACCTCTTCAACATAGACTTTGTCATCCATAATCCTCGGCAAAGCGTCCTCCCTGGCAGAGTAAGTTCATCTTCATTTAAATGAAAGAAAATCTATTTAAAAAAACCAACAGCCAAATAGATTGATGTGGACTTTTATTTGTTTTTGCAGCTTGTGTCTGACACAGATCGCACACCAATGGATTTGTTGAAAGACAAACACATCAACTATCCCAAACAGATGGTATATGAGACAAATGTCCTAAACCTCACGGAAAAGGTGGAGGGGTATGTATGTTTATGACTAAGATGAAACGTAACATTTAGTAGTTTGTCACATCTGATGAGAGGTTTTGAAGTCTCATTTTAGGTTTAAACCTAAAAGCCTTTTACGCCTCAATAATTTTCCCACCATGAGAGTTTAAGAGTAGTTCTTGATTGACACCTCTAGAGTGTAAAGAATGGCGGCATATGTTTCTGTTTTGTTTTGTTTTTGGGGGCGGCATATATTCTGTAATATGAAAAATTTAGATAGTATGACCAAAACTTACAAAAAGGCCTGTTTCATCTTCTTCATAGGTTGAAGGAACGAATGCAGGACTTGAAGAAACCACTCAGGATTGTCAATAGACCTTTGTGGGAAGAAATGAGCAATGCCTCAGAGACAGAGGTATAAAAACTTTACCTTATTTTTTATTTTTTTTATTTTTTTTTAGATGCTTGTTGCTTTCTATGCAGATTCAACAGCTAAAACAGAATAAATTTGGCATATTATTTTGAACTTACCATCATTGTGTTTGTTTGAATTCACAGCTCAGATCTTTTGGTGCAAAACTGAAGGAGAGAAACAACTTGTTCAGGAAGATGAGCAAAGTTCAGTCACATGAAATGAAGGAGGTGTTGTACTCAAACCTTGTGCAGGCGAATCTGGTAAGAGTCTTCAGAAAGAAATACTCGGTCAAAATATTGGGTGATCTTTAGAGAATTTGGAAGATAATTGGCCTTTTTTTTTTTTTAGGAGGGGCAACAGAGTTTGAGAGGATCGATTGAGAAAGCAGATGAGATGATACGGAGTTTGGATGCCTGTATTCTGGAATTAGAAACAGGTACGGCCACTGTGATAAAATGAATGTGTTGGTGTTGATGTAATATAAAAGAGATGGGCAGAGTGGAAAGTGAAACGGCTGTAACTCCTCTGTTTTCGCTCCCTGTAGAAGTTGCAGCAGTTGAGGAAAAAGGCTTCAAAGACACACCAAGTCTGAAATCACGTCAGGAAGGTAACTTGTAACACACCTTCATAATTTAAAGTATTAAATGAAATACATTAAATAATGAAGGCATAATAAATTGATTTCCTTTTTCTCTTTTTTTTTTTACAGAAATGCAGAAAGTCACTGAGGCAGTGGCAGATAATGAGCGGTAAGTCCAGAATAAAATAAGCATTTTTCATGTTTAGATACTATAAATATAGAAAAGTTTCGGTTTCTTACTCTGTTCTTTGTTTCTGCCCCAGACAAATGTCTAAACTGGAGATGCAAAAGAAGCAGGATTTGAACAAGATGAACAGGCTGAAAGCTGAGACGAAGAAACTGGAGAATCACATCACTGCGCTCCACACGTCAGTAATCAGTTTTGATGAATTTTCAAAATTTGAGGCAAAAGTTTCACTTTAAAAACATTTTTACCTCATTTAAAAAAAGCTGCTTCTACTGAATATTTTACTTTTTTAGAGTTTGTCTTCTTTGTTGCCTTATTCAGCCGTCAGAAAATGAGGGCCACTAGTTTATGTTTGTCAGTAATCTGGCCAAGTAATAGCTTTTGTTATTAAACATGTTAACTTGTATGTTTCTTGCTTTAGTGTGACTGAATGGAAATTTGGAGAGAACAGAGAAAACTACACCGTCTACACATTTCTCAATGATACTCTCCACCTACAAATGGTTTATGAAAAACTCAATGGTAAGATTTTTTTTAAGAGTGGAGTTTAGTAGAATAAACAGTTATTTAAAAAAATGTATATATATTATTCATTTATTTTATTCGTCCCAACAGTAGACCTGCTTGTAAGGCACTTTCATATCAGCAGCTTTCATTGTATTTCCACCAGATGTTTATTTATTCATTTTTCTTTGTCAAAATTTAAGTATAAGTATAATAAGTGGAGGCACGTTTGCAATCAAAACCATTTTTTACCAACTGCTAACTGGGGCAAACTGCACAGACTTGTTGTCTTTACTAGGCAGATACTTGTTGAACGTATGTTTGCAAACTTGTGTTTTTTGTTTAGTTGTTTCAATAAATTCTCCTGTTTTATCTCGTGTTTTTAAGGAAATGATGCTGATAATCAGCCGTGGAAGAAAATATCACATATCACATTCAAACATCATCTAAATGGTGAGAAAAAATAACACATTTGCACTAAAGTAGATCTTTGTAGAATCTGTCAATTATAATGTGTCAGCATTTGGTTTCAAGTCTGTATATCTGTAGACGTATTTACTTGTCTGACTACCTTCCATGTCAAATGAACAGCACCTAAATCTGACAGTTTTTCTGTAGCTGTTTGTTCTTTATAATAAGGATAAATGTAATCTATTGGCAGCTTCAGCATAGGTGACAATCTTGTTGCTGGTAATTTGTTAAATAGCCTCTGTTTTTTGTTCTCTAACTAGATGAGGAATCGCAGGACCACGCCTGCCTTGTTCACAAACTGCTCTCTCAGTACATTGAAGGAAAAACTGCCTGGGTGGAGAAATATCCAACAAGCAGACATGTTCCAAAGGTAGGTAGAAACAGATTAGTTGGTTGATTGAGAGATGGCCTCATGTGCAGCGGCGTGTTGAAAAGTTCATCAGCTTCAGTCCAGATGTTGGATTTTGCACTGAAGATGCAAACAGCACAAATTGACCTAACTTTTAATGCCTTTAAGTCTCAAACTTGTGTTGCTACCATGGTGGGAATGACTTTTACGCAGTTAAGATAAAACTTTCATCTGAGGCATTTTGTCTTCTGTTTTGTGCAGCTGCTCCATGACGTGGGTCTGGTGGTAAGTCGCTGTCGTCTGCTGGGAGAGGAGCTGCGCCGGCTGAAAATGTGGGGGAGTTTAAAGCTGGATATTCTCAGCATCAACTGTGTGGACACTCAGTAAGAACTCTTTCACACTAAAATTAGCTAGAAAACTGTTTTCAGGCTACTGCTTAATTAATTAATTATGCTTTTTGGCCCTCAAGGAAATATTACTTCAGGATGAGAAAAGATGTATGATCTTTCATGAATTGGTTAAAAACATTTTTTTTAAAAATAAGCAGCTTATATGATATCTGTCATGTTTTTTTCTCCCTCCAGAGTGCACATTGTCTTCAGCAGTCTCAAGAAGTTTTCCAAGTTCGAGGTGACCTTCTCTGTCAGTTTGACCGACCATCTGTGTGTCCTTCAAGTGCAGAGCTTCAAAAACATGATCGGAAGCACAAAGTAAGTTTGATTTAATGTCACCTTTTGAAACAGTGCTTTTGGGTGAAGGAAACTGAAACTTTAAAAGCACTTGTCTTAACCTATTACAATGATATTGTAGCTAGAAACATTTAAGCAGCTAGCAGCATTTTTTTGAGCACTAGAATTCAGAAAAATTACAATATGTCGCAAACAATAACTGGTGATGTTTTCATGTTAATTGTAGGATCCAACAGATTGAAGAGATCGTGGCATCATTCAGTCCTGGCAAGAACCTCTTGACAAAGATCATCAAAGAAATCCACAAAAATATCCTCTGCTGAGACCTGAAATTTTGATTCCAGTAGTAAGAACCGTACATTTTCATTGAAGATATGGCCAGAAGTGAACAATATTTGCAATCAATATCATTTAGGTGATCAAACTTCAAAAGATTACTTTGGCAAAGAATTTTGCAGTTTGTTGTTGTTGATGGTGTAATAATTATGTCACAGCTGCATTGCCATTTTAAGGTTTTTTTGAATCTTGCTCACTTGTCATTAAACTGGAATATTTGTTCGAATATCTATGATCTTATTAATGATGTTAAACATATAAAAGATTAAACCCTGTTGTTCGCTGTTAGTCTGCTGTACAGTAATTTCTGTGCAGTTCTCACGGTCGCCTCTAGGTGGTGACAATGCACCAACTTTACAGTACTTTGTGTTGGTCTTGTTTTGTTTCTATAAAAGATCTATTTGACACGTAGCTTTGTATCAGATGGATCTTTTATTTGAGACAAGCTTGGAAAAAAAGGTTGTAAATCTTTCAAAATCTGTTGTTGCTTTGTGCTGAACTGAACATATGTAAATATATTTTACTATAATTGGTTCCTAATGGTATTATTACAGTTGTCCGATCTTTTTATTTTTTTGAAATAGCTCTGTACTTTTATAGTTTGATGGCAAAATTTGTAAAATAAATGTCCTGACCGTTGTAAAGATTAACGTTCTCAAAGGTTTCCATTAAAAAATTGTGTTTGATTCTATTTCAGTCATTTTGCTTTAATTTGCTTTCTACTTCAAAATGCATTTTCCTGTTCAATCCCCATGATGATTATTCCACATAACTCATGCAGTAGTTTCAACTTTCTGTGATAGCTAACAACATATAAAAACTGTTTTACTAACAGATCATCGATATTGATGATCAACTCAGAGAGTATACAGAAACACAGATATAGCATTAAATTCAAGACCAGTTAAAGTAATCCATTACTATTACGCTGATTGGTGTTTGTCTAGTTCAGGAATAGTAATCAACAATCCCCGTGTCTGAAAAAGACGGCAGCTTTTTATAAAACACATCTTTACTTTGGGAGCACTTGTGTGTTTGCCAAGAAATGCGACAACAGCTGAGATGTCAAACATCAGCATCTGTTACTCTGCAATTGTTCTTTTCACCATCTTTTTCTTCATTTTCCCTCTTGTATGTTATCAGTGTTCTGCTGATCAATAACCAGGCTGACACTGTTCGTTTGTTTTCTGTTCATCAGCTTAAATTGTAAACCCAGAAAGGATGACACTTTTTAAATGTTTGGTTTAAACTGTACCACAACAAAAACATAAAGGGAAGGAATAATACCTTAAAGTCAAACCTGCAAAATGTGTTTTTATGTTAATTCCTTTTTCTCATCACACAAATTTTTAAATCATACCTGCAAATAAAAGATGCACTTTTTGTGTCAATTGCTCTTCCTGCTGTACCTTGGTTAGGCCTTAGAGGGCGCCATGTGCATGTGAAATATACTTTGTATGCTTATTCCTCACCTTTCGGAGTGGACCATGTACCCTTTTATTAAATTCTCATCACAGTGTATCACTTATGTTAAGCTTTAAATAGATGAAAGAGCTTTTTGTTCTTTATAAAGTGAATTTGATTCCTGCAGAGTTTAGTGATTTGTTCATAATCCAACCTTTATTCTCATGACCTCTTACAACAAAGTGCACATTTGTCTCCTTGTCACAGAAATTGGCCCGAGAGCGGATGTGATATGAGTTAAGTGGAGTGTTTCCTTCCTGCTCAGATTGTTTTATTTGAAGGATTTTTATAGGCCAAGTACAAAAAAATCTGATAAAAGTCAGAAATAAATACATGTATATTTTTAATTTTGTTTAATCGTCCTGTCACTCAACAAATATATCTTGAAACCCTTTAAGAGGTCCTGACCTCGAGGTTGGGAACCACTGGATAAACATAGATCAGGATGTGGTGGGATATATGGAGTAAGGAAAGATTTAACATCGCTGCAGCTCAGATACTTTTGTGCAAGACAAATTTGGCAGCTTGTAACCTAGAAAATGTAAACAAAGCAGCCGCACAGGAAAATTACACTTTGTCTTAAGCTCACTGCCGTGCTTTTGAAGATTTCTCGGTGGCGTGTTCATGTTTTTGTTGCAAATAATTTCATTTTCTCCCACCACCTGCACCACAGCATCAAACAAAGGGAAGTCATCCATGTTTGCTCTCTCTCTTTTCTTGAACAGAGGTAAACCTGATGTTCATATTTGGCTGCAGATTATGCTGCTGCTCTAAGTCAAACATGCCAAACAACCCGAACGTGACTGACATAGACAGTGTTCTGAGGTCATTTAAAAGGTCAAACAGCCAGAGACGAGGCTCTGAGATGGTTGGGGGAGGATGTGTGTGTGTGTGTGTGTGTGTGTGTGTGTGTGTGTGTGGGTGTGTGTGTGTGTGTGTGTGTGAGTGGTGGTGGGGGGGGGTGGGGGGGGGAGAGAGAAACAACAAA
>JAQMCX010000023.1:17946202-18004830 GCA_029814765.1 Acanthurus leucopareius
GTTTTTTTTTTGTGGGGGGTGGTGTGGTTTTTGTGTGTTTTTGTGTGTTTGTGTTTGTGTGTGTTGGTGTGTGGGGGTTTGTCCCCTATGGGGTGGGGTGGGGGGGGGGGCGTAGCGACTGTCCACTCCTGAAGCCCAGACGTCAAAGGTCAAAGTGGACTTTCCAAACCGTCACCCTCGAGTGAGCCATCAGGGGACAGGGGCTCCTCCCTCCCTCCCCCAGGAACAACGGCTGCTGTCAAAGCAGATAGAGGACACACAGGGTGTTCAGGCAGGGGTTAAGTTTGGCTGAAGTGGCCTTTGGGTCTCCTGACCTCAGCCTGGGGGTCAACTCAATTTCATTTCAATCGATCCGTTGAAGGGTTTTTCATTATTCACACATGTGAAACTGAATCATTCATCGGATCATAATACCACAAAACAAATAGGTATTAGGTTTTTTTATTTTTTCTCCAGTTGAGTAAGTTCAATTCAATTTAAGTGATTTTCTGTCTAATTTCCTGTTTGTAATTGAATTTCCATAACTTGATTATTTGGAAATTGCTTGGTAATGTGTGTTAGAGTCATTGTCTTTTCCATTTTTTTCCCAAACGCCTTGTTAATATCTGGTTAAAAAAACTTCAATCCTAATATATTTATCAGACTGAAAAAAGTGATTAATAAAAATAAAATTTCATGAGCATTGGTTTTGGGTTGTTTAAACTCCTTTGCTAGCTTTTTATACAACAGCTTCATGCTAAATAACATGTAAAAGCACTGATGTATGCACTAATACGGCCTCATCCACATAAGATCCTATTTTTAAAACGCACAGGCTTATGAAATTATGGAATGATAATAATTGCATTTATCTCCACCTGCAATCACGGTTATTTGGGTTTTACTTCAATAGAAAATACCGGGTATAAAAGGTGAGGCTGGTATTTTGCCGATGTATCCTCACATGTTAAAGGTGCAATGAAGCACCTTCAGAGGGACAAATGTAACAGCTTATTGGGATTTAGATGAAGTTAGATGGCAACATATTGTCAACACTTCAAATGTCTAATTCTGTAAAGAGGGACATTTGGCCTCGAGCAACCTGGTTCAAATCTGTTTATCCACTGATCCAGGAGCAGTATTTCACCTTAATAACCCCATCAGTGTCCTGTATTGACAGCAGCAGGGAGGAAGGTTCAGGGTAGTAGAATTGGTTTTGGAAGATGGAAAGTCCTTTAATTACAGTTTTCCTTTGTATTCAAGTCAAAAGATGACTGCTTGCAAAACACCCTGGATCTTTATCCGAGAAAAAACAAGGAAATAAAAATCATATGCACTTTTTTGGGTGGGATCATTTTCCATTTCCTATCAAGAAATTAAGCTAAAGACCTGTGAAACACACGTTAAAATGTCAGCATTTCAAACCAGGAAGTTTGTGTTATATTTTTTATGGATTACTAAAATGCAAACACAAGTGAACCCAATGGACATAACATGTAAAAGTAGGAATATTCATAATGTTAAATGTTTTGTCCATCACCGACATCAGCTGTGACTTGGATGATAAGCTAACTTTCAATAATGACCTAAATAACTGGAATATTGCTTTTTATACAATCTCCAAATTATATTTCTATATAAAAACAAATTAGGTATCTTTTAGGGCTTTAATCTTCATAAGCGTTGTTTATCTTTGATGCATTACAATGTTTGGATGATCTAGATCTCAATCGATTTATATCAGTCTATATTTAAAAGATAAGTAGTTTATAGTGTCGACAGAGATAAAATAAGAGACTTATCAAATATTAACCAGTTCTCTACAGTGCACTTAATCAAGATTAAAGTGTTTGGTTCATTGTACCTTGGAGTTCACAATCATGTTTTTTTTCTTAGGTAAATAAAATATCAGGCAAAAATAAGCATTTGAACGTGTAGAAACTCAGAAACAGAATTTCATCCACTGTCACTGTTAAAATAAAAACTGTTTCATCAGAGAGCTCATTTGCAGTAAACCCAACAATCACTGCAGTAAGTGCAAATGACAGACTCCTTCAGTCTGCTGTAATCCACCTCCATTGTTCTTTCCTTCCTCTGGCCTTGGTGGCCATGTTTGTTCATTGAACGGCTCAGCCGCGTCTTATCACGATCATCTCAAAGTGCTGCTGGAGTCCAGCTGCGACAGCTTCACTCATACAGTCTGAAAAAGAAAAAGGCAGCGCAGTTTAAACAAAGTGTTGGGCTTTACAGCAGGTCCAGAGGAAAGGCATGCATTGAAGACAAAACACAATGGACTTATTCTTACAGCGTTACTGTACATTCACAGCCCATAATACTTTCACCAAGAGGTGAAGTCTGAGGATAAGAATGAGGCCAACGGTGCACTGCAGTTGGTGGTTATGCTACTTCATGACGAAAACATGCCACTTAATACAGTTTAAACCTAGAATAACACTAATGATCCTGATGCATGCAATTTATCGACAGTATTAAGCATATAATTTTATGTTCAAACAAGCAATCAGTGCTGTGTAATAGCTGAAAAAGGCATCTGGATAAACCTACATCTCACAGTTATGTACGTGGCTTGATGGAAAAACATTGAGGGTTTTAACTTTGTGTAAAAGTATAAAATTATAGAAGAGCCAGTCAGTTTTACTGATATACAAAAATAATCTTTCACAGCCAGATTCTTATCATTCATCTACTAAATTTATAAATTTATGTGATGATCAAGAGCTCAGTTGCTGTTCCCAAAGGAAAATAATTTTAGCCAATCTAATGGCTAATTGATGGTTTCTAAAAGCATTTTTTTCTTAAGCCCTTTCTTAAGCTAAAGGTTTATAAAGTGGAATTTTGCAAATCCTTGACCCAACTATTTTTAGCCATTGTTCATGCTACAAATGAAGCTTTAGATGAGTAAAAATGTGGGAAACTTTCAACACTGTTATGAAGAAATTGTACAATTGAAACCCAGATTCCAAAAAAGTTGTAATGCAATAAATTAAAAACAGAACGTAATCATTTGTGTTTACTCATAACAGTTTTATAATGTGTCTCTGAGCTCATGTTGTAACACTCTTTATAAAATCATGTGTTTCATAAAGTGATGAACCTCGCCCCACCTTCACCTGTGAAAGACTGAGCCTGTCAGTCCCAATTATCATTCTGTCATCTGCTACCAATAAATCTGTTTAGCTGTGAAATATTCCAAACAGGTGTTTTTAAAGTATTCAGTAGCTTTCGTGTCTTTTGTTCTCCCTTGTTGCAACTTGTTTGAAAAAGGTCGCTGATGTCATATTCAAAAGAGGCAAATATTTACAAAAATCAAAGAAGTTGATGGAAAAACACATTAAATTAATTTTATTTGTACTGTTTTAATTGCCTATAAGTCAACGGGAATCACTAATTTTACATACTGGGCTTTTTCTTTTAATGTTTTATTAGTTTTATGGAGTTATGATTGTGAGAATTTAGTCCAATAAAACGATTTTTCTTGGTGTGATGAAGTTTTTCAGACTAAAAGGTTTTACTTTTACTAAATTCAATACAAATAATGTGGTTAAGTGAATGCAACTGATACTTTTAATACTTATATAAAACCGTTTCACATTTATCTCCTCCGAAAAAAACTATTTAGTACTAAAAATCTTTGAAATACAGAGATTATGGAGACTTTCTGCAGGAATGGTGACTCTCCGGTTGTCAGTGAGACATAATTAACCATCCATGTCTCAAACCAGCTGACTTCAGATGCGTCTCTTCATGCAACAGTCCTGCATTTTTGTCCCCCAGCCTCTCGAACACTTCCCTCTCACAGCCATCCTGCACTACTGTAAGCCCTCTGTAGATTATCTAGTTAGGGGGCATTAGAGGGCGTCTTAATTGGTCCCTCCAGGCAGGTAATTAGCTCTGATGGCATGTGCTCCCATAGTGATGCGAACGACAGGGCCATAGCCGCCCTCACCCACCCCAACCACCAACACACACACTCACACACTCACACACACACACACACACACACACTAAACAAGTAAAGACTGTGTGACCCAAGAAGTTGCCACATTCTCTGGTCATTCTTGGGAAAAGACAATAGGTCTGGCTTGTTAAAATAGGCCCCCTCTCAGCAGGGGGACCGAGGAGCCACTGCAGCTGTCCCATAGTATCAAGCCTCAATGGTCCCTCAGAAAACAACCAGTCCAGAGGTTTTTTTTTTTAAACTTTTGTGGGAACATATTTACATCTCATTAGCAGGGAAATGCAAGAGAGGTATTGATTTAAATGTCCTGTTAATCCCCGTGCTGTTCTACAGGGGGAATGTCGCACAGCATTCAATATAAATTAAATACAAGTATAATATTAACGTGAATATTTTTTTACTCCAGCTCATCAAATTACTGCAACTAGGATATTAAGTGGGATACTTAGACAGTTTAGTGTTTGTTGTATTGAGATTACAGAGGATTGCTCATCTTTTTGGATTAAATTTTTATATTGATTATTGTCTTGCACATTTTAAATATTTCTTCATTGCTTACTGTGAACCATTTGCACATTTCTGCACAAGCTGTGCAGCTCTTTCATCAAAATAATATATCATTTAATAGCATATGCATTTTCATAATAGTTTCTTATATTCAGTTGTTAGTTTAATGTTAAAGCCTCCTGTGAGCTTGCTTTCATTTTTTTCCTAATGCACATATTTTTAAACTTAGCATGTTTAATGTTATGTACAAAATAACTAAAGTGAAATTGCTTGTATGAGAAAACCTACCTGAAAATCAAAACTGAAACTGATTCTGATGTAAATAAACCTCTATTCTGTGTTGTATGATGTGGTATTTTGTGTTTGTAGGTAAATGTGACTCTCTTGTCCCTTCTTCTTCTCCTTATTATAAAGCTTCTATATCTACCATCTGCAGGCATCTGAAATAGTCACTATTATTGCATCTTTAGGCCATAAGAGACATCAGGGATAAATTGATTTCTCCGTATTGTCTCCTGGACGTCTGGTCCATCTATAGCAAACAACTTCAGTGTAACTTACAGCTGGTTTCAACTGAATCTAAACCATTCTCTCCCACAATGGCTTCACTTTGCTTCGGCCAAATGCCATTTCAAATCTATTTGTATCCATGGAAGACAAACAAGTACCAGGAACCCCAGCTAACAGAAAGCATTGTGGGTGAGTTGCCTATTCTCTGGTAGAATAATGACGACAAAACAGGAATTCTGACCTTGTTCGGGGGAACACATCCTGGGGCACGCAAGCAACAAGGGAACAGAACAATAATAGCTTTTCCTAAAAATATAAGGGCCTGACAGAGAAAAGAGTTTCCATTACAATGGCATTGAGAGTTGGATGTTGGAGAAGAGGAGGAGCAAGACGAGCAAGAGTTCAGCGTGAATCATATTTATTAAAGGCCTCGACATAAATAGTCAACACGGTCAGCAAACAAAAGGTCTGAGTCAAGTCCTTGTTTTTGTGTCTTAAACTGACTTTTTATTTATTTTTTTAACATTACACAAGAAGCTTTAAACACATCAATGACACATTATCAGTTTAAACAGCTAAATTTGAGAACTATTATTAGCGAAACATATTTACACATTCAGCTTAAACGCAGCAACATTAGCATTTATTTAGAGTCATGTTAGTACAATATTTAATATTCTTTCAGCTTTATTTTATCTTTATCTCTGACTCTTAAGAAGAAGATCCGGCTCTTTAACTATAATACTTCACTATGTTCACCAGACGGCTAACGTCATCTGTCTGTTTGGTGCTAAACAGGTAGTGAGTGAGCAGTAGGTCTGTTTCCACCAAAAAAAGCTCTGATATCAGAGCTTTTTTTGGTGGAAACAGACAACACCTATGGATGCAGTGACAACCAACCAAAACAGTCAAATTGTGGGCAATAAAACCAAAACAATTAGCCAAAGGAAGTTAAAACACTGCTCATTTATTAAAAATAATAATTGGTACAGCTTTAAATTCTGTCTTAAGTCAGTAACTCTGACTGTCTCTCAGAAAAATTAATCATTACTGAAACTTGGACTTTAATATGCTCAAAATCTGTATTAACACACACATATATGTAATTTGCCACATTATAAAAACCTTCCTGATTGGTTTAAGTTAATAACTGCAGTCCCGTCACCATCATGTCTCACTGTCTTCACCACGGATCCTCCATCAGCTCCTCACACACCTCAGTCACACAACACACAGATGTCAGTGCAGTGTTATCTCGTGCCCTTTTGACACATGGCGCTATTTTGAAAACCGCGCACACATGGGAGAACATAGGAGCATCTCCTGGACGAGTCGAGTGGCGGCTGGACGTCCAGACTGCTGGACGGGTGGATGGCGGCCATCTTGACTCACACCCTGAGCCTGCTAACAGAGCTACAGCAGCCACCTTGGCTAAGTGCATTCCCTGAGCCGCTGGTCCAAATCCCTGCTTGACCCTGGCTGATAAACTCTGCTATGGATAGACCACTGGATAGATTTTTCCTTAAAATAAGGGATAGTCCAAAGTTTCCATAACAATAAACAGTTCTGTGGGCTTCTGTGGTTCAGAAATTGACGCAAAGAAACTTCAAAACAATTTTCAAAAAAAAAATCAATGTTTCTGTTGAGTTTATCTACAAGACATGGAAATAAGGGTTTCATTGATAATATCTGATATTAAACTGCATCTTGTTAATTTCATTTTAGGTAGACGAATAGACGAAGACTGATACTGTAGATTTAACATATTGTGATATATATTATAAAGAATAAACAACTGAACAGTAAGATTGCTGTAAAATAATTATTATTTAATGGAACACAAGGGCTAAAAAATGACAGATAGATAGAATTTGATAGGATAAGTGTTAGTAAGACATAAAAAACACTGAGCAGGATGAACCACAGACAGACAGGAGGAGAAGGTTTGGTGGCTTCAGGAGGCTCCAGGTTTGGAGATGAGCTAAGCTCGCTGAAGTCTGGCTTGCATCAACCGTCTGCAGACAGTAATTGGTCGTGACTGCAGGGACCGTGGACCGGCATGTTCATGGAAGGATGGGATTAACACGTTATGGGCGCCTCAGGACCCGGCTGAGGAGCTGATAAGATTTTTGGAGGCCGTCTTGTGGGTTGATGCTCAAGTGAGGCCCTGGAGAGGAAACAGTGTCACGAAGAAAACAGTTAAGTTTTATATTTCTTCTGGCGACTCGACTCTGCCGAGAGAAGATGAGATGAATTTCCATGTTCACAAAGAAGTGATGCAGCACAAATTCAAGGGCTTTTTATACACAGTATTCTAGAGAAAACAATGAACTTCAGTCAGTAAGTAATAGACTGGCTACACTTTGAAAGCTAAGTGTCGACCTGTCAAGTTATTTTTACCTTTAATGCAGTTTAAAAGAGTGTTTTATTAGTTTGCATTACACTTAATTTTCTCTCCTTTAGCCTCCTATTGATTTTACTTTCCATGAACAAAAGGTTTGCATCTAAATGACTACAGATGGTCTAATGTAAATAAACAAACAGCTCTTAAAAGCAATGAGCACTTGCTGCCAATTTGGGTCAGTAACTTAAAGCTTTTTGCATTTTGTTGTGAAACACAGACTCCTAGTTTTGTTATTTCTATTTTAACAACCATCAATAGAGTTTAAAGAGTTAAAGTCCAACAAAATCAGTCTCCACAAACCCATAACACAAAAAATTAGTGACAAATACCTTTTTTTGACTATGGAAAATATTCATATATACTTTATTTTTGCCTCATCATGGTTATGTCTTATTTCATCCCTCCATTGATCTGCCTTACTTTTCATGTGCTCATTTTTCTGAGTGCTGCAACAAACCAGAGCAGGGTGACTCTTGTACAATGCCTCAGTCCGGGAGTCCCCTCTCCGTCTTATCGTGCCCTGCAGCTTGGCTGGATTGGGTAATATAAATTGGACGTGCCCAGAGAGACGCCGGTTCCTCTTTTGGGGCCGCATATTGTTTCGTCTAGGCCTGTATTTATTTAGATGTAAATCAGCTTGCAAAGAGTGTTACGTCCTGTCCTTGTGTAGCGGGCGGTGGACTTGGGCTCATTTGTTGGAGGAAGTCAGCCCCATCTAGATTGGAGCTCTGCAGATTGTTTTCCATTATAGGGCTGTTGATGTGAGGGGGTGACATCATGCAGCCTCGCCCTTCAAGGCCGGGTCGGTGAGAAAGAACTCCCACACCCATTCCTCATTCATTACTCAGCACGGAGAGGATGCTGGGCTTCTCATCATGGTTCGACTAATAAGAAGCCATTTGAAGGTGAACTCTAAAGGGTTGCCTGATAACCTGAGATCAAAAAGCAGGGTCAGAACGTACTGTCCGTCCTAAATTCATTGACAGGTTTTTCAATAGGGTGGCTGGTACTTAACAGTGACAATCTATTTATTACAACTTGAGCCATTTTGTTTTCACACAAAGATAAAACCAACTGAGCCCAAACACAGGAACCTAAACACAGGAAGAAAATCTTGAAGATCAATCAATTCCCTACCTATTTACAAACTGTTACAAACTGTTAAAGTTGCTCATCCATATCCTACTATTAAAATCACACCTGACTGTGGGAGCTGTTTGGCTCAAACTTGCATAGAAGTTTGATTGAATAGAGGATTGATCCTTTGCACCTACAAAGAACTACTCTGGAGTTTGTTTGGATCGAAATTTCCCACTTTAAGGGGTCTAATTGTCATTTAAAATCCAACTCGAGTGCCATCACTGTGCTCAAACCGACCTAAACGTGTTGCATCAAAGGTAAAAATCCATCTGTGTTTGATTTAAACTAGAATTAAAGGCACAGGTGTGAAAACGCTCCACTTCCTGGATTCTCTGCAGGTTGCCAGGCAACCCATCACAGCCAGGAAGTAGCCTGGCACGCAACAACGACAAATCTTCATCTTCTCTCCATAATTACAGATACGAGAACGACATCAATCTTTTATTTTGTGTCTTTGGTGAGAAAATAAGTGACAACCTTTTTCCTTCAGTAAAAAGCTGTTTAGTGAATATTAAATAGGCCTGTATTTTAGTTATAATCAATTCAGGAACACAGAAAAGGCAGATTTTCCATTTGTTCATTCACATTATTATAGACAGTTAATGAAAATACTCACAAATTAAATGGTCAAAACTTACACTTTGACATTTTAATACGATGCATCTACTCAAAAAATAAAGAGTACACTAATAAGATATTCAAGTTTGTCCTAACACCAAAAAACCCCACAAAAATACACTAAAAATGCTGTCCTTGATTAACAATGCATTTGTCCTCTGGGCCCTTTGGAAACAGTTACATCACCGTGTGACCTGTGACCGGTGGCTCCACAGGGCAAATCAGAGTAATATTAAAGTAATATTAAAACACAACAGTGAGATGCAGCTTCAGTCCACTGTTCTTATCTCATATCATCACCTGTTCCTGATTTTAAACATTTTTGTGATTGCAGACTTTTTCTTTATAAAATCATACCCACCCATGACACAGCACACAATGATTATTCAAATGTGTTACTGTAGGTGGACTGAATACACGTATAATCCACCAAATAAATATTGTAAACACATGAGATTGTGCTGGTGGTAGCAACCTAGTCGCAGGTGAAAAATCCACCTGATCTCCCCGTGTCTCTGTGTCTCTTAATCTCCTGTAGGTGTGAACGTGAGTGTGAATTGTTGTCTTTGTAAATGTGCCAGCCCACTAATAGACTGAAGAGATGTCCATGGTGTACCGGTGCATTCCCACAGTGTGAGTTTGACTCACTTAGCAGGTATAAATGATAAAAGTGTAGACTCACAACCTTTTTATGGTTCTGTTGTAGTTGGAGCTTTATAATGAGCACTGATATATATCTGATTTCTCATAGGCTATTAAAGTGTACTTTTAATGTGCCAACAAAATTCTCACATTAATTAAAAGTGCTAATTGGCCCTTTCTGCACTCCACATGCATGTTTGTGCCAGTTCACACACTTGGTTGACAGATAAACCAAAGACTCTCACACACTGTCCATCAGGTACATCTCAACAGGAATTTTACATGAGGAACTTTGTTGATAAACTGATCACAAGTTATTCGCAGTATGTGGGATTTTTTGGTGAAAGGAGCCAAAAGAGTTTTTGTTCCTTCGTAGCTGACAAAAGAAATTTACTGAGACAGAGACCAAGAAAACAGAAATCCCAGAAACTCTCACATAAAACATTAATCTGCTCTGGGAAATATCTTAAGAGTCACTTTGAGTGATTAATATTACACCATAAACACTTTTCATTCAGTTATTATTATTTTAACCTTTTCCTATTTTTTAAACACATTTTAAAATGTTTAGATATGTTTATATGCTTACATGTGTTTTGAAAAAAATATTGCATTTTAACTTATACATTTTTTTTCACATAATTCTTGTGTGGCCAAACATTATTTCACGTTGCTTGATTTCACAAATTATTCATTACTTCATAGAGAGATGCTCTTCTTATTATTTATAAACATAACTGTCATAAACAATATTTATCATGTGCGCTTTGTTCTATAAAACAGTTTAATGTGCGTGAATACAATGAAATTACTGCCCTCCACTCCTCATAGGCCAGCAGTTTACCCGCGTGTCCTCTCCCGGCTTCCGTAGACATTCCTGCGCTGTCAGTTAGTGTTCAGTGACAGACAACCATCGGTGAGCCACCAATCCAGCTGCAAGTGTAAAACTATGGAAGAGATAAATAATATTGACATCGTTCCGTGCACAGAGTCCGACTATCTGAAACCGTTCAGGGTGCATTATAACCAGGTGAGTTATTTATATATAATTACCGGTGAGGGAGGATGCTGGATGCTGTAGGCTAGCCCAACCCCCCATTCATTTTGCAGCTAGCAGGCTAGCACAACATGAAGGCTAAACTGACCTCAAACACAGACAGCGACAGCAACAAATGACGTTACTTTAAACACAATGACAAGACCACACTATTTACCATGTTTTACCATACGGTGGTTCATCGGTTGTCGATGTGTTGAACATGAACCAAAGACAGCTAAGAGACAGCTACAAGCTAGCATGCTAACGTTAGCTTGCTGCAGAGGTTTTTGGTCGAGCATCAAGTTAACGTTAGCATATGCTTCATATTAGTATAAGGGGGCGTGAATGACCTGGTTTAGCGGTGTTACGGGACAAGGGTGGATGTTTTCTGTCAGTGCAGAGGGTCAGAAGAGACTTGTTGATCTCAGCATGCAAATTGACTCTCATGTCAATGCAGCATATGTGGTGAAGTGTCTATAGGTCAGATATCTTGGCAGTTCAAGTTAAATTTATATTTAACTGTGGAACATTGGAGAGCCTTCCCTGTTCAAGTCCTGTGGAAATTTACAGTTAGCTACTCTAAATGTCTGTTTCATCCATTTACAGTGGAAGTAAAGGTCCAGGACACAACATGAAACACTGCTGAGAAATATGCATACAGCTCACAGACATTTACATTAATGTAAAATATTTTAAGTGTGCAAAATGAGCAGGTATTTTTGGTCTTTGTTTCTTTTCAAACCTTTTGTTAACAGAAGGCAACCTTTTGATATTTAAATGTGGTAATATATCATTTATTACTAAGTTTTGTTGGTCTTCTCACCGTTACATTTCTGCACATACTATAACAAAGAGTGTCTACACTGTACAGATTGTAAAACACCTTAAAATAGATTGAGGTTTGTGTGATTTTTGGCTGTGTAAATGAAACTGACTTTACTGCAAACTCTGAAAAAATGTCTCTTTTAGATAGATTACTAAAGTCATGGCATCTGATAGTTACAAATGGTAAGACTCTGTGTCCCCTAATGCTGCATTTTGTTGGCTTATAAAAACATTACACACCAAAAACATTGTTAGGTCCCTACTTTAAAACAAAGCATGTTGAAAGTTGATCTTTAGATTTAAACACATTTTTGCCTGACTTGATCCTGTTTTGTCTCTCGCTGGATGAGAGGTTCGTCTGTTTACTTAGTTAAGACTTTTTGACCTTTTTAAGATAGTATTATCAGGACTGTGCCAAATAGTTTAAAGCCTTGAAGCTTTGTCATAACCTTTACGTTTAAAGTCTAAATCAACATTTGAATGCATCCATAGATTGAGGTCATTAATCTATCCATCTTAGCTGCCTGTTCAATATGTCACAGTGGCAAACCGGTCTGTGACTCACATCTCGTTAACTCAACAAAACTAACTAAACAAAAGCTGTCAAATTTCACATTAGGTGCCTTTGTATTTTATAGTAAATTTTCAACATTTAACTGCATGTGGGACATTGACAGACAGGAGATTGTAATCCTGAGGCTTAATTTAGCTGTTTGTAGGTTTATTATTGAAAATAAGATTTTTTTTTTCTAAATAGGTCTTCTTGCTAAAAGAAATTGAAGTGTGATGACTGTGTCTCTTGACAGTCTCCAGCAAAGTGAGAAATGCTTTCTCACCCAAACACAGGCCGCAGTCCAGGATGATTTATTTTTAGGTTTCAAAATATTTATGCAGTTTCTCTTTTCCTGGCTTCTGTTGTGTAAGGGCTGTGTAGTGACAGTGATGCAGAATAAGTATCATGGTAAAACTCAGAAAATCAACTGGTTTACTTACACTGATGATGATACGAATGTATTTCACTTAGTCTTACTGATTGAGTACGTTTCATGTCAATATACATCCACAGGACAAGCAAGATACAGGCTGTTTTTGTTCAACCTGGTAACAAATGCTTGATGCTATTTGCTTAAAAGACTTGAATCTTTATTATAGTATGAGTGTGTAATTGACATACAACATAAAGAAACAGCAAGTGCTGTACATTTATAAGTAGAGGTGCTGTTTATATATTGTGTTGCTTTCAATTCAATCAGAAAAATTCAAGTATAGAGGCACTTGTGTAGAGGGGAGCTCTCAGCGAGGAGTGTTTTTTTTCTAATACCATTTGGGGCTCACACCTGTGACAGTAGGGGGGGTTTAAGCTTGTCAAGAGAATGGCGGAACGGCTAAGACAGCAGATGGACAACAAAGGAGATGATGGTGGAGTCCCTCTCCGTCCTGTCCTCCCTTTCATCATCATCATCTCTCCTGTGCAGCTCGGCAGGGGCTGTTCAGGGACTCCCCACAAAGGCTTTTCAATCACACCGAGGGAGCATCTCTTCCCCAAACCTTTTATGTTCACGAGTGCATCTGCAGCTTAGCCTCTGGTCACTGACTGAAACCCCATTCACATGCACAGAAACACAGTGTAGAAGTAGATAATGTCATGTGGAAGAGGCTCTCCTCATCATTAGTGTTTACTGGTGTTTTGTCTCCTCTCCCCTCGCCTCTCTACAAAGCAAGTGATTGTCCCTCGTTGACTCTGGGAAACCCCACTTCTCAGCTCAGTTGGCTGGTGCTTACATTAAATCACAGCTATGCTACTTATAGAGCAGGATAATTACCCACAATTTATTCATTAGAATGATTTCAATCGGATTTGAATAAACCAAAAATAAATGAATAAATAAAATTGATTGAAAAGAGTTTTTACATACATGTTTAACCTACTGCACATTTTTGTTTGAAGGAAAGATACAACACACTGTCTTAAAAAAGCCAGCTACCTGAACTGAAGTTATAGAGTTAACGGCTGTTTTGTGACAGTATTTTAGTACATAATTGCTTTACACTTACATTTCCTTATTTTAAGGAGAGAGCTCTTTATTTGTCACAAAGACCTTGCAGCTGTGGCTGCTGCTATGGGAGCCACTTGTTAGTATAAAAGCAACAAGCAAGGCAGCTCTCAGTGACCTTGTTAAAATAATAGTGTAAGGAGGTAGGGACTAAAATCAATGCCAACCCTCACCACTGTTCATATTGTTTTTATTATTATAAAAAAGGCACAGTCATGTAACATGTAATCGATACACCAAGCCTCCAGTTTCCACCATATTGGTTTTCTTTAAACTACAGACCATTTGAATCTCTGGGAAGCTTCAACGCTCAGACAGTGCATGCTGGGAAGTGTGCTGATATGCCAATCATGATCCTTTTAAAATTCAGGAATAAGTCCTAACTAAGGAAAGGGGTTAGCAGTCTCGAAGTTAATGAGTTTTTTTGTCAGTATTCTGTGTTTGGTGTTGATTAAAAAAACATGCTGACATAAAACTAAGACAGTAAACATGGTTATCATACCTGCCATACTTTAGCATGCTAGCACTGACATTGTGAGCATGCAAGCTTGATGATGTCTGCATGATGGCCATTTAGCACAAAGCACTACTGTCTTCATGCCACCTCACAGAGCTGCTGTCCTCATGGTCTTGTGTCTTGTCTTCATTCTTGACAAATGATTTCAGTGTTTATTCAAAATAGTTATAGATGAATTACCTGTCCATGACTATACCAACATGTTTTTAGACATTAAAAGCCTTAGAACAGAAATAAACTGTGGTCAGCTCAAAATAGTCAGGTTGCTTTGAAGGGACACTACATGTGAACTGACTTGATTTGATTTGAGGTTTTCATGCTTTCTGTGGATTTCACTGAAGGACGCAGTCACGTGGGCGTGTGCTTGAAGAGAGTGTCCTTGACATTGGATTTGGCACTCATGGCTAGGAACCACTTACCAGGTTGTTTTGATGCTGCAGGACTGTGATTTTGCCATCGCTGGTCTGTCAGTTCATGCAGATGCAGATTCTTTTTGTTGTTGTCTTTTTTAATTGTTTGCTGATCATTAGTTTGCTGGTTTTAATGTGTGTGTGTGTGTGTGTGTGATGGCCCTGCTGCCTTGGTGGAGACTGAAAGTGAAGAAAAAAAAGGTGGAGAGCACATGTTGAGATTCAAAGAGTGCTATTTTATCTGAGGACAGAAGTTGATTTTCTTTTTTCTTTCTTTTTGCTGCAGCTGCCGGCTTTATGGTGTAGACAGCACAGGGGATGAGTGTGTGTGGGTGTGTGTGTGTGTGTGTGAATGTGAGTGTGTGATGGTTGTTAGACATCAAGCACCTAAAAGATCAAGACCATACATCCCTCCCCACAATGGCCATTCACACAGGATTCTGTCATTGCTGCTGCCCAAAGCCAGAGGGACCACATTAATTTCAAGGTCCTGTGTAGCCTGTGCGTGCCTCCCTCTCTCTCTCTCTCTCTCTCTCTCTCTCTCCCTCTATCTCTCTCTCTTTCTCCCCCCCATGGGCTAATCTCTCTGTCGTAATCCATGTCGGCCATGATTCTCTGTCTCCCCTGGGCCATTCAAGCTGTCTCCGCCCCCCTTCTCTCAGCAAGTGGCCCGAGTAATGAGGGGAACCCCACCATCTGTGATTGGTGACAGGATACTACAGTCGCCGTGTGTGTGTGTGTGTGGCAGAGTGTGTGTCACTGTGTGTATGTGTGGTGATGCATTCATGCCAAGTAGTTTTACAGTATGTGCTTGCTGGAAAACAAATGTGTAATCTTTTTCGAGCATTTGATCTGAGTTGCCGGTTAGTTGTTATATTATTTGATGGGAAATGAGGTTTTTAAAAAAGAGCTGATGAATCTGAATCGGTCAGTGTGGACAAGGAAACCAGAGCTTCTAGACAAACAATGATTACGGCTGACAAAGACTGTATGAAAGTAAAGTGAAGAAAGACAGCTTTCTGTTTTGGCTAAAATCTTATTTTACATGTCTATAGACAAAATGATTCAGCAGGTCAAAGCCAATGTTGGGCAGTAAAGCATCACCAGAGATGTTAAAAAAAGGAGACAAACCACTTAATGCATTACGAATAGAAAGTCTAACACCAGACATGACTGTAGTATGACACATTTCCCCCCCAAAGCAAATTGTCTGCTTTGCAATGGCAAAATCAGGAAACATCTGAAAGGAAAAGTTGGTGTCTTGAAAGCTTGTGCATGCTTAGTAAATGCATAACTTGTGTGGAAGAAAAGCATTTTAAATCTTTTTACGTGGCAGAGTAACCAAATGATTAGGTGGGTTTTTTTTAATGTCCTTGAGACCGCTGAAAGTAAAGCAGTGGCTTTCTCTCCATTCATTCAAGATAGCTTGAAAAACTGCTTCTGCTGCTGCTAAGCTTGCTTTTGATTGTCAGTAAATACCTCTATTGATTATTCTCAGGCAGGACTTAATAGACTTTTGAGTGAGTTAAGAGAATTGAATTGTCAGTGGGTGCTCACAGTTTTTTTTGCAGAAGATTGCCTCTTACTTTTTGAAACCAAGCACTATATATTTTAAACATTTGTATTTCTTTATAAATAGCACTGCTGTGTTGTTTGTACTGAATCCTCCACAAATCACTTTTTATGTACCGAACATTTTTTAAAAAATACAGATAAAAGATACCCCACAATTTATCTGTAAAAGGTTAACTGACAGGAAAAATGCTGGGCCTCATACATTATTCAATGAGCACGCTTTACAAAGCAAGACGCCACAAGAAATGTATCTCCACCTCGGTCAAGACAGGTGATTTATCACACACACACACACACGCCTTCACACCCGTTTTGCTTCAAGCGAGGAGAAGTGAGCGAGGTGTGGCTGGCTTGGCCTCAAGGTGGAATGATGCCGTGTAAGACACTCGCACACTTTGTTGACATGACAGGTTTTCTGTGGAAGTAATTACACTCTGAGGCTGTCTGTGGGGCAGACAGGGCATCTTTCATGACACGACTTAACAGTGATGATTTTTGAGGGTGTTAATGTCAAGTACTAATACTAAGCTAACACATCTTGGATGATGCGATAAAAGATGAGTGGTATCACTTTTGTCTTTAGGTCTTAATAGCTTAGTGTATAAATTCTTGCAGTATGAGCAGGCTGCGTTGGTGTATGGACAATTAAGGAAAACATCAAAAAAACATTGAATACGAAATGTTGTGTCCCATATTGAAACTTTATGTAATAGTAATCTCCAAAACAACATTTTAAATGAGGATTCGAAAGCTTTAACTTTTGCAAAAGTGCTAAAAATAATGCATTTTTTCAAGTCAGTCATGTGCACGAATATATTTATTGCCTAAATGATGGAAATTTAAATTTAAGTCAGTTGCCTGCAGGCAAGAATGAGGAGTATTTTCTCAGCCTAGTATTCAAATGTGCATACAGTAAGCCCCTATCAGAGACCTGACATAATAACAGTTACAGTACTTAAAGGTGATATAATAAGTAAAACTAGACAAGCATTGGCATCATGCTCTTATTTCACACCATAACATGATATTTAATGATGCATTAACAGCATTATGTTAGCTTGGCTTCACATTGAGGCTCTCTATCTGTGATCTTTTGGGTCATGCACCAGTTTTGGAATATTTGTTAACAAGATTTTAAGGACTTTTATAAAGTTTTTCTGGTTCTTTATGATAAATGAGACCAAAAAAAATCATTGTGGTGCATTCTTTAGTATATGCTAATAACTTCTCTGTTAAATTGAACTGTTGGTTATGAAGTCTTTCCAGTTTAAAATGCCAATTAACGAACCAGTTAACTATAAGGGGTGCAGGTCAGCCAGTTGTTGATAGAAGGTCTGCTAGATGTGTCAGAATCAGAGGTTCACACAAGTTTAAATCCCTAAATTTATAATGAATTATGCTAGAATTTCTGCTTTCTGGTTTTAGTCTTTTTCAGCAGGAGTTTATTCATCTCCAGGAGTTATTGATGCCATAGTGTACCAAATGAAAGTTGTGTGTGTTAGTGTTTTTTCCCTTTGGATAGACCCTTAAAGTTGCACATTACAGCTTTAAGTACATCTCTCAAATCCTGCTGCAAGAACTGTAGTTTCATTATGTCTTATTTTATTAAGCAATAAGCTTCCAAATTTCACCTACTCTCATTTCTTGGGAAGTACTGGAGCTTCACCACCACCACTACTTTGTAGCTGAAATAAGCCTGTTCTAGCAAAGCTGTCATCCCTTCGTCTGAAAGCCTGTGGGTGGCGAGGAGGTGTTGGCTAAATGTGAATCAAGGCCATATCTCCTCAGGCGTAGCAAATGTAGGCCAACTTTACCATATTAATGCAGCATAATGTGGAGGGAAGAATATATGCTGAGTGTATGTTTTTTTAGTTTTAATTCACACATATCTGCTCATCTGTTTGTAGTAAATGTTACTCAAACAGGAGGAATTTGTCAGGGACCGTTTCCATCCATTAACTCAGGACATCACTAGACAGACAGTTGGCACGAGATGGTCTGCTGTTTTGCTCACAAAAACAGTCATTACATGTTGTAGAGCGATTGACTTTTGAATGTCAAAAGAGTTCATCCATCAACTGTGTTATGGTGCAAAGAGTCGGTGAAATTTTGAAAAACAAACAGATGAGTGACCTGTTAGCGTCAGGTCATGCTAACAAGGACTTGCACAGAATTACATATGTCAGCCAGACTCATGGTGTTAGCCTTACGGGCCGTTCCTGATAGCTAAACTTTGCCTTCACGTTTGATCAGACTTGGAGAAGAGTGTTTGAAATGATTTGTGTATGCCAGAGTATTTGTGCCTATCCTTCTTTTTCCACCGGTCAACACACGTACTTTGCCAATCTGATTGTGATTGCACTGGTGGAAATTTACTGAAGGAGTGTTCAGCTGCACATCATGTTGATGCGATGGCATATAAGCCCTTCAGTCACTAAAGTTCAATAAGAACAAGACATATTTTAGTACTTAGTCATCGGGGAATCTCTCCTAGCAACTCAATCCTGCTTGCAAAAGCCCTTTTTTCCTCTGTATGATAGTGTGGACTATGTGTCCTTTTTTTTAATCAGGATGCATAAGAAGCACCACTGCATGAGACTCCTGACCACCCACAGGTGTTCCTCAGGGTCAGTAAATAAAAGTCAATCAACACTCGGACATTGATAAGACAAAAAATCCACCAGATATCGTCCCAGTTTTAATTCACAGGAGGTTTCTGACACACAATCCGTGTTTTTTCTGAGTTTGACAAATTGGCTTTTATTAAAAGTGTTTGCTTTAAGTTATAAATAGAATTTGGCAGCTTACCTTTATAGCTTCAGTGATAATAATTGTATATTTCTTATTGAGGAACAACAAACACATAGTTTTTGCCACTGTTAGCATCATTTCAGATAATTATTTGAACCATTTAAGTCTGTATTTTTCCTTCACATGTTTTTTGCTGAACTATAGTCAAGTTCAACTATGTCACGTTTTGCTTCAGATAGTTTTTTGATTTGCATCCGCAGATGTTTTTGATGGGTGTGGGTTGTTATATTATTTTTGCATGCCCAAGCAAGCATCTGTGTGGCAGCATATTGCCTTCATAGTGATCATATTAAATAAATCAGAGGTGATTTCACATCCTGCCATATAAGTTACATGCATCACATGAAGGGAGAAGTTGCGATACACAGAATTCAAACTATTTTTGAATACGTTTCTCTTCTTCTCAGGTGTGCATTAGATAGTGTTGTGTTTATTATATTTACTTACACTGTCTGTTCTGTGTTATTCCTTCACAGAATGGCACAAAGAAATCCTGGGACTTCATGCGAACCCATGACAGGTAACAACATCCATCAACACACACACACACACACACACACACACAAAGAGGTGAAACAATTTACTGACAAACTGTCGAAACCAATTTTTCCAGAGTGGCTTAACACATGAAACCAGCTCAGAGTGGGTTAGAAACAGTGATGTGGAATGGGTCTAAAACAGGGTGGAGTTTGGTTTGCATAACCGAAACTTTGCCTCCAAAGATTTTCTAATGAAGTAGCTTTGAAATATAACTGCATAACAGGAAAGGGATGTTATTTTCTCAACATGTTAGTCCGTTCTAGCTGTTCTAATGTTTTTATTTACCTAACTGGTTATTATATTCAAGTTACTACTGAAAATTTCTCAAAAAGTCTCAATATTTTGGGATATATTTTGGATTATATTGTTAATATTTTGTGTGTTTCTTTTTTTTAGCAAATATTTGTATATTTTCCTCATGGTATTAGTATGCCTTTATTCTCAGGGATCTATATAAGGTGCCAAATATTTGGAGGATGGTCAAACCAAAACAGATCTTGTTTTTTTTGTAACTTGCGCCCTGTTATTCTGCCAGGCCATGGTTGTAAATGTCTGAGCTTCACAGGGGGCACTGTAAGAGAAATGTCTCACATTTGTGTCAAAACTTCAGTTCCTACTCTCTGTTTTGCCCGGGGCACCATAATGCCCTGAGGTAAGTCTTGGGTCATTGAGCCCCCTTTCCTCCATTTCTGACCCCAAAGAGACGTCCCCATAAAAAATGGCACCACAGAGACTGAAGCATGTAAGCTCAAACCCATACTTCCAAAAGAAAATATTTAATGAGAATTTCAAGCCCTCCCCAAGGTACAAGTTCTGCTCTTTCCCTTTAACCTGTATTGACCACATCCAGGCTTGTTTTGCATTTTTGTTAAAGTGCGCATAACATTTTCTTCCCAGCATGACACCTGTCACATTTCAAATGCACTAGCTAAAGATGTGAATGACACATCTGTCAGTAACATTATGCAAAAATACCTTTTCTTGTCCCTGAAATACTTCCAAGTATTAATTTCTTTTGCACTCTGTTTCTTTGTGGGTTTTGAGAATGATTCCTTATAAAATGAAGATTCCACTTTTTATTTAAATTACAAATCACTATCAATGAGACTGTAGACGACTAATACACCATTTTACCAATACACCATCACGTGTGCCGTGACCTTTAAGCTGAACTGCAGGTAACAGCCTGATGAAGCCAACAATTAATTTGCAAATAGCATAAATGCCACGAAGTCTTCATACTTGAATGCTCCTGAAATGCTGAAAAAACAAAAACAAAACACCTCTAAAGAGGACGTTGTTATGAGCTCATCTCATACATCTCAGAATGTACAAAAACACATGTAGGCTGGATTTGCAAACTCCCCTTGCTTTGTTATTTTGACACCTATGTGTTTATGGGAGTGTTTGTGCGCTGGTGCTTCTTTATTACTGGAAGTGACTTTTAAAGACAGTCAGTATATTTGGCAAGTGTTGAACAATTTAAGAGACCACAGACGACAGAAGGATGAAATAATTAGCTCTTGCTGTACCTTCTTATACTTCTTGACATGCCTCTATGGCTTTCGCTTGCTTTGAAGAGTTTGATTATATCTGATTTTATTACGTATCCTTAAGATTTGTGATTGGTAAAGAGCATGTGAGACTTGTTACATTCATGTCACATAATATAATGAGATGCACAGGAGCTGTTCAGCCTTGGTGGTGAGTTGATGTTTGCTCAGAAAATACAACAATTTGACATTTAAACATCTTAAGAAATAATTACTTCAATTTTTCAAATCCAGAGGAAAAGATCTTGGTGTCTTTAGTAGGTAGCTTGGATCTAGCGTCTTATAACGTCTTTGTACCACAAGCTTTGCAGCTCAACCAGGAGTCACCTTAGTCCTGCTCCTCATATGTCTGCCGTAACCCAGTTTTCCTGCTGTCCAGCTAGAAGCCCCGCAGAGAGAGCTTAACGGTGCATGAAAAGTCCTGAGCGTCCGTTTAGTCTGCTTCTTGGTTTAACCATTAGAGGATTTTTTTCTTCTGTGGGATGCTGTAGAACAGCAGTAATGGTGTGGAACGGCACTACAGGACCCAGACCTGCCTCAGGGGATGGCTTCCATGCCTCAGGCCTTTGTGTCCCACTTTTGGATCAAATCTACCACATTATCTGATCCATACTTGTGCACTTCAGTCGCAATAATCCACTACAAGACTTAATTTGTTTAGCTGTCGACTGTTACAAGCGCCAGGACTTGTTTTTTCATTGCCAAGTTGCTTGATATAGTCATTCGGCTTTCTCTTAAAATAATTGTATTGCAAAGGGATGTTAAATCAGTACCGGCCCAGGCGATTTAGTGAGAAACAAGTTGTTCTACCAATGTCTTGGTTCCCTTCCACCATGGGAAAGACAGGGCAGGGCTTCCTGCCGCCTATGACACATCCGCTTTCCCAACACAGACCCCAGGCCTCGAGTCTCTACTGGCAGCGACAGTCACACTCACATACAGTAAACCACCTGAGTGTCCACAGTTCACAAGGTGACAGTGTTGAAGCGTATCACACCGACCTTCCTTCCTGTTTTATCTTCACATCCTGCTTGTTGAGAATCATTGCTAAAATCTGGAATAATGAAGTCCCTGTGTCAGTGTAGGTTTTTACACTTTTGCATCACATCATTCAATGAGATTCTTAAGCTCTTGTTTATTATTTCATTTAAAATTTAGTTCAGAAAAGCTGAAGAGTTTTAGTTTTAGTGGCAGAACTCACTCATTTTCAGCTGCTCTCCATACGGCAGCCTGAATGTGCCAAACCTGGGAGAAAATGTGATAAAATGTCTGCAGGCGTCGCTGGGAAATAGGATAGTGGTGTATCTTGATATGTGATGCTGACGGAAAATGGGTTTGCATTAAAAAACAACAGACATGGGTTGCACTTTGTTTTTAATGACAGTTCCTTTCTTTTTCGGCAGGATTTCACCTATTTCTCGTGCTTTAAATCCTGCTGGTTTATGCTGCTTGCATCTGTAGGGCTGTGAGAGTTAGTGCCATGTAAATTTTGTGATCTGCCCACATCCATTAGCGGGTTGTCGATTATGTGTACATACTGTGTGCGCAGACAAAATGTGCTTAAGAGACTTTGTATGCAGACAACAGAAGTCATATGAACATAAAGTCTGCTTCGGTTTTCAAATGATAATTACAATTCAATTGGAACTTTCCAATAAAAAGATAAACTGAGCGAAATAAGGACTTCTAATTGAAAGTATTTTTTTCAGATTGATCATATTAGAGATTCTGTTACAGATTCAAAAGCCTTAAATACCTGTGAATTCACCATTCCAAAATACTGGATCTCCCCCTGATGCTACTGCAAATCCAGTGACCCTCGACTCCCACTTCCTTCTTTTTTAAAACTGCTGCTTTTAAAAGCTGACCTGGCTATGACCCGGCTAGGAGCTAAATTCTCCTATATGCTGATGAAGAGAACCAGATCTGTGAAACATCATGTAGGAAAAGGGATTTTTCATGAGAACGAGATGTTTGTTTTAATTTAAACTTGGTCCTTTTTTCTCTTTCTCCTTTAGTGTATCCGTGCTGATCTTCAACACCACCTCACACTGTTTTGTCCTCGTCAAGCAGTTTCGACCAGGTATGTTTTTCACCACACAAAAGTGGGAGACAACTTGTACTGTTGAATCAAACTAAATCATTTTCTTCCCGTCACCAAGGTTGATCTAGATTGTTATATATCCTGTGGGCACTTTCACTAGAAAAGCAGTGCATTACAATCCCTGTTTATTCTGTTGGTTCTTAGTAACAATGCAGACTCATAAATAGACCACAAGAGGCCCCGTTACAAAGCAGCCTAACCTCTTTTGTTAGAAGTCGCTTGGGACTGTTTCACACTGCAGTGTGCTAAATTCAAGGAAGTCTGGGCATTGATATATTTTTTCCTTTCCTCTCTCATTGCTGTTAGAAAAAACTGTCCTTTATCTGAAGAAATCTGAGTTTTTCTATGACCCAGAATGACATTTGTTTTCAAAAAGGGCGTGGACGTTACATTGGTCAGCTTATTTGTATCAGACAATAAGGGTTTTTAAGGACTTTGTTGGTACAAGGTCATTAAAAACAAATATTTCCTATACTCAAGGTTTCACCCAGGAAATTGCTTTTATATTTTACTAATTTGATATCCAGATGGTTATATCACAATATTGTATTGTATGTGCTTAACATTTGAATCGCCTGATTGATATTTACATTGGAAACAAACGTGTTAGAGTAAACATTTCACCTGCACAGGGAAGCTTTCAGGGATTAGACAGATGTCGCCATCTGTATTGACCTTTTAAAGGTACAATGTGAAAGATAAATGCTGATGTAGGAAGAAGATACATGATGGCAATTTAACAAAGAGAAATATATGTGTAACTGTATCTCTGTGGGCTAAAAAAACTGCAAAGCTTATATTTTCTCAATACTTAGAAGTTTAACAGTCGTTTAAAACAAGTTATTTTCACAGTATCACAGTATTTTCTGTTCCACCACCAGCTGTATACATGTGCGAGTGGGAAAGGACCAAGAAGCAGCCGCCTCAGTCTGCTGAAAAAACTGAGGAGGGCGCCACCGAAGCCGCCGCCCCCGCCCCCGAGTCTCAGGAAGACCAGGCGGCCTCAGAGGGGGAGAGCTCTTCTCAGTGGCCCCCAGCCTCAGCGGGGGTCACCTACGAGCTCTGCGCCGGGCTGGTGGACAAACCCAACCTGAGCCTGGAGGAGATCGCTCGGCAGGAGGTGCTGGAGGAGTGTGGCTACGATGTGCCTGCCTCTAAACTGAAGAGGATTACGTCTTACAGGTTAGCTGACCGCACATTTGTGTGAACTGAACCAAGAGGAAAAGGTTAGCTGGGAGGTTGTCAGCTCATTTGTAAATGTACACTGTCGGTTACAGTTTTTCAGTGAATCAAGGCTGAAAAAGACCAAAGTAGAGTTCTCATGCTGTTTTTTAACAGCTGCTAATAGAGAGTACTATATGTATTGAAAAATGGGGAAGAGAAAAGTTCCTGGAAATGAAAGCAAGAGAAGTCGAGCTGTATCATTGGGTGGAAATGCAACTTCAGGGGAAGTCCCATAATAATAAGAGAATGAACTAAAAAAGAGAAACTATAAGTGCAGACGTAATGTAAGTTAAATAAGAGGAACCATCTATCTCTGTCAACATGTTATTAGCTCAGTATAACCTGACAAAGAGGTTGAAAGATCCAGGAAAAGAACAGTCCCACATTAAACATCAGCACCTGGACAGCTGTGACTGACTGCGCTCATAACTGTGCTTTTGATTTGACTTGAACGCCTCCTCGGGTTTTGTTGGTGTTGTCTATGACCATTGTTGTGTGTGGGCGGCTTCAGTTTAATACATAGGTATCATCTTAACCCTCATGACCCCTATGAGGGCACATCTGACAGAAGGTCTTTGCTCACAGAGGGCAGCACGAGATCAGCATGGTTTTAATGGCAAGAATTTCCTTAAAAACCGGTGTTTGTGTAGGACTAGGTTTCAAAGACTGTTTTAAACCTTTATGACTGTACAAAAAATGCACAGTTTGTGTCTGGCTGGGCTGTCCTATCTGTGTGAAATAAAGCTATTTAGAAAAGATTTTGGACTAATTAGTTTTAAAAAAAAATTAGCTGTTTCCTTTAGTCAGAGTCTTAGCATTTTTACCTCTGTTTTTGCTGAAATATTTACTAATCACGGTCGTTATCTAAGTTGAAAATTAAGCAGTTTTTTTTCGATTTCTGTCATCTAGTAATGGGTGATTGGGATTATAAGATTTTACATGACATTACATATTTATAATGTCTTTTTTGTCTCTGGAGAAACTTTGTCAATACTGAAAATGAAGAAAATGGCATCACTTGAATATCTCAGGTTGAACTTTGAGACAACAGATTTCTAACAGACAGCCTATGGCACAAATTGGGGGCAAATAATCAGGAAGAAAACTTTTGTGCAAACCAAGCAGGTAACATCTAAAAAAAAGACTATATCAAATTGGATTATTGGTTTAGGATAATAGGCTTTAAGAGCTTGACCCATAATAGAGACTAAAAGCCATGATATTTCAGTAACTGCTGCACCAATTCTTATTATTAGTCTCTTGCAAGTGTCCTACTTTAGGGACATGATGTCCTGAAACTCTGAGACATTTGCATCCAGTCAAACACGAGAAAAAACATATACATTCTGAAAGATTTTAGCATCAACACTGAGATTTGGTCATCCTATGAGACCTGGTTTTAAAACTTATAAGCTTAAATAATTGCAAGTGTAGATATATATCTATTGTCTCTCTTTCGCCCCCTACAGGTCAGGTGTAGGTGTAACAGGTGCCAAGCAGACCATGTTTTACGCCGAGGTGTCTGACGACAACTGTGTGAGTGCAGGCGGAGGTGAGCCACGGGAGGGAGAGCTTATCGAGGTGGTCAAAGTCCCTCTGCACGAGGCCATGACGTTCGCCTACGACGAGCGTATACCCAAAACCATGGGCGTCATTTTTAGTTTCATCTGGTTCCATAATAACATGTCTCCCAAGTACAAGATCTCCACCAATGTGTAACTAGTATTAACATTCTCTCTTTATACCGTTTAGTCCAAATTGAATCAAACACTGGCCCAACACATCCACCCCTCTCATGGCTCTTCATCCTGTATCGCCTTTTTGCTTTTTGGTACATGATGAAAGGTGGGCCCCTTGTCTTGTTGCCAACAGGTACCTTTAAGTTTCGTCCTGTTTACCTATAAGATGTCATGTGGTCTTTACGTTTTCCCCCTAAACACAAATTTGCCAGAGCTGGTCGCCACTGGCACTTTTGTCTTTTCTTGTTGACTTTTTATTCCGTTTACTGTGCCATCTGTTTTAAACAGCCGCATATCACTGATTTCATTTGCCTGCCCTTGATTAAAGGAATACTCCACTGCTTTCAGTGCAGGTTGTTGCGAATGTTACCAGCATTTATAAAAGCAAGAGAATATATTAAATACACACGGTATTATCCTGCTTTCAGTTGAATTACAACTTATCCTACAACACCCACCATTCATTGCAAATCTGTGTTTTAAGCCATGATACTAAGCCATGGTAAACTTCAGTTTACTAATGTTTTTAGCATTTAGCATGCCAATATTTGCATCAGAACAATTATAACAATGGTTCCCTTTTTTTCTATAAGCCATTTCTCAAACCAATAAATATGAGATAAAAACGACCAAAACAAAACAGTGGAGCATTCCTTTAAGTTATGATCCAGTAATGCAAAAACTATGCTAGTCAATGGTGGGGCCTTGTAACGATCGGGGTATCAGATGTGTTTTAACCACCACTTGTTCAAGCATGCCTCAGTTCATTTCTCTGACCCACAGCCTTTAAGCAATACTTATCACAGTACCCCGAGCTAAGTTGTCACTCAGTATCACTAAAATCGACTCTCACTCTGTCAGAAAATCTTCATAAAGTCAAAGTAGTTGACACATTAGCAGATTAGCAGATCAACGTAGGTGTTAATTCACTTCACAGATAAAAGCATATACCTGCATCTTCACAAAGGGCCTGTTTTCAGTTTTGGGTGTGTTGATGGTCTCAAGCACAATCCAGCATTGAGCTAAACATTTGTCTGTGAAAAACCTGAAATCCCTTTGGCATGAAGAGGATTTTTAATTTAGAAATTCTTCTTTTTACTCTCTGAAATAAAGACAGACTGTGAAAAACAGTGAAGAAGATGCTGGATAAAGGCAAAATCCTCTAGGGTTCACTTAATACCCGGCATGTTGAGGTTACAGTGTACACACATTAACAAGGGTTTAGGAGCACATTTAAAAGATTGCCTTTGATCATAATTCATTTTTAGGGATCTGTGCAGTAAATCTCGGGCGATCATTAACACACAAACCTAATCTCACAACGTAAATCTCATCAGCAGTTTGCCAAAATCTCAGGTCCAAACAGTCAAACTGTTGGTCGTATTCAGAGTGGATCTCTGGATGTGATGATGACCAGCATCTTATATAACTATATTTTAAAATTACTGCAGCTTAAAGGCAACAAAGATCTTGATATCCTTAGTATACATTAGTATTTTCCTTCATTGAAAAAAGGGCTGGTACTTCATTTATTGATTGATATATGAAAGGTAAGAAATTCCCCCACCTGTAGTTTTGTTAAAAATATGCAAATCCTGAAGCAAAGACAATTAACCGCTAACATACACAGATTTCATTACACATAAAAAAAAAAAAAGAAAAAAACTACGCTGCAGCTACAGTGACTGTAATGCATGAGTGAGATTCAACTCTTGAAGGTTTGGAAGCTTGAAAATATATGACAAAATATAGTGAATGACATTGAGTTGTTGAAAAAAAAGATTTTCTTGCATAATTTGGTGGTTTGTTGACCACAACATGAAATAAAAAAAAGTGCTGTATGATAGAGCTATTACTTGTAAGCGTTTTTAAGTGCAATGTTAAAAACACTTTGAACATATTTAGATGTTAAAATCAGGAATTGGTCTTATTTAACAAGAAAAAATTCTTGTCCCCATAACACAACTCACTGTTCATGTATTTGTCTGCAGTCTTGTGTGAAAAAAACTGCAGGTGAATATGAGCATCAGTCCAGGATTAGTTTCTGTTCTTCAAGGCTTTTTGAGCCAGAGGAATAACTGACAATCAAATGTCAACATTTGTCTTCTTTTTAGGACATTTTTAAAGGTTTTACTAAGTGTATGTCCTCACCTGTACTAAATCTTCCAGCAGTTCTCTTTAAAGTGAACTGAGGGTCATTGTCAGACACCTCAAAGTGGTTATTTTGTGCAACCTGAGCTCTAAATGCATCAGTCTTATCTGCAACAAACAAAGTCAAGAGAATTGAAATCAACTTGACTAAATATGTTTGGTTTCTTGTACTGAGCCAAATATCTGGAAAGTCATTTACAACCAAACTGTGCAGATATATATGCAGATCCTTTAAGCCATATTTATGTCCCTCTTATATAAGGAGAGACTTCAGAAAGAAGGTCCGATATGTAAAAACTTTCTTAATGAGCTAACATCAGTGAGGCAGTTGAAGCATATTAAAACTCTTCTTTTATTTATCTCCCTCCATGCGCCGGCATTCAGCCTCTTTTTCATTTTGACCACTGAAGATCATTCCTTGATGTAGGATTGTATAGTTTGCGAAAACTGTTAAGATTAATCTCATTATCTTGGTTTTCTTATAAAATCAACATTTTCATTCGCCTTTTTTTTTTCATTTTCTCTCAAAGGAGTAGCCAAACCTGATTAATTGTCAGTGTCTTACAGTAAATTAAGTTTTCTTTTAGTTGATGGTAGCAGTAAAGGTTTGGATCTAAAATTTCAAGCACATGCAAACTACAGAAAGGGTCTACCTAACAAGTCAAATAATCGGACACTGGCAAAAATGTGGAAAGCACATTTGAAAAACCATTTGTTTGTGTTATGTGTTGGTTCCATAAAGCATGTAGAGTAGATAAACAACACAAGCAGGACTTTTAAACTTTGTTTTCAACTACACTTCATATCATGAGAATCAACCCCCATAATATCTTCAATTTATTTTTTTTGCCTTTTTGAGAGTTCATTATTTTATACCCTTGCCATCATCACCATATTACCTCCTTGTTTTTAATCTCCTTCCATGTGACAATCTTTTCTTTTGTCTTTGGTTGAATTAAGTCTAAGTCTAGCTTGTTGGGAGAAGTTTAATGGAAAAGCTCAAGGAAATATTCCCAATGGTGCTCACAGCTTTCCATTGTCTTGTTCTTGTCTAGTATGAGATCAAACCTTCGTACGAAATTTCAGAGACGGTCACTTTTTTCTCGGAATGGCTCGTCAGAAAATGATCCGTATCCCACATTTCAAAGGGTTTAGCCATAATCATTTGAAAGATGATGAAAACATTGACACTCCTCTGTGTATTAAAAATAATCTCAGTTTGCTGAAAGGAGGCAAACTGTTTCTGACATGGCTTGATGTAAAATGTGACAAACAAAGCCATTTAATCTTGTAAGGCCAGTTTGTAACTTATTGTGCCTGTCAAATGTGGACGGTTGCCATGTGACTTCTTTTTGGCTGCTGTTATTTTTCTTTTTTTAAAGGAAAGTTGTATTAAAAACACAAGGCATTTCTTTGCCTTTACCATAGGCTTGTCACTATGGGCGGCATTAGCCAGCAAGCCAACACCAAAACAAATTACTCCGCGCCTCCCCTCAAATTATCACCTGTTAGTTGAGTGCGTTTAGTGAACGCCACCGAGGGCACGCAGTCACCTTAATGATTGACACGCTGGAAACAAAAGTGACATTCACAAAAATAGGTAGCTACAGTATGTAGGAGGGATCCAGACTAACGTCAGAAGATGTTGTGACTCCAGCTCGATTGTTTCAAAGGACTCAGTTGCCAAAAGAAACACAAACACTTCAGGCTCAGCTGGTTCAGCCGGAAGCTCAGCGTAGGTCGTTGAAGTGTATGACTGAAATTTAAATTAGGCCTGCATTTTATTTTTAATCAGCATGTGAAGTCAAAACTCATGTGCTGATCTGTAATCAGACCTGCAGTCTGGTTCATAATTAACAGTTTTTTTTCAATATAAGCTTTTCAAATGTTACAGCTTTAATTAAAATATTATTATATCTTAGCTTTATTTTTGTGCATTATATGGTAAATCTTGAGTTTAAAACCAGATTTTGCACTCTCATAATGTTGACTTACTCTAAAGAAATGTTGGTGACTGGCAGTATTTTTGGAAAACTTAAGGGAAAAGTTTGACATTAAAGAAAATAGCCTTATATGTTTTTTGTTTTGTTTTTTCCGCTAGACTTAGCTGAGAAGATTGACATCACTCTCACGTATATACAGCAAATATAAAGCTACATTAGCTATATCAGATGTATTAGCTTAGCATAAAGACTCACTCTCTTTAAAGTTCACTAATTAACAAGTTGCATTTTGTTTGTTTTCATCAGTACAAAAGTGTAAAAATGTCAACTTTCAGAGCAGTTATATAACCACCCATCTCTAAGCAGGGACCAGTGACTTCCTTGATTCTGTACAGATTGAACAAGCAATATAAAATGTGTTAAGAAGGGAAATTTAGCTGCTAGCTATAACGCTTGGCTAGTTGTGTCCTTCTATTTCAGTCTTTATGCTAAGCTAAGCAAACAGCAAACAGGCTGCTGACCGTGTCTTCATTTTACCGTGCAGTCATCACAGTGGTGTCAATCTTCTCATCTAACTCTTACGATGAAAGCAAATAAGTATGTTTCCTTAAATTTCAAACCCTTTCTTTGAATCTCCCACTGCGACAAGCCTAACATTCCCCTCCACAACAACAGTAGATGCATTTTTGACACGTCAGACTGAAGTTGCAGACTGTGCCACTGGTAAGCCATATGCTACTCCCAGCATGAAATATAACACAAATATTTGAGGTAAGTAAATGGTTGTATAATTCATTCTTGCCTTTGCTGGATATTAACCGTTAGCCCAGCATTGGACATTTCTACCTCCATCACTCAGGCACATAATAATGAAAATATTCTGTGTCTGATTGCTTGCTTCTAAGACTCTGACATATTAAATTCTCAGCAACATGTCAGAAATGTCAAAACTCAGTGGTTTTCTGTGACAGAATACTCAATTCATTGATATCAGACTTTTATAGATGTACCTCCCATGGCTTCGCTGTAGTTGCTTCTTCAACTGTGATTGTTTTTGTTTTCTTCTGTCAATGATTTTGTGCACTGTTTGACAATTTCTTACTGTATTTTAAATGATCATGAGCTGAGCAACAGTTTATAATGAACATGTTTTTAAAGGTGCTATGTGTAGTAATTTCTTATTCACAATGTATTACTGTTGCATTATATTATAACTTTGACCATGGTTCGTTCAGACAGTTCAAATATCATGTTTGGTGATCTGCTCAATATTTAAATGTTTTACTGAACATTTAGTGATTCTCGATTTGCTAATAAGTCCTGGAAAAGGGACTTTTGATTTGAAACTACTCACTTTTTGCTTCTTCATTGGCAGACTGGTAGCTCAATATTCAGAGGCAAAAGGGGGAAGATTATCAGCATTGCTGCTATTAAGCAGTTCACGGTGACTATAATGTGTAGCACATATGTTATTGTATTAGGTCCTGGAAATCCTACACATAATACCTTTAAATGAGAAAAGTATTGGGATTTTTATTCTCATGGTAAAAACATAGAAATTTGTCTCATTTGTGATTTTTTTTCTGGTGTCTTACACTTGAATTTGTGTTTTTAGAAAAACGTTTTCTGGAAAAAAAGTATAAACACAAACATTGCAGTTTAACAAATTTTATCAAGTATTTTATGCTTAATTGAAAGTGTATACTCATTGTGGGCAGTGTTTTCAGCATTGTTTTAATTTTTATTAATTTATTACCTAAATGTCAAAATAATTAACTTTTAAAACATGACACTTGCTACAAACATATAGTATATTTAAATATGATACTTTGCATGTGCACTAACTGTGTTGGATTAAACTGCATTAAGTTGAAATAAAATGGGTTTGATGCCCAAAATATCATTTTTTTGTCTTGTAATCTTTTGCTAATGTGTCATCCAAAACTATGTTTGCATGAAGTGTTGAAACAATTCACCTCTAGAAGAAACTGTAAGAGCAGAGATCAGCAAGTATTCTGTGATTAACCAGAAATCCAAAGCACTTTCCTGCTGCTTAAATGAATTTATCAGCAGTCTTCATGTCCCCCGTTGATATACATCATCTGTTTTGAGCAAACACAACCTGATCAGTCAAATCAAGATGTGGATAAGGAAATGAGATGACACATGCATGCAAAGAATCCCTCTGTGGAGATAAGTCAAAGCGAATGTAAACTTTGAAGGTTTGATATAGATGAGCATCTTGGTAGGTTTCTCAGAAATGAAACTGTGGCTCTCACATTTAGCCAGGACAGGATATAAAAGTTGTTATGCTGTGGAGGTGATTTTATGTAAGATGATTCAGCAGAGATATGTATGTGCATGAATGTCGGGGAACAAGAGCAGCATTTTCTTTTTTTTTCATTGAAATGAAGACAAAAAACTTAAAAAAAACAGCAGCTTTGCAGTCTGATTGGTTCAACAACTTTTATCACTAGATCATCTCCTTCAAGCCCGACTGGTTCTTTATCATTTTTACTTTACACCCTTTAATAAAATTAAATGCCAGTGCTCTCATGAAAACGTGTTGCTTGGGAACAAATGGTAACAGGTCATGCTTAACCTCCCTCCTACATTAGTATCAAAACACGCTTCTCTGGTAATGTCACTCTTGCAGTACAGAAGTGCACTATTAAAACATCAGATCAGGTATTTAACTGGTTTTATTTCATTTCCCTGTAAAGCTTTCGACCTTAACTTTGAGACTGAAAGACTCTATTGTTCTGCCTCCTACAGACTTATGCATCCATGCCGGGTGGCTCTAAAACACGTGTCAGCTAGTGAGTTGATGCTAAAGTCAGCTGTAATGAAGTTAGCCAAAGTATACATTTACATGCATATTATTGGCTGTTTATGTAGAGTATGGTGAACTTTAATCTCACTCTTTGAAAGAAAACAAATTAATGTGCTTCCCAAAATGTATTCAAAACATTAGAAGAGGATTAGTCCACAGTCTTGGCTAGTAGCCCTATTGCTGACGATACAGAAGAAACCTGAAGATGGGTAGAAAATGACCATTGGTCAAAGTCAAAGTAAACTTTACTTTACAGCCAGAGGTAAACATAACACTTTAGAATATAGACAGTGCTATCAATCAGCACACTGAATACTCTATAGTGGCATAATAATAAAGTTTATTCTTACAGAGACTGTGTGTACGAGCAACAATTTCATAAATACATCCTCCCCTCACCTCCACCCATCCATCTGTAAAGGAGTGGTGGGGATGGTTGAATGAATGGGTCCCAAAATTGCGTCCCTGTTGCTTTCATGTTGTAACTGGACACATGGGACGCCTCTGCTCTCCAGAAACCATCTGCATGTGTGTGTGTGTGTGTGTGTGTGTGTGTGTGTGTGTGTCACCACAGCAGATGGATTACCACCCCTCTGTCTGAATGCGGTCCATTCACAGGTGGCAGCTAAAACCTGCCCTTTGAAGCAAAGACAAGATCCACCTCTGCAGTCAGAGGACAGAATGATCTTGAATGACAATGACGTGATTCCAGCACACTCTGACACACTGTCCATCTGTATGCAAATGAGATCTTATGCTTATAGAGAGGAGAAACCTGTCAGTCTCAAAGTATCTCCTGTTTTTTGTAAAAATTTTTAGTCGTCATGATCTGCAGCTTTCTACGTTTTACACTCTTGGCCACTTCATAGTTTCACCGTAGCTTTTGACTGAATATTAGACTGTAGCATAAATGTATTTGGAATGATATGAATAAACTTCCTTTTAACCCCTGATAACTTACCTTTTCGTTTATGAACTCTTAATCCAACAGAGTTCTTTGAACCAATGCCACTATTTACAGTATGACGAGTTGATCTTATACCTCTATGGTTAAGTTTTAGTCAGGTTTAGGCACAAAAAACAACTTGGTTAGAGTTGTGGAAATATTGTGGCATTTGCTAGGCTTAGGGGACCTTTTCATCATCATTTCAATAATAACCACATGTAGTTAGGAAACAGTCTTGGTAATGGTTAGACATTCAGGCTTGGTTTTCGGGGGAAATAAACAACTGTCTTTAACGAAGCCATTGCCTTGAATATCTGCAAATGTAATTAAGTCTTCTGATCAGATCAAGAAATTCATTTTGTCTTATCTCCTTTTTAAAAAAACAACCCTTGAAATTACTACAAGATGTGCAGCTCATCCACCCTAAACTCCTGAGCAGATAGGTCGTAACCTTGGATTAACATGGTATTGTGCTTTGAGGAAGAGCAGAGGAGGAGACTACTGGTTCGAACTGATAAACAGTCCTCGACAGGAACCAGGTGGATACCCAAAACCTGTTTCTGCTTTAAAGGGCTGATATCAAGCTAGTTGAAGGTTTTACTGCTACTTTTTTGGAGCGTCGTGAGTCCTCGTGCAGCGTCTGCTTGGCCTTATCTGTGCAGTATAATTTACGAGGTCCTCTGCCATGCATGCTTGGATGGATTGGAGGGTTTAGAGTAAGTCTCCCCTTATGTATCTCCATATGTGGAAGGAGTCAAATGGGAAAGAAACCTGAACAACATACCACATATCCTCTTTAATCATGTCTTTAAATCAATGATTAATGGCAGGACATGCAGGTTTTAGGTAATCCAAGCATCATATCTCATCTCTTACATGTTGGTGATAGCAGTTGAGAGGAAGCAAAGAAACCAGTAATTTAGGTTCAAACGACTTAAGGATGCATCTCTGTTCGTTTCAGTATTGGACATGATCGCCTAGCTTTTAGCAACAGAGTATAAACATTGCACAGCGTTTGGTGTTGCTAGGGCACCACATGAAATACATCATATTAAAGGGTTTCCTGGATGAGCAACCGTTCATTTTGTTGTCACGTATCAAATATCTACAAGGTTAAATGAGGATTGCCATTACAAAATTAGTACCAAGCTTGAACAGGAAAAGCAAGAAAGCAAAAGTGTCATTAACTTGCCCAACTGGTTGACATTTTAACTGTGGGTTTTCCATTATAAATCTTTCTCAAATATGTGTGTGTGTGTGTGTGTGTTTGTGTTTGGGTTGGAGTGGAGTGGATGGCACCCAGTGCTATTGAAACCTAACTATGCATTTCCAGTTAGTTTGGAAATGTCTGTCACTTTTCCCCTCCTCTGAACTGTAAACAAAGGTATCACACAGACTGCTATGTGCTGTATGAAATCTGAGCTCTCTGCATGAGGAAACACAAATGCATGCAGCACTATCAGCAGAGCAGAACATAAGGGTACGAGAGAGGTACACTGCGGTGTCAGCCGTGATTACATGTTTCGTCTTATTGCAGCGGAAATGTCCTTTCCACACACTTGATGGCTTAGTCAACCATGGGAATGAAGGAAAAAACTTGTGAATTAAATTTGCTGAAACACAAGGGCTTTGTTTAAAGAAAAGTTTGATGACTTCAGTCCATTTGCAGCCAATAAAGCTTAACTTGTTTTTTATTAATGAACCACTATGTTATCTACCTGTTGAAAAGAAGGCAGATTGAATTCATAACAACTGATGTGAAAAATGTTTTCATAAGGAGCACATGAGGTTGTGTTTTTGACATGGGAATCAAGTATGTGATATACTTGGTGTTATGACAAGTGTATTTTGAAGAAATGGGTGTGATTGTAAGGCCAAGAGCAGCAGAATCCCTCTGACATTTAACCCATTTAAACTGCAAGCTTCCCTTAAAGAGAGGGAAGATGGTGGTGAACGAATTTTTGGATTTAAGTGGGAGACGATGTGCAAAAACCAACACAGGAGGACGCTCTCTCAGACAAAAGAGACAGATAAACTGTGTTTTATTTCATCCACAACTAAAAACTGTAGATATTCACCTTTTTGAACAAACAAAAACAACAAAGTGCATTATGACCATCTGGACACATGCACGCAGCTACTGAGGGAAGTTAGCTTAGATACAAGACAAGCTAGCTCGATTTAGCTGGCTAGCTTGTCCAATATCTAAGCTAACTAGTGTCAGAACTAACAGTGAACGAGTTAGCTTGTTCAAGATAATTTACATTTTGGTCATGAAATATTATTGCTGTTGCAAAATGTAATTTCTTTCTTCTTAAGTTGCTTTTAATACAACTCTGATTGTATTCATAAAATTCCTCCTTTGTGCCGGCACTCTAAACTCTGTCTGCAACAATATCGTGATGCTGCCAGTGTATTGTGGCTGATGACAAGTATTTTAATCCATTTTAAGGCAATAGTCATAAGTATCTGCATATCTCCCATGCTGTGTTTTGGGTTTTGCCTGGCAGTGTTGCATAAAAGCAACATTCCTCTGCCAACCATGGTACAGTGCGTACTATTGTTCCCCATTCTTTCTACTGCTGATAAACACAACTGAATCTGTTGCTTTAATCTACACAACTGATGTCTAATATCTTGATTTGTTGGAAGTGCAGAAAACAGATAAATGTGATGTCCTTGGTTCAACTCCGGCCATGGATTTCACTTTCTTTCTTTCAACTCTTTCAACACTTTCAACAAGGTTTATCCTTTCAAGTCTAGATAAAGCCCATAAAGGCTAAAAAGCGCTCAAACTTTAACACAAAGAAAATAAATAAATAACTAAATAAAACATACTGTGAGTATTTTTCACTTTGATTATCATTATGTATCTCTTTTGTAGCTTTGCACCAACTTACTTTCTCTCAGTTATGAAATTATTGCCTGTTACAGGCTTCTGTAGCCCAAAGTGAAGGGTTGAGACCCGGAAACAAGTTTGGTCAGTGATGATGAGCCATAGAGGTCACAAACAGACGTCATTAATTATTCAAAACCCCTGTTAAAAGACATTTGTGCTTTCATTAATTCACAAGGGAAATAAACTGCTATTAAACAGTTCGGTTTATGTTTGTTCCATGTGGACTGACCTCCAGAATATTCCTATGAGATCTTACTTTTGATATTTGCACCTACTTGTCCTGTAAAAACATGCAGATCTACACTGTGTTCACTTAATATTCTGATTTCACTCTGATTTGAGCCGTTACAGAAAGATACCTACAAATAAAACCCTGAAGACATTAGCGAATTAGCATCATCTCAGCAGCCAGTGTGGTGAAATAGTCATTAGAGCTTGATGAAAAACAGCATGTCTCAACCTTGACCCATGTCGCCGCCATCAACACCCCCTCTCGCCCTCCCCAAACGCCACCAAACACACACATGCTTAGTCCCCAAAAGATGCTTAAAGATAAAAGAGAATCGACCCGTCAGCCGTATGTACAGAGACTGGAGATCTGAAAGGAGAAAAGCCATGAAAAATGGATGAGAAAAGAAATCCACTTCACCTCCCCCCCTGGAGGCTGGAAAACCCCCCACAGTGCTCCCACTCATAATCCCTTCCCCTCCTGCACACACACACTCCACTCTCTGTGCCTCACACACATGTATGTGGTGTATGCAAACAGGAAGACAAGGTAGGCACACACCCCCAGAGGCCCTTGGGTAGGTGTCAGTATTCATGAGATCCATAGACGGGCTTTATTAAAGACTAATATCAGTCTATTCAGACATATTAGTTATTTTCGACGGCTGATCTGACCTAAACTGTGATCTTTCATTATTATTTTGCTTATTTTCTTTTGTTCCTTAGAGTTGCAGGTTGTTTTTTTTTCTGTATAAAGGCAGTGATGTATTCAGGTTCTTCTGATGCATCACCCTGACTAACAGACATGCTTAACAAATGTCATTAGTCACAGTTTGAAAGGCCAGGCTTGTATTAGTGAACCATTAATGTCTAAATGCTTTTAGAGAGGCTTTTCCACCTTGACAGGAAAATATCTAAAACAAATACAGGCTCAGCACCAGATATTGGTTGTCAAGCAGCCGACTTGTAAGACAGTGCTGACTAGCATCTCTGTGAGGCTATATTTAGTGTTGAATGCTAATGCAACATGCTAACATGATCACAACATAACACAGTACAAATATGACAGAGCTGAAAAGTTAAGCCATTGCAAAATTTAAACCTGTTTTCTTTCTAATAGCCAGCAAGGTGTAGCCAATGGAAAACAACCATTGGGAAGCATCATGTTGGCTCTGTCCGCTGTTTATTGTACTGCCATGACATACAACGAATGCTAACATACTGATGATTTGAGGCTGTAATTAGATGTTCACTATTTAAGCTTCGGGGGTTAGCATGCTATGGTTTGCCTATTGGTACTACTCAAAAAGTTGCAATTGAGGCTGATGGGAATAAAGTATTTTTCCATAAATAAAAAGTATTGGACAAAATCAAATTTTGTAAAGATAATGTCACAATGTGAAAAATAGTTTTTGGCTTCACAGAAACACAGTGACACGGAGGACAACATTTAAAAACAGTAAGAGGTTAAGAGAGCTTGAAGTCAACATTGTTCATGAACAAAAAACTTCATTTATAAATTTAGAATTAGAAAGTTTGGCTCTTGCTATCACTGGAGGACAAAACAGAATAACCCAGGTCTGTAGTATTTAGCGTTTTGGAGCTTTGAGTATCTGCACAAAATGTAATAGCCGCCAATTTGCCACCACTAGAGCCACATTGCTAGAATGGCTGAAAACCCATACTGGTCAAACACTGCAGTACACTCACACACACACACACACGGACACACATGCATGCACACTCTGTTCCTTCACCACCTGAGGCCCGTTACAAGGTGTGATCCAACTTAAGGCACTCACATGTACTTGTGACAGCGTGTGAAATGTTCCAGTCAAAGCGGCTGCAGCAGCTCAGGCTATCGGCAGCCTCCTTTAAGGCCTATCTGACGGGCTGGCAGTCGCCTGATGAGAAGGAGACAGAGACATGGAGGGGTTTGCTGTCACACACACTTTGATTGGCAGCTTCTCTTTCCTGTTTTCCTTGTCAGAAATGCAGTGGGCTGACTTCAGTAGTAGCACGATTCAAGTCACTTCCACCTGAGCAACAAACTTAAAAAAACATGTTTATATAGATGATGGAGTTTTGTTCAAACAGGGACACAACATGAACAACTTATGTGATCATATTATTCGGTCAAAGTGTTTAATAGTGGATACAGGTGGAGTTTTGGTACTTTTTCTGTATTTCAATGTGATTTTATAAAACTTCACACCTACTCAGATGTGACAATTATTGATTTAAAAATGGGGCCAAAATCAAGAATTTTAACCCCATAAAGGACAAAATATCTTTCCACTCTAGAAGAGTCAAGCATCTGTAAAAGAAACCATAAAAATGTCTGTTAATTATAATTAGATACAAGCATAATACATCACCTACTCTGGGTACTTGTTCCAACCAATCCCAACTCTAAAATACAGCAGCTCACCCAAACACTTTGCACACTTTCATGCCTTTGAGGTTGTCAAAATAAGAATATAGAGAAAAAATACAACTGGTCTCTGTGTCTTGGTGTGTTTCAGCTAATTTACGACAAACTACAGGTAGTAAACTAACCATATTTGAGGTCATATAACTTGTTTTTTATTCCTTAACCCCTCCTCACTCTTAACATCATTGCCTCCACTATGTAAACTGCCTCAGAAACCCATCTGAGATGAGTTATTTTCATGATTTGTTTGTGTCACAATGTTACATCATATTCAGTACATACTTTTCACTTCAGTCTACATTTTCCATTGCATTACAACAAACACTGCTGATACTCTGATGGATTATCTAACATGATTAATTTGAACTGTTTCCACTCAAATCCTTTTGTTGCAAGTAATTAAAGAAAAACAGTATAAATTTTGAAGGAGGAAGAGAAAACAGAGATAATTAAAAGTACTGCAGTGTAATTTGGGAAACAAATATCACCTATTTTTTAACTTTAACATACACAAATGTCACCCTTTCAGTGGGGGCAGCCACAGTAACCACCGACCATCTGTCAGCGAGGATCAGATCACCTGACCAGGTTGTCAGGTGATGCAGGTATCTTAACTAAGACGTGAATGGCTGCTTGTGCAAATGTTTACATCTGTCTCTGTGTATGTACAGCGTTAAGGGAGGTGGTTCAGATAAAAAGAAAGAAAGGCATTTGTTGCTGGGTTGCCAATCAGTTCAAATACGGTTGATATCTTGAACTCGTGTAATATGGAGATCAGCTTCGACTGGCATGAGCAGTGTTTTAATATAAACATGCTGCATGCTCTGTAGAGACGGCAGGTAGAACAAAAGCAAACTGAGATATCAGACTGATGCAACAGCAGACAGAAACAGGAGAGGACAGAAAAATAATGGCAATGGAATGTAATTAAGTACATTTACTCAAGTACTTCACTTTAGTCCATTATTAAAGTATTTTGTACTTTTTTCATGTTAAGCTTTTTTAAATCTACTTTATTACATCTTAGGAGCGGATGTTGTATTTTTTACTGGGCCTCAGTTTTAAACAGAAGTTGTTACTTTCCAGATTAAGATTGTTATGGAAAATGTAAATCGACTACTAAATTGTGATGTATTACTACTGATTCAGGTACCGGTCAGTGTATAAAGTAGTTGAAATGAGCCCCACTTCGACCAGCTGCCCCATTTGTGATGCTTGTGTTGGTGCATCAGAGAATATGATCCTATGATATATGATTTTCAAATGTGCAGTTCAGCATAACGTGCACTTTTAATGTCAGTATACAAAGTATTTTGATGCTCGTACTTGTGTGTTTTTACAGGACTTTTACTTGTAGCAGAGAGTTTTTAAACTGTGATATTGCAACTTTTTTTCTAAGCAAAAAATCCGAGTACTTCTACTTTCACTGATAAGAACATACCTGTGTGAAAAAATGCAAATATTTTGCATCAGTAGTAGAAAAAAATGCATTTTCATCATATCAAGATGTATTCAGTATGTAGGAATATATTAAAAAAACAAATATGTACCGCAGAACACAATGACATGATGCATTATTGTTTGTTTTTTTTAATGTATTTTTGAAAGTTCTGTATCAGGGTTTTAAGGGTATCGGGTTAAATTGTGACTGATGCTGACAGTAGAGGGCGCTCTAAACTACTGCAATGTGCAGGGTTGAACTGAGGAGAACTCCTTGGTTAGTCTGGTCTCGTTACTGAAAAACCTGATGTCTTTTAAGGCCAGTTTTACTTTCAGCAGCCATTTCTACTGCAGAAAAAAAAGATGAAAACATATTTTTTTGAAAATGATTAAATTAATCGATTTAAACCCAAGACGAGTTTTAAAATAAACATTGTCATTAATTAAAAAGCAACTAGATTAAGGAGGAAAATACCAAGAAAATCAATTTGGATGCGAAATTCAAAGCAAAATCACACTAAGAGGCATTCAGAACCGATGTTCCATGTAAAATGTTAATTTAATGTAAACCATAACTGCATTATCATAATCAAATCACATGTCAGTCATCAGCAATTAGCCCCCTTTGCTCTCAGAAATTTGGTCCGCTTGCAGGACGATTTTATTTTTTTCCTTCTAGTGGCAAATTATGTTTAAATTCTTTGTCATGACGCCTATTAAAAACCAAACAGTCATATATTTTTTTCCTTAATAAAGACAATAATTAAATTTAAGACAGTGCCGATAATTTGCAATAACAACCCATTGCTGCTAATAATTTTGTCTTTGCGTTTAATTTAAATCGACCCCCGCTTTGTTCGCATGCTGTAATGCGGTTTGTCCAAATGAAGCTCAATAAAAAAAAAAAAAAACCCAGTATAATTCAAGTTTTGGGGAGGAGGAAGAGGAGGAGGAGGAGGGCTGCTGGAGGTTATTGTCCGCCCCTTAATCCGGTTGGCTCACGCACTGCCCGCAGGCCAATTTTTAAGTGGTTTGCGGAGCTGCCAATCAAAGCAGACATCCTCTCCTCAGGCTGTGGCTACGAAACATCTCAGTTGCTGTGTGGAGAGATTTGACGGAGGGACACTCCTGTACATGGACCATCACTGCGCTGCAATCCGCCGCCCGCTCACACACACGCATGTAACGCCTCGGTGAAATCTGGACGTACGCGCTGGAGAAAACACGCATGTGAATATTTTAATTTTGCATGTCAGAGGAGGAGGAACTAGTCGCCGGGTCCGCGGCTGTTTGTCTTTTCACAACGCTTCTCCCCCCCTATGTCACTCTAATTAATCGGAGGCATGTGGAATCGCACCAGGATTAGGAATTGCTTCCCAATAGTGTGCCTGCTGTTGACGTTATGGACGGGGGTAAGCAGGCTTTTATTTTTATTCCAAAAAAAATTTATAATTATTCCGCTCCTTATAAATAAACTAAATGTTTTAAAAATACCAATGTCAAAAGTTGGTGGGCGTGGGCGGCCGTATTTGGTCTCCGGCATTGCATATTCGCATCACATTAATCGATAATTGAATTACGTAGCCGTCAGTTGTGGAGCATGTGATCTTGTTACCATGACAAGATAGAAGTCTGAGGAATTGATACAGGCTTACTCTCCATTTTGGTTACAATGATGGGAAGCCTTGTGCGTCTCTTCATTTTATTTTTTATTTTTTAAATTTTTTGGGAGGTGGGGGGGTGTTAGAATTAGGCCTGAAGCAAGAAGTTGTAAGTTGCATTGCATCAATTGGCTGCTGCAGCGGTTAATTTGGCCCCCCCACACGTCTGAGAGTAACCTGATTGTCTGAAAGCCCAGCCTGTAAACTGTACGCTGTTCACGTGCTCCATTCATGATGCGACAAATTATTCTGGAATATAGAAAAACCCAAATCTGCACGAGCTTGATCCTTTCTTTCTTTCTTTCTTTTTTCTTTTTTTTTGAATTAAATCAGGCGCTGCTTGGCCACTTGTCCCCCTTTTTTACGCACCAATTTGTGAGCGACCCAAAACCACGCAACCACGCTGCAGCCGGTTTAATACAGGCCTATATTTAATATTGCTCCCCTTTTTTTAAAATGTTGTTTCTAGGTGTCCCAGTCAACCGGCTATTTCGAGCTGCAGCTGATCTCCGTGCAGAATGTAAACGGCGAGTTGGCGAACGGGGAGTGCTGCGACGGCTCCAGGAGCCCCCAGGACCTGCGCTGCACTCGAGACGAGTGCGACACTTACTTCAAAATCTGCCTGAAGGAGTACCAGATGGAGGTCGCCACCACCGGCACATGCACGTTTGGCGCTGGATCTACGCAAGTTCTCGGTGGAAATATGTTTTCTCTTAAAGGCGCAAAGAATAACCCGAATAAAGTCGACGATGCTAGCAGGATTTTGATCCCCTTCCAGTTCGCCTGGCCGGTGAGTGCAGTTTCTTGCTCCAATTAAGGCTATGAGAGTGTTTGTAGACACCTTCTCATCAAGAGGAGGCGGATCATCTAACTGAGTGGAGAATTTAGGCAATTCCACGTTCAGTTTTTTTGCTGCATGCGTGCACATGCCCGAGGAAACACATCTTTAGCCATGTCTGAATGGTTTGGAAGCACTTTGTCATTTTGCACACATCCAGTGCATCACAGCAACGCTGATTTGGGGGGAAAAAGTTCATGATTTCAAATTAAAGTGCAGTTGTTTTTTTTTTCTTTCATTTTAAACTAGGGTTGCAGGTAAATGTTGTTATGAGTATTTGTTAATCTTCTCATTATTCCAATGTATTGTTTGCTTATGAAACATCACAAAACAGGGAGCAATAAGTTTCGCACTGTCAGAGTGATCAAATATTGTGTTTTGTCTCACCAAAAGTCCCAGACTCACAAATTACTCAGGTTTTCTGACGTGTAAGACAAAGAAATGTAGAGTTTTCTTGCATCTGAGAACCTGGAATCAAAGTTTTGGGGCATTCTTGCTTAAAAAATTACTTTAATGATCAATCAGTTTCTCTTGATTATTTAAATAATCATTGCCACCATCTTCCTGTGCAGAAAACTAAACAGCTCTGAAGTGGAAGTCTTGAAAGAAAGTTAAAATTGCATCAATTGCAGCTTAATAGATCACATTGATGTCAAATTGACCACACATCACTGAGGACGTGATGGTTTTGGGTCATGTGTGTCCTCCTCAGCAGCATCCCGTCACTATCAGAATTGACACACATCAGGGCTGAACGATCGCATGCTTCACAAGGATCCGATTGCAGCTCCAGTGGCTCGCTGTGTCATCTGGGTCATCTTTTAAAATTTGCCCCTGATATACGAGGGTTGGCTTTGTTCCACTCCACCAGCTTGCACCTGCCAAGGCCATGATAGGCTAATTAGACCAGGGGGGGCTAATGCTTTGATATGTAGACCCCAGAGGAGTAACTCTGTCACCTCTTGCATGGAGAAACTTTTCAGGCAAGCTGCTGACTTCAGAATATGACGTTTTGCTGATTCACAGTGGCTTCAAGAGCAGTTACATCTCAATAAAATCCATTAATTTATATTTGGTTTGTTAAGGCTTTAACTTTTACGACTGGTCACACTGCCTACTTCTGCCAGCTTTGTTGGTTGAACATCAGAAATACTGGGCAAGAAAAAGAGTGATTTACTGTAGAAATATGTGTTTTGTGCTGTGCATGTCTACAGTACAGACAATATTCTGAAAAGCTAATTAATTATCTAACTTTTTACTATTATGCAAAGCAGTCTGAAACTGCCAAAATTTTCACTGGAGTCTGGTGTGATGATTGAGAACGGCACACGCTGTGCTCGGAGGTGCAGCCTTGTTTGTGAGTGTTGGATTGATGCTCCAATTAATTCTCTATTACAGTGATGAATGAGGGACATTATTATGCCGGGAGAGTGAGATGTGTGTTCAGCTGAGGTGAGCGATGCAGGGCAGCAGTTTGGTGCCGGCTGCTGGCTGATTTTGACACCTCTCTTCCCCCCTCTGCACCCCCCACAGCTCCCTCTCCTGCTGTGGGTGCCAGGTGGCCCCTGGTGGCCCCTCCAGGGCAATTGGGCTCATCTGACTGCAGATGAGTGATAGCTGAAGGGTTAGGCACGCAAATAAGGTGTGCGTGCAGTGAAAAATTCAAAGGTGCTAATCTAACGGCACTGAACTCATTTTTTAGTCATTTTTTTCCAGTTTTTGTGAACTCCAGCTCTTGTTCCTCATCATTAGAAGTCTTTTGGAAGCAGAAATGCTCATCATTTTCCAGTACTGAATTTTTTGCTGCATCAACTTGCTGCTTTTCTTAATCCTATGTGATAGTTTCAGACTGTTGGTTGGACAAAAAAAGACATCTGAAGACCTCACGTCAAGTTTTAGCAAACGCGAGTCATTAGAAATTTACATTTTGCATCATTTTCTGCCATTTTAATAGACCAGGTGATCAATTAGAGCCCTAGATTAGGACATTTGAAGTCATAACCTTTTGTTTTTCTGTAACTTGTGTTTGCCATTTTTCTCCATATAGCTAAGTGAATATTTGATTCAGCCCTGTTTTGGCTATCCACTTTGCTTAAAATTTTTTATAAAACTTGATTTCCATAATAGAAAGGTCGAGTTTAGCAGGTTTTTGCTGTCTTCTGTGTTCAAGGAATCAAAAGTTTGATCCAAGTTTCTGCTCTGTATTTGATGCTCGCACGATTTTTAGAGCTTCAGGGAAAAAACGGCAAAGGTGCGATTTCTCTGTGCAAAGGCCATATACCTGTATATCATGAGGGTGGCTGCCCAAACTTTGATTTTATCTTAAAGCTATATGTATATAAAAAGTCCCACATCTAGCATTCATCATCACATCAGACATGGACCACTTGCAGTCTCTTACTTGCCTCATTGAGTGACACCTCGAGGCAGAGGTGAAGAGGGCTATTCTGGTGTGTTGTCTTTCTGTTAAGTGGCCCGAGCTGATAACGGTGCACTATTCCAGTGCCAGATGTCACAACAAGCCTGCAGGGTCACTTGCTGTGGCGTTGTCGCTTTCCTCGCTGAAGAAACAAAGATGCAGTGTGTGCCATTGGCTGTGTCATCTGGACTACTGCCCACTTTGAGCCCCATGAAAACCAATGAGGGCCGGACTGTTCTGTCATCCTGAACGTAGCATCTGGAACGATAAGAAAATGAAAGAATGCGGGAGTTATATCACTGCGAAACTCTGAGATATTACGTCTCTTTGACACCTTAAATGTCAGTGTGATTGAAAAAAAGGCTGCTTTTTCCTGTTGCTGGTGCATTTTTTTCCTAATCTGTGGTTCATGTTTGCATATTAAGTCAAGCTACAAGCCTGCACATATCATGAGTCAGGCTTATAGATAACTGATATCACAAAAATGTTCACAAATTTCGTGAAACTCAAAACTGCTCAAGTGTACGAAGACATCTATCTCCCTAATCCTTTTCCTAAGATTGATGCTGTCGTATCAGATTTCTCCTGCAAAACACAGATTCTTAAGTCATCACAATACGCTCTGATGTCTTCAAATTCTCTTAATTGGTACTTGAGCCGCTTCTCAAATAGCACCTTTCATCTGCCAGTCTAGTGTAGTGCAGTCAAGCTCAAACAGTGAAAACCATCCTGCATTTCTGGGAAAAGCTGCTTCTTCTGTGAAGTCACTGACACAGAGGCATCGTAGCCGCCCTTCTCAGCCGAGTTATCATCACAACCGTGCGATGCAGTTGCTAATGGCTGATTTTACTCAGATTGCACGATGCTTATCCATTCTTTGGAGGTCTTCCAGTGATTCTCCAGCTCTGGCTTGTCTTGCCAGGATGCCAGTAAAGAGACTGACTATTGATGCTGCTGCCACCTCTGAGCTCAGCCCACTCTCAGTGTTTCCCCACAGGGTTGCATTTACAGTAAATGCACACTGCTTCTGCTTTCTATTCTGAAGGTTTTCTGGTCTTTTGTTAGGGTTTGTTAAGGCATGGAACAAAAAAAAATCACATCTTGTTCTTTTTAGGCTGATTTAGGATACATGATGTAAATTTCTGTATTTTCTATTCAGTGAGCTAAATGTTGATGTTGAATTGTTAGTCAAAGCCACATTTAAGATGCCACATGCACTTAAATGGAAACAAAGACATTTTTTGGCTAAATACATGTATCTAAATTACAGTATAGTATTAATGACCATGAGTGCTTTTACAGTCTATTAACACAATGAAGGTTTTGTTAAATAATCATTAGTAATGTGGATACAATTAGTAAGCATCACTTTACCGTAATGCAGGGGAAGACAAAACTTAAGCTTTGTCATGATCATTATATAATGATATCCAAAACCTAGGACGATCTCAAGTTTAACATATCAACATACATACAACATATCATATCAATACAGTATAGCGTTATATTTCCCAGCCATGACTGACACTATTTGTAATCAACCCTTGATGCTGCAAGACTTTGTTTTGGAGTGAAAGTAGTTTTAAGGATGAATATTTAGGGTTGCTGATGTATTTTCTATTTTGCATTTTCAGATTTCAAAAATTTCTTCTTTTTTTTTTAAACTACTTAACCATAGTGGGGTTTTTTTTAGTTTTTATCTTAAGACTGTTTTATACAGACAAATACATCCTCCTCATCCCACCAAACCTTCATCATCCTGTGAGAAACACTGTCATATTCTCACAAAAACATTGCTAACACGCTGATATAAAGCAGGTATGTTCACCATCCTAACCACCTTTATTTAGCATGGTATGCTAACATTTCATATTAGCACCACAGCAGTCAGCAGTGTAGCCGAGGCTGATGGGAAGGAAATTAGCTACAAACATTAGCATCAAAAGAATCAATTAAAAAAAAAAGCCTTAAGCTCACAAATGACTAATTCTGTGAGTTTCGTTTATTCGTTCTCTACGTAAACAGAAATACAGAAAAACATTGTGGTTGTAAAAGGTGCTGTAGCTGTCGACAACAGTTAACACTGGTTGCCTGGCAACATGACTGCCGGTAACTATTGTTTATCACAAAATACGGCAAGTACAGAACAAATTTTCCCTTTAAAACCACAAAATGTTTTCACATTTTTGTTTGTGTAGCAACATGTAAAAACAAGAAAACAATGTGCCAATTAGCACATTTATGCTAAGGTAGGCTAATCACTCCTGGCTCAAACTCAAATCAACACCAAAGTTAAGACTATTATTAGTGTTTTATCTAACTGTCTGATAGGAAGAAAAATAGCATATGTTGCGCTTAAAATACCATTTTATAAAGAAACAGTGTTTATATGCAAGTCATCAGACAGTGTCGGTAATATTTGGACCACATCGTACCTCTATCCAATTAACATTAACGTGGTCCGGCAGTCAGCTGACCACGTTAAGGCCATGTTTAGCCTGATTGAGTTTCCATTTTGTTGTGCTGTGTGAGCACTTCAGGCGAGAGAGAGAGAGAGAGAGAGAGAGAGAGACACGTCTTACCTCTACTTCATCACTAATGAAATTGCCGGTGAAATTCTCTCTCTCCTTCTCTCTCTCTCCCTTGACCTCCCTCAGCCACATCAGCCGGACGTCCGTTCGGCGTGAGCCTGTCTGTAACTGTATCTGCTCGGAGCTCGGATATGTGTCAGGCCTCCCCCAGCTAGTAAATAGATGCATCCAGTTTGGTCTGACTCACTGTAGACTGAGTGTATAAGCCTGCTATTGGGCAACTATTTTAGCTGGTATCTCCTCCACTTCTGCTGTTTGTGTGTGACTGTTGCTGCATCTTGTCTTATCGACAGTTGTGATTGGTTTACAGTTGTTTTTTTTCTTCTCTTGCTTTTGCCCTCACTAAAAGCCTGCCATCATGACCTTCCTGATCTCTCTGTCTATACATAATGATGCTATAAATGGTGATCATACTTTCAGTTTCATGTTAAGACTCTCATGGTGTTGCACTTGGATGTTGCACACCTGGATGATAATTTTTAGCTTGGAAAATTGCAGATGCTCTCTGGCAATCATGCACTTAGCTAGCAAGGCTAAATCCTCTGGTATAAAACTTCTAAAATGAGGCTTTATGGCTTTTTGTATTTCTGTAGATTCACAAATACAAAAAAATCTTTGTTACTTGAGAAAATCTTAACATTTTCAGCTATTTTAACACAAAATGCAAGAAACACCAATGTGTCATCAGCAATGTAAAACCTTGATTTCAAAGAAGCTTCAACGCTGAATCACGAGCATAAAAATAAAATGAAATTGTTTCAAACTATGTTTACGCAACAGTTTTACAGAGTGTTCCCGAGGACCATGTAGTAATATCCTTTATATAATCATGTGTTTCACACAGTGGTGAACCTCGCCTCATCCTTGCATGCAAAGCAGTGGCTTTTGAGGAAACTCCTTTCATATCCAGTCATGCTAAATTCCATTTCTTTTCCTGTTTGGATTCCTGTTTATTTAAATACATTTGCCAATGTCAAATCCACATTCTGTGCCAAAATTAAAAAAGCTTGAAAAAGGTAGCAAAAGACCAGTAACAATATGTGAGTTTTAAGCTTGTTTTTTTGGGTTTCATTTAATCAATCGTGGAATATTAAGTCCATACAATCAGTTGTGTTGACTTCCTTTCATTGTGCATTCTGATTGGGTCCCATACTTAAAACTTTTGAGTTCAAGTTGATTGGAAAACAGCTCATTTCAAACATCTCCCCTCTTCCCCCCCCCTCTTTGAGACTACCGTTAGCTTTATTTTGGATGCACACGCACTCAGAAAACTAGAGGCTAACTCAGGCTGCCGCGGTTAGCCACACCTGATGCGGAGCTTGTCAGGGCTGTTGCTAGGAGACGGATACATAGGCCTCTAGTAAACAATTATCTTCCCTTTCTGTGGCTTCCCTCCCCCCATCCTTCCTCCTCCTGGTCCCAGGGCTGCTGCGTGGAAAGCCACTCAGATGGGTCTCACCTGTGATCCAGCTCAGTCGCGTATTGATTGTGCAATTAGCGAATCAGGCAGAAACGGCTGCTTTTATCAGGAAGCTTCCTTTTTTTTCTGAGAACTGGTTCTGATTTGACTTTCAAGGTTGTTGTTAAGCAGAAAAAAAATTTAAGCCTTCAGTTCCATCACGTCATCTTTGTACTTACAAAGAAGATGTTTTGCTTGATAAGCTAAGTTCAGGTTTTTCTTTAGCTTATTTTTAAAAGGTAGACAACCATGATAAAAATCAGCAACATGTACATATGCATACATGCATTCAGCTCCCCCAAGGAGAAGGGTCTACCTGCAGCCTAAGGTTAGATGAGCTTATCTTCTAGGGACTCTACAAACTACAAAGGAGCTTTTTATTTGGTTTCTAACGGCCTCTTTGTGTTCAGTGTGGGAATTTATAACTCTCACTTACTGAGGCAATCTCAGGCAGGATCATCTCCTAAACTTATTGTGTTAGTCTTCACACATCAAAATATGTCAAATTAGATCCCAGGTTTAAAAAAAAAAAAAGTACTAAAATTCCCCTTTAATTCCGTGCCTTGCTTTATTCCCTGCAAACACTGCACATTTTGTGTCTCAGGAGTCTTACATACTGTTGCCCGTCATCAGAGTTTACAAGTCTGACAGACATCTGTGTGGTTGCGTTGCTCATCAACAAAGATGCAGTGTAGTATTGACTGTGTGATCTGGACAGCTGCCCTGTGTGGAAACCCGTGTGCACTGAACTCCATCTGACCATCTGACTCTGACTACATTCTTAGTATTAAATGGATCTGTGTTATGGTGTCGGGGAGGAGGCAGCAGGGATTTCCTCTGATAACACTTTGTTTTTGTTCATGTGATTTCACGTAAGGTACAGCATGTACAAGCGGGTACTTTCAGAGTTTATGCGTTAAAAAGGTCTTAGTTTTCCTATTCGGGGCCTCAGGGAGATGATGATGTTTTACCTTGTGCTTTGTGCAGTAATGTTTATACCCAGTCAAACGAGATCTGGCAGATTTATTTAGAAACAACTGTTTTGTTGAAGTTTCTCATACTGCCTTGGACCATTTCCTTTGACAGTTATCATTTTTATTTCATCCAAGTATAATTCTTTTTAAATTTTGACTTTATTTAATCATTTTAACTGTCTGTGATGCTGTATGAATCACTGTTTCAGTGACTTTCTACTAATTTTGGACGTATTTCTGCTTGTGCCAAAATGCACCAGTTTCCCTCTGGTCTTGTCCTCTTTACCCAGTTAACTTGCAAAGCAGTTCGTCTAAACTTTATCCAAAAGTCTACTTTTATCCACAGCTGTGCTAGTTCAAGTTAAAGTTTAGTTGTGTCCAAAATCAGGCTTTGCAGAACCTGAATTTCTTTATCTCTTGTTAGATCTCAGCCTGCCAGTGTGTTGGCAGGCATCGGTAATGGTTCTGCAGAACAAATTAACAACATGCTCAAATTACAACATGACAAACATTGCATTTGAGTGTCTATTTTTAAATGGAGCCATCATGAATTATTAGCATGCATCATGTCTGTTGACTCTGTGTGTACTCTGGCATCTGAGGTATTCAAAGGCACAATGGATGAGACGCATCCTGTGGTCACATTATGAAAATAACCTTATTGTTCTAGATCAAGTTGTTGCTTCACTGCAAACCAAAGTTAAGGAAACCACTGCATTTCAACGGCCCTTCAGGCCAAGTGGGTTCAACAGTTCTGAATGTGTATGCCAACATTTAAATTGGTTATGGGATGTCGTGGAAATATTTCTAATAAAGTTAAATTCAAACAGGACAATGAGGACTTTGTGTAATGATAACGTAAGGTTGGCAGACATACACAAAGTACAATACAGTCCATTTATTTTACAACTTCTTTGTTTTTATTTCAAACTTCTGCACCACCCCATGTACAGCAGCCGGCAGTGAAGCTCACCATGTGACAACCAAGTCAAATAGGAAAACCTGTCCCGGCTTTAACATAAACAACCCGAAGCTGCGTGTGACCTGTATCTTTATGGGAACATGCACGGGTCCCTTTGTTATGATTGTGCAGGTAATCCTATGGGTGCATTCATAAGCATTCTGGCCTGAGTAGCCTCTCATGGGGCCGATGTCATGTGACGCTCAAGGAAGCTTCGTGGGATGTTTATGACTGCAACGTCTGAGGCCGGAGTGATGTTGTTGTGGTTTTAAATTAGAAAGCTGGTGTACCTGTAACTATATTTATGCACAATGTTTCTATGCCTGCAGTGTTTTAACAAGTAGATGTGGGTGATATGAACCTAAAATAATGACAAAATTATATAAAGATAATAAGATAAATAAAAATATTTGGGTTTATTTCTGTGATAATGGCATTCTTGATGATATGATAAAAAAAATGGAGTACAGTTTGTGATGACTTGGTGATGCTGTGTTGAGTGTCACTTTCACTTGTAGCCATGCTTGTTGTTGCTGTCCTTTTTGATATCATGTCAATACTTTAACAAGTCTAAATATTGACATTTTCATTATATGAATGATTTGACCCATATTGAGATGAATGTTATAATATTACACTCCATGTACAAGGCGTTCTGATTGGATCTTAAATGATGCTGAGAAACAGATGTATTGTTGTTGCTCTTTATGCCAGACACCTCCATTTACAACACATCCATTAACATAATGCAGATTTAATTGTGTTGCTCAGCATTTTCGGACTGATTTCTGCCCTTCTCTGAAACAATCATCAGACTCCCACCAGTCCTAACAATCATTAAGATCATCAGCATTTTTCAGATGAAAGCAGCCTCCGAGTCTGTTTAGGAGGTAGTGCTCTACTTTGAAGACTTTTGAGCTGTTTTATCAACAGAATTGTCGTATTTTTCGCATTTATATGAGTGGAAAAGGCTACTTTAAAAATAGCTTGCTGGCGATGTCATCAATGTGGCAGCACAGCTCATCCCTTGTGAATGAATAAAGGCTGGGAACACAGCGGGGCCCGGCAGAACTACAGATGACTGAGAAGAACAGTCTTTAAAGGCACTGCTGTTGTAGATTTGGTTTGTAAACATCAATAAACCATTAACATATTTATTGTGGCATAGTTATATTAACTCCAGTCTTCTGTTAATAAGACTTGGAAATGATCAAAACTGATGACAGTATTATTTTCTGCATGCTGATTTTTGTGAAGGGCTTGTTCCTAAATAACAGATTTTTCAATTCACTTTGATTTTCATTTGAATGATCTGATATCTGTTCATAAAATCCAGAGATTGATCTTTTTAATAAATTGTTTTCCTTTCCCTATGGACATCTGTTTGGGTGTACAATCAGCACCTGCTAAGCACCAAATACCATAAATTCTTATGTTTAGTGAGTAAATCTCAGACGAAGCACTACCAACATCGCAAGTGCACAAACACAGTGACAATAAAGCACAACACTTCCGTTCAAATATTGCTATTTCCCTTAAATCGCAGTGATTGATTGAAAGTATTGCATGAATCAGGCTGCTCAGATGCTCAACACATAAGTTGTATGTCTCTGCATGTGTTTCCTTCGTCTTTCTGGACTGATTTGTCTGCTGGAATACGCTGTACGTGCTGCGGCCCACTGCGTTCCCCTTCCTCTTGTTAAATGAATGGTGTGCAGGTGCTAGGGGCTCCTTGTGGGGGTAATTAAAGCATGTCATTACATGGGCAGTTAAATTGTCACTGTACTGTTGAACCTGTTTGAAATGATAATGGTGCTCGGCTGGAGGCGGTGCTGTATTGCTCTCCAGTCAGGCGCCCTGTTGCTCTGGATGTGGAATTAGCTTGTTAATGTTTCTGAAGCACGTCTATTGCCGTCGTAGCTCTCGGACTTCTGAAGGCAAATTAACACCTGAGGAGGTGACTGACAAATATGCAAGAGTCCACGAGAATTCAGCTTCAACCTGGATGTTTGTAGCCTTTTGAGATGGTTGTCGCCAGTTTCTTGGCACAAATGATGATGAAGATGTATCATGAGTGTGGTTTCAGGCTTTGTTGGACTAGTATTGTTTAGATTAGATTAAAAACCACACTGTTTTGATAGAAGAGTGAGTCTCGTGCAGGCTTTTGTTTGTTCATGATCAAATGTTAAACAGTAAATTACTGTCTGCTTTGATATCATCTGCGGTTTGCATGTGAAGCCATTTAGCTTTTCCATGCAAATGTGCATATGTTGGTGTTTGTCTTACGTGTTGCATAGTCTTGGATCATGCTGGTTAATTAGCACCGGGAGAGGAGGGGTTTGTTGTATTGGAAGTGCATGGGTAATGGCCCTGTTGGCATAGTAGCAGCATGCTCAATGGGCCGTGTGTGTGTGTGCACAGTTGGTATACACCAGCCAGCCAAAGGCCTTGCCTTCAGTGCGACATCACTTGGCACACTTCTCTGGCAAGCGACTTGTGTGCAAAACTCACAGGCACCCCCCTTCCCCTCCCACCTGACTGTTGTACAGGCTGTAACCTGCCTCCTCAACCACACATATAGCTGTGGTAGTGTAAAGAAATATTGCTTAATAACACCTTAAGTCATTGGCTGGTGATGTGTGTTTTGTCTGCAGGTTTTCATTCAAATAAACAACAGAGACACCGATGCTGATACAGGTTGGCCTACTTATTCTCTCAGGTTGACTCTGCCAAAATTTGCTTCCTTGCGTTGTGGTTCGATCACGTTCTGATGCTCGTTTATGTGATGACGATCACCGCTATGAATGGGATGAGTTCAGTGTAGCATATACAGTGATGCAGACTGTCTCCAGTTTTTGTTTGGGAAAAGCACATTTATGGTAGTCTCTGCAAAGCTAAAAATAGAAGTTCACAAGGAATTTTTTATCAGTCAATCCAGGAAAATACCGCCAAACTTTTAAAGGTTAATGCCTTTTAAATGTGAAGATCTTGCTGGTATTCTGTATGATTTCGTGCAAATTTACTTTGTGACAGGAAAGGTCTCATATCGCTATGAACTAAATATTTGTGGAAGTTAGACTGTTTGCTGGACAAAATAACTTTTAAGACGTCATCATGCCTGACAGGTTAAAGAATACACATGATTTGCCCTTGCAGACATGCTTTTCCTCTTGCAGAACCTGCTCTTTGGGCTGAAGTCACACCGGCCCACACAGCTCCACGGGGCTGCCGTTGTGTCATGTGGAACAGAAACGCTCCATCACAGCACTTGTGCACTTGTATCCCTTTCACATGCACAGTCTTACATGCAGGGGTTTTGAGACTATTCAAATCTAACAATATGTCACTAATCCATTGCTGTTTCTCTTGAACAAAGTCCATATATGTCCTTATGTCACAAGTTTAGAGGGTTAGCACAGAATTAACCTCATTTATATATTTTGTATTTTAATGGTTGGATATAAAGTTTGTGGATCTTAAGCTGAAACCTTTGGAACAAGCTAAGCACAGAAATGTTTAGTATGGATATAAAAGAAGGTGAAAAACCATCCAACTTGTACTTCTAAGCCTGCCAGAATCATCACCACATTTGCAAGGACTTTGCCACCGGAGGTCTTTGATCCTTGCCACTGAACAGCTTGAGGAGGTAAACCATGACAGATTTGCATTCGACTCCTCTCTCCAGTCAGAAGTGATGAGATGCCCGTTCAGCTCACATCTACCTTTTTGACTTTTTACTGGAAGAAGCTTCACCTTTAACTCACAAACAAACTCACACAAGCCCTTCACTATTTGTGCTCTCAGAGGAAATCACACATTAATGACTCTGAGTATAATTAGGAGTTAATGATACTAAGTTATTTTATTTCCAGTTAGTTCTAATCACAATAAAAGATGCAGAGTTTTCAGAGTTGATTAACATAATTTTATGGCACCATCTTGAATCGGATATTTCATTAAATTAAGATCATTATTATCTAAATGTTCATTAATGTTACTTCTGTAATTCATAGTTAGTCACATAGTTTGGTGTCAGAAGACGGCTGAAGATGCATCGCTTTCTTGTTGTGCCCACTCCTCCTCCTATTCAGCAGAAATGGCGCAGCTCGATGCCTTTGCTCGAATAGTGTAGACTCAGCCCTAGTAAAACCAAAAGCTGGGATTGACATCACAGATTAATGAAGATTACATGCAGCGATTACTGGCCATGGGATGAATTGTGATGACCTCATGTCCCATCAGAAGGCAATAAATCAGGAGATGTCAGTGGGACTCCCTGTGGAAGAGTTGGGGAAAAGAGAGGTGGACATTCAGGTCACCTCTCAAAGACATGAGAACAGAAATAGCTCAAGGTTACACACAGGTTGTTTTTTTTTCTACGGAGTACGAATCTTTGAATTAAATAGTGTTTGCATCAAAAACATTAGACGACGTCTCCTAGAAATAATTCTTAAAGCTCAAATTAGCATTTAAGGTCCTGATATTCCCCCAGAGACAGAAAAGAGTCAATCAAACCTCACATCTACAATGCAGACGCACCCCTCCATTGATACTGAAACTGTTGGCAGACTGGGATCTTGCATGGGATTACACACCAGGCATGGATCTCACATTCTCAGTATTCTGCAAATGCAAACATGCACATCGCCCCCACATGCGGAGGGTCGACCCCTCTTTTGAAAAAGAAGCGTGCAGATCACATGCTTAGTGACCTCAACCTGCCCCGGCTTCCACTTCCCACTGCCACCTCTGTCTGTTCCCCGTCCCTTTGGATTTCAATGACCACCAACCACTTACTCATCCATCCCCTCTTCATCTGGCGTGGGAACCTACACCTGTGGCTCTCCCCAGACATCTCCGCCGTCACCAGAGAGGCCTTTTGTGATTCAGGCCCCACCTGAATTCAATGAGAATGATGAGGTTTTGGTGCCATGTGATGCAAAGACAGCACTCGAGCGTAGCATCATTATGAGCAAAAACAGATTCACTGAGTGCATGACACATAAACATCCTTTTTTTTTTTTTTTTTTTTTTTTTTTTTCACCATGTCCCCCTTCTTGACTTGAAAACTAGGATTTCTCCGAGTAAATCCTCTAATCCATTAGGGGAAGGGCTGGGTAGGGTTTGGGAGATTTGACTGACGGAGGATTCTTCATGGTCTAGTGTTAAAGTCTTTCACACTGCAAAAATGTAATTAACGGTGTTTTTTTGTTTTTTTTTTGAGTGGAGAGAACAAATATTCTAATGAAATTAGGATTTTTTTCTGAGCTGTAGCACAGTTGCACATAAGATTAGGGCTCATGCAAGAACCACTGGCAGGTTTTTTTCTGTGACTTTGCCCATGCAACTGTCCTGCCGGCTCAGTAGCACACATGCTGACACTAATTGTCCTCGTGCTGACTGTGTCTCTTCATGGACAATGGTTTTGATTGGGATGGGGGTGAGTTATGGTGTTGGGACAAGGGTCTTTGTTCAATAGCCTTTCCCCCTTCCCTCCCCCACTCCTCCCCTTTATCCCCCTGCCCATCCATCTATCTTGTTCCAACCATTTGGGCAGCTGTCACTTAATCCAGCTAATCACAGACTGGGATGGTCTGTGGGAAACCAGTCTAGTCCGTGGCTTTGCTCAACCCAAACATACACTGACTCAGGAAACTATTTACACAGGCGTTTACAACATGTCGGCATGTAATCTAGCCTGGATTTTAGGTAAACCCAAAAGGTCGAGATCCCATTAGAGCCACCTCTTCTTTCTTTGATCTTTGATTTTTGCCTCACATTAAGGTTCGTCTGCAACACTTTCACAGTCGCATACGCACAATCGCAAGATCTCCCGTGCCATTACCGCATGCGCTGCCACTCACAGCTCCTCTTGTATGCATTGGCATATGCACACACCCACCCACCCACATGCTCAGACTGGGGCAGCTAGCCCACCCTTTTGTGGTGGGGGGAGGGGGAATGGGTGGAAAGGTCAGAAGCCGAGCTACATGTCGTGGGATGATCCACGTTCATGTCAAATAATCCATCTTTGAGGCTGCATCTGTTGTGCGTCTGAGGTTGGATGGGTTGCCAGAGCTTCCGGTGACAGCGGCATGAGCTCAGTGTTTCCCTGAAACCCCCAGACTCACTCCTCTTGTCCATAACTGTCTACTGTAACTGCAGCTTCCTGTGCAACCATCTCTACTTGCCCGGCTTGGGTTTTTTTTTTTTTTTTTCTTTTGCCCCTCATGTCTGACCAGTAGCTACAGTCTCACACAGCTGTGCCCCCCTGTGCTCAAACTCTGACCCGAGCCCTTTAGCTCACCCCTGTCCCTTCATCTTCCATCCCCTTCTCTTGTCACCCGTGGTCTTCCACAATAACACTCCCCTCCCCTTCCTCCCACCACCACCCACAGCCAGACAAGCCTACTTAATCCCACAGCCCAGCAGCAACCAGCCTACCAGCTTGTTGGTTCCCCCAGATCAACAACACAGACTGACACACAGACACACACACACACATTTCCAATCCCCTCCCTGTGATTTCTCTTTCCCGCTTCATTGAGGCAACCACGAGTCCCTCGAATACTTGCCTTATGCTTTTTTTTTTTTTTTTTTTTTTTTTGTGGGGGGGGGGGGGGGGGGCGGCGGGCGGGAACGACAACACCACGGTGCAAAAGATGAAAAAAGGTGCAGAAG
>JAQMCX010000023.1:18004868-18077605 GCA_029814765.1 Acanthurus leucopareius
GTGTGTGTGTGTGTGTGTGTGTGTGTGTGTGTGTGTGTGTGTGTGTGTGTGTGTGTGTGTGTGTGTTTCTGCACATTCATGTTTGCTCAAAACAGTGTTAGCTGTGTGCAGACAGTTCAGGGTTTTTTTTGCTATGTCACTGCATAAATTATAATACGTGGCATCATATGACGGACAACCCACCCCCCCATCCCCCCACCCCCAATATCTATAAAGTAGAACAGTAAACACAGTAAGTATAGTTGTTATATTTAAGAACTATTGTTTTATTTTTGTGGAGTCATGGTGATCGTACAATACTAAGTAGTTATCTTTGGTGATCCTTAAAGCTCCAGCTTTGTTGCTTCAATTTTTTAAAATTATGTCCTCAATAAGTTTTACCAAAGAACAAGGCAACATCTTAACCCAACAGTCCAAAACCAGACACATTAAAACTTCTTTAAAAAGGATAAACTTAAAAAATGTTGTACATTTTTGGTAAATAGCAAAATAGCAATAGCAAACACATAAATAGCAAAAAGCACAGGACAAAGCAATACAGCAGTGCTGTTATGCTGGTCAACTGAAGCATCACTTGGTGTAAAACAAGATAATCCCCTTAGCTGCTGATTTACCTCACTGTCTGACAACCAAGGACAAAGCCAGGCAGAGTTCGTCTCGCACAGCTAATATTGGCAAAGTGACCTTCTTAATGGGCATCTTACCTGCTGAGGCTTTGCTTTTTCATGAAAACATGGAGGAAACCACCTTCCTTTTTAAACAATAATTATTTTATGTATTGGATGTGGTAGAGCAAAGCTAAAATTGATAAACATTAGAAAAATATAAACCTTTGGACGGAGCTAAGCTAACAGTTTGCTTTTGCTTTCAGTTGTCATGCTAAGCTAAGCTATTGTCTGTCCTGGCTCTAGCATTGTATTTAAAGTCAGTAAAAAGAAGAATGGTATTTAATCATCTCATTTAGCTTATGACAAAAATGTGTATGAGCTTATTTCTTAAAGTTGAACTATTCCTTTAATGTTAACATAAATCAATAGAGATATAAATATTAGCTTTGACTTTTTGCTAGTTAGCTAGCCACACCTGGGCAGGATGTTGTTTGTTAGATTTTTGTTTTGTTTTAATTTACACGCACATTTTATAAAATGTCTACGCATATAATCATTGAGTAGTTACATTGTGCAAAAGTAATTCCAAATTAAAGTTAGATAACTAAATTTGCCATCTTGGGTCAAGACGGTCCTGTAAAATGCGACATAATTATGTCAACTATATGCAACAACCGTATGGATCAGTACAGTAATGTAGTGGCATCAGTGAGTACCAAGAATACAAAGTGATTTATATAAAATGCAGATGAGGGAAAAACTGAAAGCATTTGATGAATAACTCAGCAAAATAAAAGCCAGCTCCATTTTACAGGTTAGTCACCTGTTCTCCATGTAGATACTGTTTCAATTAATTCATCTTCGCCATGAGTATCTGTGTGTATCTATGGCCTTTTCCTCAGACTGAAGTCCTCAACTCCATTACACATCTCAGTGCTGTGGCTTCCATGCCTTTGTTGCCAGGATTTTTGTATTACAGCTGCAAAGCTTTACTGATGAGCCAGCAGGGGTGCATGCAGGTTCATTCAGTCTCATTGTACACTGAGCCAGAGGAGAGTTGGTGCAGCAGTTTGCTGTTCTTTCGTGTGTCCCCCCCCCGTCTCTACATCTTAGACCTGCAGCTTCTCTTGGCTTCTTCCCATAGCTGTGTTTCACATTTCTTGCTCTTTTGTGTCTGAATCATTCGGTTTCACTTGCAGCGTAACTCAACCGCACCTTCAGGCAACGAGGCCAAGTTACATATGAGACTCTGTAGTAGCAATGAGATTGATTTTTGCATCATATTGTGTTTGTGTGTGTGTGTGTGTGCAAGGGAGCTGATGCTTGTAAAAGCTTACCTGAACAGAAACGAGCAAACTCACACACCTTGTGTTAGAGATATGAAGGAAAGTGATGCTAATCCGTCCACATTTCACCTGACTCATTCCTTTTTTCTCTCTCTTCCCTGTAGCGGACGTACACGTTGATTGTGGAGGCCTGGGACTGGGACAACGCCACACGCAATGGTGAGTCAAGACATCACACACATCTCATCTGTAAGTGATGGAGATACAGGTTGGCAGTTTTAAGAACTCTTAAAGTATGTGAAGTCATGAGAACTTCTGCGAGTGAGCCATCAATCTTGTGCATCGGTATCTAAGATAAATTTTAATCAGTAACACTTTAATAATTTTTGTCAACTTTCAAAATAAATTGCCAAAAAATCACAGATGGCTGCTTCTGAATATGCACTATTTTGCTAAAATTATATGTCAACCAATCTTTCTCAATCTTTGGGCTTGTTCTTCAGACATAAATCATTTTCATGCATTAGCATGGCAACTTGTGCAGACAATAGTCTACAGAATAATCGATAAATTGAAACAAACTTGAATTTAAACTTTTCAACATGAGCTTTTCTGGTCACATCTTGAGATCAGTTAATGTAGTTCTTGCATTTGTGTTACATGGTGTAAATAGAGAATTCCCCTCTTTAACCCTATAGACCTGATAGGATGATGTATTGGACACTGCGCCACCCCCCCCCAAAGATGCTTCATATAGAATATAAGCGTTGGTCCTCCTCAGCTATGTTGGCTCTGGCGGTCAGTCCTGACCAGCTGTATCCTGTTTTCCTTTGGTTGTGTCCGCTGGGTGGACTCCTGTACAACCACTCTTTCCCGTCTGAGCAGTAGCCCAGTCTGGGAGGAAGAGGACCCATTGAGGACTATAATCGTTGTGTGTGTGTGTGTGTGTGTGGACGTAGCTTTGATCTGCGGAGAGGGTGGCATTTTTCATGAGACTCTACTACATTTCTGTGCATGCAAACGTGTACATTAGTGTAATCATATATCCATACTGACCTCTCCAGTCTAAACTTGCTCCTTATTTATATGAGGTCATTACATCCTGTTTTGTCAATAACATCAAACGCACTTCCACTTGTGGGTGCAGACAATGGAGAAAGAAATAGATTTTGACATCACAGCGCTTTGATTAGACTGTGTAGTCTCTGTTTCTGCATGTGGGGCCTCCAGTAATTGTGTACATTTACAGTAATTAGTTCTGATGTTTCTGATGGATGTTAAGGCCTGAATGTGGCACAAGAAACGGTCTAATTGATTTTATGTCGGCTTGTCGCACTTATGACTCAGCCAGATGGCTTTAAAGTAGCAATAGAGATGTGTATCCAGGCTAAAGGACTATTTAATTTCCATGAAACCAGAGTAAGAAAAGTCTTTCCGTTTTTGCTTTATGCCAACATTGTGGAAGTAATCTGATAAATCGGAAGCTCAACCAGGTTTGATTCATTCAATCTTGATTCAGTTAAAAGCAGCACCGAGGTCGCAGACGTCAGCAGACTTCAACCTCAACGTCACGGGTTCAAGAAATACAAACATCTAAGACAAATGCTCCTTTCAACCTCTGTGGAAGATCACAAGAGGGTCTGCTCATTGTGGCAAACCTCAGGTCGCACTGAGAGGCAGGATGATGGCGGAGCAGGTGGGCCGGGCAGGTCGCCGCTCACGTTCAGCTTAAAAATGTAAAGTCATGGCACATGCATCACTCCAAAGCTCATGATCGGAGAGGATTTGCTGTTTGTAATGCAAGAATCATCTCTTATGATCAGAAAAAAAGGTTCTGGTTCATTTTTTTCAATGTTGGCAGAAAATTACAAATCTTATTAAGTGAATCTGGTGTTGACGTAATGTACCCGTATGGTTTCCTCATTGATGTAATGATAAAATTCTGTGTTTTTCTGCAAGTTATATTTATTGCTGAGTTTTAATGCTGTAGCAATCTCTGTCCTTGTGTTACCCTGCATTATCATGGCCCCAATGAGTTTCACGCAAGAAAGAAACCACTGGTCTCTGTTTCTAAATCACTATTATCGGATACTTACATTCGGTATCTGAATTAGTATTTTGTGAAGGAAAGTCAGCCTTAGGCTAATCAGGATGTTCTAGAGAGTATTTTTTGTGGTTAAGGTTCAGTTTGAACTTCTGGTCGAGGGATTGAGCTGTTGCTGAATCATGGTGGAAGTGAGAAACTTAAATGCCTTCAGATGAGACTGCAGGTTTTTCCTCTTTGCTCTTCTCTGCAGAGTTGTGTGTTTTAGCACTTTATGCTCCTCAGCTATCACATTGTCTACAGGCATCTCATTTTGTAGTTATGCTAACTATCCAGTAAGGATGAGGATTGGGGAGCAACTCTTTGCAATGCCATCAGGATAAGTTGGACATGATGAAGATGATATCAGGGTACAGAGATTCTGTGATTATTGACTCAGTGCAAGATAATCTTCTGTGGTATTTCACAATGTTGCAAAAGGCTGAACTGCCAGAACAAGAAAAAATAGGATATATGTCAATAATTCGTGACTCTAGTATGTAAATTTAGAGGGGGATCTCTTCAAGAGCACCTCCGTCTTTGATAAAAAATATTGAAATATGGATGAAGTATCTCAAAAGGAAGCCATATGATTTGATCCTGGATCACTGGATTTCTACTGATTTCCACTGAGTCAAACTCAGGCAAATCAGGAATCTGCACTCTCAGATCTGCCACATCTGAGAGTTTGGCTTGTTTGGCACCAGCAACCATGATCTCATTCTTAATGATCAGTCCTAATCTGAAGTACAGAGGTGCAGGTAGACATGGAGTTAGATTAGTCTGTTTCAGGGCCATTGTTTTATCCAGTGTTCTCACATTTAATATGAGTTATTTTAAAGTTTTCACCATTGCATTACTCTGTTTCACCCTGTTATCTTCTATATTATCTGTGGGATTAATGATTAACTTCATTAACTAATCAGAATAATTGAGAAAAGCACCGTGCATGTTAAATGACACAGAAAAACAGCCTTGGGCTGATGTTTTGTGCACAAAATGAGACGTTTGAGACATGATGCTGGGATACATGACAGTGTGAATCTGTGGGACAGTGGAACTTGCCCTCCGGCCTGAGTCAGCACCGGCCTCATGTATGGCTCCTACGTAAGAGTCCCATCGCTGTGCTGGTTTGTCACTGAGATTCCTCTCCTCCAGCGTCATGTCCTCCAGTGTGCCTCCATTCCCTTCCCCCTGTGTCCTCAGGAAAGGCAGCCGGCTGTTTTCCTTGTGTTTATCGAGCAGGAAGTGGAGTGGACTGGGCGGCCGAGCTCAGTGTTTAGACACCGAGGTAGCAGAGCCCGGCTTGGGCCCGGAGCCCATTGTTCTCTATCTGGCAACTACCGGGGGTTATTTCTGTTATTGTTGCTTAATTCTGTCTGACATTGTGTCAGTCCCCAGCAGAGGAAGGTGTGGGTGTATGTGTGTATTTGTGTGTGTGTGTGTGTGGGTTAGTCCCCTGCTTGCTCACTTCAAAATGTCTGGTGCATTGCAGCTCAAATCCATGAAGCAAAGGAAATCACCAAGCCCCTATTTCCATAGAGATTGTTTGTCAGCTTCGATCCCACTGTGATAAAGATTGCTTTCTTTCTGGAGGCCGGCGCTGCGGCCAGCCGGAGCGAGAGGCAGACTTATTTATTGGTGAGCTGGAGGCTCAATGGTCGAAACCTCCCGACATGACAATGCACGTACGGAGAGCTCAGAGGCGCTGGTGAAGTGCGCTGTCACCAGAAAATGGATCAATTTGCAGACAGTGACTTTCAATTGCGTACTTAAAATTCAGTGGTACTTTCCACACACGCACACACACACACACGGAGACAATGTGATATCAGAGTGTCCTGAATGATAATGCACTGCTTTATCTTGTGAGTTAGTGACTTTATATCAGAATATAAAAGATTCCACTTGTCTGTCCAGTGTCGGTGTTAAAAAATCAAACATTTTCACCAAAATTCACTCAATAAGTGCAGTGGTTCTGCTTTTGTGTGAACTGGTTACATTTATGATTTTCTGCTAAACTGTTTAGTGAAGACGCTAACCAGTTCAGATCTGTTTTATTTATCTCACCTTCTTATCTATTTTATAAGGAGATAAAGTGCCAAGCAGGACTCTTTTTGGGCCAGTTGGTGGCAGCAGATATGAAAGAGGAAGCATTATCAACTCAACACTGACATACAGTCTCTTCTCATTGTTGAGTTGTCATTGTAACATCAGGTTTTATCCTGAGTCTTGTCTCTGACCTCTGGTACTTCAGTATTCACTCTCTTTTGTCTCTGCTTTGGTCTCTACCAACTCCTGAGAAAATTATGCGTCTTTAGTTGCTAAATGCTTCACTGTGTTTACCGACTTATCTCTGTGTCTGAGCTGTTTGGTGCTGAGCAAGTAGTCTAAAGTCTGTTTTTAGAGCTTTTTCTCACTGAAACAGCTTCCTGCTGTGGCAGAAAACACTATTTAGATCATTTAAAGTGAACCAAAGTCACAGACCAGACAGTTTAACAGCTCTAAAGCTCCATAAGGCTGAAAGAAAAGGCAGATTTAATGGGTTACTGTCTCTTATTAGATAGATAACCTCAGTGTTCATCACATGTTTCTGTGGTCCAATCAGAATAATATTATTTGCACCGTGGCATGGCTGACTTTTCTCTGTCTTGTTCTTGTCTCAGATGAGGACGAGCTGCTGATTGAACGCAGCGTTCAGACTGGTATGATCAACCCCGGCGACCCCTGGAAGACCATCCTGTACGACGGGCCGGTGGCTCGCCTCATCTATCGCATCCGAGTGCGATGCGACGAGAACTACTACAGCAACAAGTGCAACAAGCTGTGCGTCCCTCGTGACGACTACTTCGGCCACTACCGCTGCGAGCCTTCAGGAGCTCAGGTGTGCCTGGATGGCTGGATGGGAGACGACTGCAGGAGAGGTGAGCTTTCATCTTTTTTTGCAAATTCCCATGATGCATTGTTCACCAAGTCCATCGAACCTGTCCCACAGTGCACTGAGCAGCCTCACACATCAAGAAAATGCATGATCTGTGACCAAACAGAGATCTTCTCTCTAGTGCTTCAACACCTAATCGATCATTCAACTGACAGCAAATTAAATGACAGCTATTGTTATTATTGTTATTATCAATTTATCATGTTAATCTTTCCACAACCCAAGCTTAAAAAGTGACTAAGAGGTGTTTTATACTCTTTTCCAACATGATTTGGAACAGAAATGTAATGAACATCAATTTTAAAAATTGGGTAATTTATACTCATGAAGGTAAACTTAGAACATTTGCTGATTAAAACTCTCAAATGGAAAAAAATTTCCACTTTTCACTGTTTCTGTCTTTTGTTTGGTGATGCAATGATGCCGCCTTGAGCTCAGGAAGCCTGTGATTACTATTTAATTTTCTTTTTTTAATTTGGACAATTTGTAAATTTATTGAAACAGTAGTGAGTAAACTAATTAAGCTTTTCATTAGTTGCAGCTACAGAATGTAGAAAATTATGCGATTTAAAGCTCAAATTAAACATTAAATTTCCTGCACTGACTCATCACATCAGGCTTTTTTAAAAAAGTTCAGCAGCAAGTAGAAACACAACTTCTTGTCAAGTTTATCCACATTAATTATACAAATACCAACATGGTGGAAATGCACCGGCGTTAAAAATGTAGCAGGGTTGGAGTCGTGTCTGTGGGTGGTGTTGGAGAGAGTCGGTGGGGTGGGGGTGGGGGGTGGGGAGGGCACCTTCAATAAATCACCCAACTGAGTTTAGAAGACGAAGGGTGAAAAGAGCAGGGAAGAAGAGAGGGGCTGGGTTGTTTTTAGGAGGGGGGTCAGCGTTGTACATGCAGGCTATAAAGTTGTCCATTCCTGGCCCCCACCCCCCCAAGTCCCCTCCACCGCCCCCCCCCCCCGGTCAGGGTGCCATGAATTCTCACGTCTTGTTGCACTTGTTAGAAAGATGGCAAAACAAACGAGCGTCTCCTCCTCCCGCAGTTTACGTTTTGTTACATCCCCTCCTACTCCCTGTCCCCCCCCCCCTCCCTTCAGTCCTCTTTCTTCAAGAATAATGTGTTTTTATGGGGAAGAATTGTAATAAAAGATGCATCTCCTTTTTGAATTTAAATAACTTGTGTAAAATGTTTCCCTGTGTTTTCTTGTTTTTTTTGTTTGTTTTTTTTTCTCAGCGATCTGCAAACAAGGCTGCAACCTGTTACACGGCTCCTGCTCCGTCCCGGGGACATGCACGTAAGATCCACACAAACGTTTCTTTCATTTACAGAAATGTGACTGTTTCAAAAGCACTGCTTTTATTTTGGGGAAGATTTACATTTCATACATTCCTTAGAGTTCAGGCACGTCGTGCTGCTGCAATGAGAAGTTTGTTAAATTTGCTGCTTCCAGTCTTTTAGAAGCAAAGGTTTTCCATTTTTCTTCAAATTTTCTGATAACAAATGAAGAATCTTTGGGTTTTGGACTGTTGGTTGGACAAAAGAGGCAATTTCTAGAAGGCACTTTAAGCATTTCCACTTTATTTTTTTTATATTTAACATGCCACACAGTTAATCGATTGATGTTGATGATGAAAAGGTAACTGCAGCAGCGTTAAACTAACCAGTAGCCAAGTAAATCGTGTAATAGACGAATAAATGTTGGATTCAAGATGCCAAACCGAGGCACCTTCACTTGTCATAGCCTGTTGTTCTCTTGTGTCAGCCCTTTTCTTCCCTCGTGGGCATCTCCACCTCGGTTCAGAAGAAAGGGCAGCGCCGAGCCTGCCTCCTTGTATTTTTAGCCACCTGAAATCCTTCACAGAATACCAAGCGTCTCATCAGCCCTCTGCTTTCGGCTCGGACCGAAAGAAAGGCAGCGTTCGCCGTGTGTGAATCTGACCACTGTAAACGTGCTGGGAATTGTCATATCCCCTCCCCATCCGCATTGCAGTCCTGCTTGAAGGGCAGGGGGCAGGAAAGGAAATGAATATCCCACTGTGTTATGTACATTTCCCAAAGTGGAAACGACAGTCAGATAAAGTAACGTAGGATGGCCCCATAGGTCCACGTTTCCAGGATGTAGCGCATCCCGTCGTCATTTGTACCCCCCCCACGCCACTCCCCCCACCTCCTCCTCCTCCCACCTGCCAGATGGAAAGAGACACTTACCTCCCATGATTAAGAAAAAAGGTTTGGCTCTGAGCCGAGGAATGACCAGGGATGACCAGCTTCAGGAAACTGCTTCAGTTTTTTTTTTTTTTTTTTTGTCCGTGTGTGTGTGTGTGTCTTGATTAGTCTGTCGTGTCCTTATTCCAGCTAGCAGACGGACAACAGGGAGAAGCACCTTTATTCTTATGAAATGTCAAGCTGCAGTCAACAGGAAAAGGGACGTGAATAGGAGGAGCAGCAATAAAGACTCTTCCTGCAGCGGCATGAATTTAATGAAGCCTTGAGTCATAGAAAGCTGGCCTTAAATCCCTGGCAGCCTCCTTTCATTCACTTCTATTTCATCACAGTTTTATAGGCTTCGCCACAGGCTTTTAAGAAACACAAAAAGCTGGTACGTGCCTGTTGTTACGCTGCTGCATCACAGGCTTTTTTTTTTTTTATTAGCACACATGAGGCTTGTTCTGACATATTTGTCAAAGGCTTTTCATGTCCCAAAAAAAGAAAGAAAAAAAAAAGAAATCCACTTGGGTAAGCAGTAGCGTAACACCACTCTGAGCGTTTGGCTTTGACGGTCCAACATGTTGGAATCCAAGATCACGCCTACACCCTTAAGGGCTTTATGAGTAATCATGATATCAATATGGCCAAGAATTAAACCGCAGAATGCCTCTTTTTTTGATGGCTCGAAGCCCGAAACGCAGCGAGCGGTCCTCGCTAAAGCTCTGTTGGTGTTATTGCTACATTGCTGCTGTCAGTCCCTCTGAAGCTAATCATATACAGTAGAAGAAGCATGCAAAGTATTCCCCGATGCCCCTTCGACCCCCCTCACCCCCACCACACACTGGCCTGCGAATGGCAGAGATTTCCGAAGGCCTCGTCTCTCCGAGAGAGACAGCGGTGCCGTCTGCAGGAAACTCAAAATAGCAATCAATTGACAAGACAGCTGGCCCGACGACACCGCGGCCTTAGAATAGCCGAGCGCTGTCATGAAGCTGCAGGCGTGTGCACACATACACTGTATACACACACACGCAGACACACACACACACACACACACACACACAAATAGTCGTCTCCAGACACTTGCTCTGAGAATCGCCTTGCCACCCCTGAAGCCCTCGGCCTCAAGACTCTAAGCCGTGCATGGGAGCCACTGGAAGTATTCTTAACCCCTCCTGCCCTGGAATGTCACCCTCCACCAAGATTAGTCAGCTGGAGGCCGTGGGATAGGTTGACGGAGGAGTAGATGGAGTATTAGGTGCGTTTCCACCGTCGGGCAGGTTGCATCCGAGGAGTTTGATTCAGTCAGTGGGTTGACTTTCTTGCTTCTGCAGCTCAGTGGTTTGGATCCTGAATCAGGACCTGATGGGCATCTGCGGAGATTCTTCCAAGGGTTTGGCTTTGAGAACATTTGCTTTTTGTTGCAGCTTCTCACTTGATTTAAAAAAAAACAGGATAATCATCTCTCAGAAAACAGGAAACTTGCTGCACCGTCAGACAGTTTTTGTGTTCAGATGACCAACTGAGTGGGTCACAAATCTTGTTTTTCAACCTGATTTCATTGACTTTGTTTTTCTTGGCTGCATCCACAGCAGGAGGAGGAAACTGTGCAACCAGATCAATAAATCTCCCCCATATTGATCATTCCAAACACAAAACTTAATCAGTCAACCTCAGAGTAAAGCTGCCAGATGAATACTTAGATTTTTTTTTAATAAGTGAAGGTGTTGAAGGTTATAATGTGACCAGTTACAAACAGTAAGACGCAACATTTTAATAAATCATATGACCTTAAATACAGTCAACAGTTTCTGAACATGAACGTGTTAATGATGGTGGTGTTGATGGCGACTGTCTCGATCATTACGTTTACATTCATCACGTGTTCGAGAGAAAATGCAAAGAAATAAACACAATAGCCAATAAAACAAGGATTATTTCAGAGGGTTTAAAGGAGGAAATATGATTTTTCGCTCATGTTTTGGCGTCTGTGTTTGACAGGTGTAACTACGGCTGGAAGGGCCAGTTCTGCGATGAGTGTGTGCTTTATCCCGGTTGCATCCACGGGACCTGCAACGCCCCCTGGCAGTGCATATGTGAGAGGAACTGGGGAGGCCTGCTGTGTGATAAAGGTATGAAAAGGTTTTCATTATTTTTATGTTTCGTTGATGTTGTTTCATCTCATCACATCCAACCCAACGTGATGGCAGAGTCTCCGCTCTCACCCTGCATGCTCCCTCAAGATGACTGTGTTCGACGAGCAGCGAGCAAGCAAGAAATAACTCAACTCAAATATTTTTTTGGTGTGCCTTGCTGAGTTTTGGAGATATCAGCCGTAGGGACGTCTGCCATCTTTTGAATGAAATGGAACTAAATGGCACCAACGTTGTGAAGCTAAAGGCTTCAAAAAATACTTTGAAAAATGTGTCTTTTGCAGTGACTCAGTTACTTAAGATAGATGAACCTGGCTATGAGAAGTTTCATGTTGGAACTATTTCTTTTTTACATCCTCTGACTGTATCACTCCACAAAAAGGGCAATATATCTAATTTGGACAAAAGAGCATGTGGCAGTGAAATATTAAAGGCGTCCTCCAGTTAAGAAGTAATTATTTGATCAAGAAATTAATCATCAGAATAATTGATGTTGAAAATAATTGTCAGCTGTAGTTGAAGAGGTGATTTTAGTTTTTTTTTTAAGGCATTGTGCTGCTTGTGCTGAACTGGAACTGACTTAAAAGAACCAAATTTAAAGCGTAAATATTTAAATTTCATGTTTCAAAAGCCTGATTTTCTTACTCTTGATTTTATATCTCACAGACAACATTTTTGCTACTAGATCATGCATCTTTTTTTATAAGCTTCATGTAGCTTTATGCGTTCAGTTGTCACGAGAATTAGCACAGCTTCACATGAGGTCTGAACTCTCTTCTCTCTGACTGGAGAACAGCAGCTGGATAGTTTTACTGCCTGTGAGATCTGAGAGCTGCAGGGACACTCGATCCCCTCACATCCCTTCGTCACCGAGGGCTCTTCAGGGGATGAGATTGGGTCCTGAGATCCCCAGCGGAGGCAGATCCCTGCTCTTTTATTTACCAGCCTTAAGGGTGTCCTGGCCTTTAGCCTGAGGACGGTGAGCAGGGATCAAAGAGGGTTTATTTCACTCCCTACATGGAAAAGTACCACATACGTAACATACAGCAAATTCTACATAGCTGGGAGTCAAAATGAAGGCTAACTGCACCTTCTAAAAGCTTGACTGTGTCCTACAAACAGTGTAAAAAAACCTCCGTCGTATTGCAGAGCGGCAGAGTGGTTGAGAAAACACTCTGTGCTTCCTGTCAAAGCTGACAGCTGGTGATCCGTGCAGAGGAGGATTCCTGCAAGCTTCCTGGGAACTCCAGCACTGACAGGATGAAACGGTGAAACAAGCAAAGAGCTGCTTCACAGGCCTGATCCAATGTTTAAAGACTGAAGGCTCAGTGACTGACATTAAAAATGTTGCTCCAAAGGTTTTCAAAATGTATAGAGGAATTTATCTTTATTGGTTTATTATTGATCATTATTAAATAAATTCGTCTCCAGATCTGAATTACTGCGGTCGCCACCAGCCTTGTGTCAACGGAGGAACCTGCATGAACACCGAACCAGACGAGTACCACTGCGCCTGTCCACAGGGCTACTCGGGAAAGACCTGCCACATAGGTGAGAACACACACACCTGCTGTTTGAGTTCACCCAAGTCTGTCATGTACAAAGCTTTGACTTTTTACTCTGTCAGCTTTTCCTCCCCTTGTTCCATCACGTTTAGTATGATTATGATGCCCTGCAGGGTAGTTTTGAGGTAATTTGGAGGTTCTAGCACCAACATGATATGTCAATTAGCCAGTCCATGGAAAAGTTAGCCAGAAATGTTTAATAAGACCTGATTAATTGTCATTAATCAAAAAGATTTCAGTTTTAAATGTGAATATTTTCTACTTTGTTTCATCATAAATTATTATAAACGGAATATCTTTGTGTGTTGCAATGTAGATGAAACAGAAGGAGCAACTTGGAGGCACAATTTTTCGACCTTTTGTACAATAAACAATTAATCTTTTTAATTGATACTAAATTCAGCTGTAATGCAAATAAACCTCAGTTGCAGCCATAGAAGCAACAGTGCAAATATAAAGGGAAAAAAAACTCTATGTTAGCAAGGAGAAACTATAAGCAAAGCAAGACTGTGACAGCAGAAAACAGTCAACATGTCTGACATGCAAACCTGCCTGCTTTCCAGTACACGTAGTGCTGCCTTATGCAACGCGATGTACTGGACATGACTCAATAAAATTGTTGTTGTTGTGCTCTTTTGTCTTTGACCGCGACACCCCCCCCCCCTCCTCCTCCTCCTTCAGCCGAGCACGCCTGTGTTTCCAATCCTTGTGCCAACGGTGGTGCATGCCACGAGGTCGCCACAGGCTTCGAGTGCAAGTGTCCGCCGGGCTGGGACGGTCCGACCTGTGCCAACAGTGAGTCGCTGCGCCGCTTCCACACATCGCCACAACGCCGCTTTATCCTCCTCTCATCTGCTGGCATCAAATAAATCTTCCTTTCTTCTCGATTAAACACCTTTTTTTGATGTTTGCTGATCGAACACACTCTTGTTCAGCATCCACTAGCCTTCATTTGTAGAGGATTAATTAAGGAGTAAACATTCTTCTTAATAAATCAAGACCTTGTTCATACTGGACGCCAAATGCTTCATCATCTTATTGATGCCCAAAGTGTAACTCAAGTCCAAGCAAACAGTGATTTAAAGTGTCTTTCCTCAGATTTGGACGACTGTGCCTCAAGTCCGTGTGCTAAGGGTGGAACGTGTATCGACCTGGAGGACGGCTTCGAGTGTGTGTGTCCTCCACAGTGGGAGGGACAGACCTGCCAGTTAGGTGAGATTCACGACCTTGTACCTACACCTGCACGCTCGACTTTACGCTACATGTTTGTACCCATCAGTGAAGGTTGTTCAAAAAAAAAAGACTTTCCATGTTTAAGATGTCTGTTTTTTGGGAAAACAACCTTCTAAAACAAATAAATGGCTCCTGAGACACATGCACAGCATTGCTCACTGCTTAGGATAACCTGTGTTTTTCGGATTTAAACTGGCAACCAGCAGCCTGAGCTTCACGGCCAGAGCACAAGCTGTCAATATCCAGGACGAGCTGGCAGCTGCACGGCCCTTTTTTCTCAATGACTTTATGAGCTACGAGTGTGTCTATATCCGGCTGTTTGTTTGTCGCCGGCGGTGGCATTCGCCTCTGTATAGCTCCCGTCCCGAGGAGCGGACGTGACCGGCGTGACGCCAGGAAACGGATTACGACCGGTAAACAAAGTTGTGTGTGGGGAGGGGGGGTGGTTGAAGGTAGGAAAGAGATCCTAAGAGTTCAGTGTCATCTTACCTGCTCAGGTCTCAGCTTTCAGGCAGCCACTGGCCTCCTGTCTTACCTGGCGATTGTGTGTGTGTGTGTGTGTGTGTGTGTGTGTGTGTGTGTGTGTGTGTGTGTGTGTGTGTGTGTGTGTGTGTGTGTGTAGTTTAGGATTTCAGAGAAAGACAGGTGTTGTGTATGAGTGTGTGTTTGCGAAAGTGAGCACGGCAGAACTCCCTGCAGACCGACCCCCGTTTCTTTTGAATATTTGAGCAGAGGAGCTTTTCTTTGTTCTGTCGCTTTTGATGTGTTTGCAGGTTGTGAATGTTTGTTGGTGAAACTGCTGTTTGCATGTGTTTCATGTGTGTCAAACTGAAACTGGAAGATCCAAAATTAAATATCATTCTGCAGCAGCAACAAAATTGTTTGAGGCATGAATAGTAGCTTAAAACACATAAATACAGTCTCTAAAACCAGGAATTGTCAACCAGTCAATGTAAAAAGAAACACCAAAACGAGACTGAAGCATCAGATGCCAAGTTGTCCTGACTTTGACCTGCCTGGTGCAAGATGAGCTGCAAAAACACTGGAACCTAATTTCCCAAAATGCAACGGATGATTACTAGTAAACAGACATTTATTGTAAAAAAAGAGGAGTGCCCCTTAAAATGCATTTTTTGTTTTTATCCAAAAAATACTTCCAAAAATTAGTTTTGACTCCAGTTTGTGTTGAAACATTGCTCACATACTTGATTCTGCAAAAGCAATGCTGCCATTTTTGCTATGTCTCTGTTAGCTTTAGCTCAGCTTCAAAGGTTTGATTTCTGGTGTCTTTTCTTCCCTTTTTTTTTTAAAATTGCTTTCCTTGGTTTGTTTCAATTGATGGACTTGGTCTCCTTCTTCATCCTGCCTTTACAGATGCAAATGAGTGTGCAGGAAAGCCCTGCGTGCACGCTCACTCTTGCAAAAATTTGATTGGCGGATATCACTGCCACTGTTTTCGGGGATGGTCCGGAAAAAACTGTGACATCAGTCAGTATTTCCTTCCTTAAAAGTCCCTTCTTTTAAAAAAAAAAAAAATGTCTGTCCTTCCACTGGCGTCCTCTTCTTCTTCTGGCAACTTACAAACGCCTCCTCTCACTTCCAGGACACACAGCATAGGTGTAGTTTAGCCTCACTTACTTTTTTCCACATGTGGTAACCCGTCTGTTTCTTGTCTTGGCAAACTGAAGCCAATCGTGACTGAACCTGCATGCCCAGTTCCTCATTCTGGATCCAATGCATGCCCAGTTACAATCCATGCAAGGTCTATCTGGCACTCTCCTGGCTTTACTAGTCACTTCTTTTTCCAAACTTTGACTTAATCTATGCACCCACAGTGTAGATTGCACCTGATAATACATTAAGGTGACGAATAGCCAAAGAATGAATTCCTGTGTGTAAATTTTACAATGTTCTTCATCATGTTTAATCACGTCTTCTCTCCTCCTCTTTAGACATCAGTGGCTGCCATGGTCAGTGCAAGAATGGAGCAACATGCAAGGTATGGATGTTTTTTTACTCTTCACCCAGCCTTTTTTATCACGTTGCACTGCTGCACACACACGCAAACCACATTCAACTCTTCATTTCTTCTTTGTTTTTCTTCTTGCAGGAGGGCCAAAAGGGTTACCACTGCCAGTGCCCTCCAGGTTTTGTGGGCACTCACTGTGAAATCCAGAGGAATAAATGTGATAGCAGACCATGCCAGAACGGCGGGAAGTGCCACGCAGTGCTGGGCGGCTTTGTGTGTCAGTGCCCACAGGAGTTTGCCGGGCAGCTGTGCGAGGTGAGTCTCATGATAAACAAGTTAAAACGCTGGATTGTTGTAGATGCAATGACAGTTTACATGAACACGAACAAGAGAATACTGGAGATGCACCGTGCAACGTTGGCTCCTCGCTCTCAAGCGTTGTTTAAGACCCGAGGCAGCTGTCAGTGTCAGAGTTTTCCTAGCCATGGAAAAAAACATGCCATTAAACCCCTACAATCTAAATAAACTCACAGAAAACCATGATGATGATGATGATTGTTCGGAAAGAAAAATAATACTTCCCTCAAGTCACTCGGCAGCTGTTTGGATTTAGAAAAACATAAACCAAGTCACTTTTAATGCTGTGCAAACGTGCAACCTGCAGCAGCCACAACAACACAGTGTTTTTTAAACCAACTGTGCGTTACAGTGTGCCAAATATTTCCTGCGGTCTGGTTAAAGATTGTGCAAGGTACACCAGATTTTGATCTTTTTTTAAAAATTTTTCTATGACACATCTGTGTCCTTGCTGCAGCCTTTAGATTTTTAAAGTGGTGTGTTTGAAGTTAATGTAGGTTAGCAGTGAGAAAACTGACACTTCTCTGCATCTCCTGGGCCCTGAATGAAGGACATAGCTGGTCAGGAGCCAGTCCTGTTTTAGCATCTCTACTATAAATACGAGCCCCTCTGAATGAGGTGAAGCTGGATTTCTGCCCGCATACTACAGAACTCTGATACCTGCTATGGCACGGTGTACATTCCTGCCCTGCAGTGCCAAAACTACAACGCCTCCAGCATCATATTTCTCTGATTAGTATCTCTGCTCTGGCCTATGAAGGTTTGATTGTGTAACGGTGTTTCCTGATCTGAGTGATGTCCTCATGAAGAAATAAGGACGGTGTTGAATCTCAGAGGAAATGCTTAAGAATTAAGAGCCACATCTGCTCTTATTAGGTGAAATGTTGGTGGAAAAAAAAGCAGTTTATGAATTTTGAGGAAGTTCTTTTTGGTCCCATGTAATTTTTTTTAGAGAGTCAGACCCCTAAAAAAGTTTGATTTGTATTTTTTAGCCATGCTGGTAAAGTGGCTCTATGGATTTAAGTGATAATCAATATGTTCAGTGTAAAATATCTAACCAACTATTGAATGAATTGATATGAAATTATTATACACACTCATTATCCTCAGATCGAGTATCCTCAGGATTTTGGTTTTCACCTCACTTTTCACGTCTCCTGGTTTTCACCTCACTTTTCACGTCTCCTGCCAACACTACAAAAACATTTTGACATTTTGATTAAAATATCTCAGATTTGGCATTCAGTCTCACCTTTGATCATCAGATCAACCTTTTAATTTGTCTTATTCTGTGGTTTTTAACTAAATACCTGCACAATCACTCACTTTCTCATTGGCCTTAAATGTACTTTCTGTTCAGCCCTTTTTAGGAAATGTTAGCATGCTAACACACTTAACTAAAATAAAAACCTCTCGTGTCATGCTATCTCTACTTCATAACATTAAATTTCAAGAAGTTGAGAAAACAACCTCACTGCAAAGGTTATTTTTCTATCTCCCATGATCTTCAGTGACACATGAAGTTTATCTAGTTGCGATGAAGTTATCGGGACGACTTCAAAGAGCTCAGGGTGAAATGAAAGTGTCAACATCGCGATTCTGTGAAACCTGGGCGAACCCCATCATCTTATGAAATCTGAGACCTGATCAAAAGCTTCATATCTGCTACTAAATGGACCTCAAGAGCAGATGTTGACTGCTCTTCTCAAAGTTCAAATAAAGAAATTTAGCATGTGCTAATGTTGTTGCACATGTGACGTTGCCTCTTCATGGACCAGAAGGAGGGAATTTATGTACTACTGATTTTTTTAAACTGCTTTTGGGGAAAAAACAAAGCACAGCAAAGTGCATTTTGTTGTTTAAATGGGCAGTAAAGTTTGAGAACCCGATTATTAATTCAGAAGTGATACATTTTGTTAAAATATCCTGCAGACAAGTGACGTCCTTTTGCACGGTACAAGCGACCATAAAAGTCAGTTTCATTGCAGAATGTGATTTTTTGTGGTTGACCACATGTAAAGTATTACAGTCCTCTGGTGTTTAAATAAACTCTCAACCTGTCTGCTGCCGTGAAAAATTTCTCTTGTGCCGTGAACTGTGCAAACAGTTGCATTAATGTGCGGAAGATTTATGGCCACTCTTGCCCTCAGACACAATCCCCCTGACCACACACATGCAAATAGTAAAGAAGAAAAAAAAAAAATGTATCTGGCCCTGACACTTAGGGGAACATAAACTGTGTGTGACCACAGGCTTCACAACACCCCGTTGCCCTACTCTAACACCGCTGTTCAGCACCTTAAATGGCAAAGGGGCACAACCCAGAGTTTATGCACAGTAGGCCTCTGTTTACATAAACTGAGAGATTTTCACTCCGACCTCTGCATTGCAGCATGTAGAAATGGCAAAAAAGATGTCACCACGGCCTCTAGTTGGGTTTTTTCTGTGTCACGCTGGTATGACAGATGATTTATCTTTATTATATTCACTGTGGCTCTGCATGATGTTAGGCTAAAGTCCAAACATTTGCCCTCATAATGGGTTATCTTTCTCCCGTCTGCTCAGTTTCTCGCTCCCTCTCGTCTGCCAGGCTTCTGTCTCAGAATAATCTTTCGAGATTAAGCCGGGCAGTGATGTAAAACCAAACGTGTGGATTCTCTTGATGAGCTTAGGGAAAGTTTCTGAGGCTTACTTTGACTTTCGATTTGTTGGGAACGGCGACGGTGGCTTGAGCCGAGCTAAGCGGCTCACCGACGCAGACTTGAGATCTGCTTTCTCCATCGCTCATTTGATTTCACTTGTTTAAATGACCTTTTCATTACGGTCGTGATGTTTTAGTGAATTGAGTTAGTATCACAACACCGGTCGACGAGGTACAGAAGAAGGGCTTGTGGCCAAAGATCATCAGATCGATTGATCGCCTGGAAACAAACTCACTTCTCACATCACTCCAAGAATCTTTTGGCAAAGCTCTTGAACCCCCATCTGATCCAGGGGAGCTGCTTTACAGCAGAGGGCTGTTGTTGTTGCTGAGCACTTGTAAAAACGTGTTTCGGTGCTGGTAAGCTCTTAGATGTGTATTTATGAAATGTTTGGAAAGTAAATTTAGGTTTCAACCACTTTTCCTGAATAAATAAATGTGAATAAAATGCTGTTAACCTGCATTAATGGAGCTTTGGCAACTTTCTTGGCAGCTTAGCTAGTTGTAAGCAAATAGTCTTCAAATAAAGTCCTCATGGTGAAGCACATCAGCGAAAAACACTCATTAAAGGATCTTTTAAACATGAGGTAACTTTGGCATTAATTTGTTTCTGGCCTCCTGTCAAATCTGAGTCCAATATTTATCATCTCAGGTCTGATTTATTGCTCCAGCAACTCCTGAAAGCAAATAAGTCTCTTTAGGAGTTATATACTCCACCAAGGTCGCCTGCTAGTTGCTAGCTTTTTTTATTTCCATGCATCGATGCTGGACAAGTAGGGTAATGTTGGTTTTTTTGGAGAATTTTTGATGCTGGTGCTGAAAGTGAGACTGAACCAAAACATTTTCAGTCATAAAACCAAAGTAATTAGCTGCAAGACAGATGGATTTTAATCCATCCTTTAGATAAGAATCTTAATTTGTGCTGGTTGCATTTTGAAATTACAATTCTTTAATTTGATCTGTATATTTGGTCTCGATTGTAAATAAAACATTTTCTCTCTCCTCTTGTTTTCTACAGATCTCTAGCTGGTCCCCCTCGGACACTTGTGATCCAAACCCTTGTGAGAATGGAGCCAAGTGCCACAGCATGGACCAGGACTTCTACTGCGCTTGTCCTGAAGGCTACGAGGGAAAGAAGTGTGAACAGATCAAGGAGAACTGCCAAACCACCCCGTGTCAAGGTGAGTGAAGTCGGCTGCAGTGATGAAACAGAAACGATAAAACTAGTGCATCAAAGAAAAGTAATTTATTGGCTTTTTTTTTTTTTTTTTTCCCTTCTTGCAGTCATCGACAGCTGCACTGTTGCTGTAGCGACCAACGACTCGGCTGGCGTGCGGCACATCTCCTCCAACGTCTGTGGTCCACGAGGACGATGCATCAGCCAACCAGCTGGCAACTTCACCTGCGTGTGTGATCCCGGTTTCACCGGAATCTACTGTCATGAGAGTACGTGAAGAAGCTTGTCTAAATATTAAAACCTTTTGTTTGAAGATCAAAACCCACAGCTGAAACCGAATGAGTGACACTATCTCTAGTCCTGCTGAAAGATTTTATTTGTCTAAACTTACTTTTGCAGATATTAACGATTGCACCAGCAACCCCTGCGGAAACGGAGGCACCTGCATCGATGGAGTGAACTCGTTTCAGTGCTTCTGTCCCGACGGCTGGGAGGGTCGACTCTGCGACCTCAGTGAGTTTTTCGGCCTCTAACATAACTCATCTCTTCCTCCTTTTAGTCAGTAAATAAAGACTCACGCCTGAGTTTGAGCATCTGCTTGCTCTGCTCTACATTTCTTTGCACGAAGTAGAAAACAGTTTAACGAAGATCGAACTGTGTAAATCTTCCTCAGATGTCAACGAGTGCAGACACAACCCGTGTAAGAACGGCGGACGCTGCGTCGACCTGGTGAACGACTTCTACTGCGAGTGTGCCGACAGCTGGAAGGGCAAGACCTGCCATTCCCGTGAGTTATGTTGACTGTGTTAATGTGTGTGTTTATGTTCAGAACCTGCTACGGCCCCCCAACTCCGACATGCTACACATCTTTGTGTGTTTTGACAGCTAAAATCTGTTTATATGATGTCAAACTGAGCGCGTAGCGGATCACATGATCTATTCGTTCTTACTGATGCTGTGAATGGTCGTACGAGGATGGTGTGTCTGTGAGTGTGTGACCCCGGTGTTTATTTGTGATCCCGTACAGGCGAGAGCCAGTGTGACGCAACCACCTGCAGCAATGGAGGCACCTGCTACGACCACGGGGACACCTTCCGCTGTTCCTGCCCACCTGGCTGGGGAGGAAACACATGCAACACAGGTGAGGCCTTAGGATGGCGATGGTCGAGATTATTATCGATACTGTTGCTAAAATGTTCTGCTTTGGGGGTTTTAGAGTGTAAAACACCTCAGAATTTGTTATGCATGTTTGAATTAGTTCATTCTTGGGAGAAAGAGAATTTCAAATATTCAGTTTTCATTTAATCCTTTAATCCTGATATTGTGTTCATGTCTTGTTGCAAGAAGGGATTATTTTGTTTAGTTTTGCCCAGACAAATAGTAGAATGTCATAACTCATTGCCAACTAACAGATCAGTCTTGTTGGCATCCTGTTTAAGTTGACACAAAAGCCTGTGTGAGCCGCTGTAGAGTCCATATTTTTGACTTGCAACAACCTGTAAAGCCGCATCGGTCCCATCAGTGCTTTATGAAATGTTCTAATTTGAATCTGACATGAGCTGTGTTGCAGAAGTTTGGCATCAGGTTTCTTCAGGATAATAAATTCTAAAACTGCACTGATAACCAAAGAAAACAAATGATAAGAGAGGATACAATCAAGTCGAAACAGGCTGTTAAATCAGTCAATATTTACAGCTTTTCACTGGTACCGTACAGAAAAATGAATGTATTGTTTATAAAACAATCCATCACTGTCATAAGTATGTGATACTGTTGAGAAATATCTACTTCAAAGACCAGATTGAGTGTATATCAACTAAGTTTTACAGACCTTTTGTTTCTGACAGCATTGTGTTTTGCCACAAATTTACCGATTAACACAGAAGTCCTCAGGCTGTAATTAGAGTCTTGCAAAACTCAGGTTAAATAAGGACAGAAAATAGCAGAGTTGTAGTTCCTTGCAATAAAAATGTCTGATATGATTTATATTGAATACTCTTTGTTTTTTGTTTTTCTGGTGAACTCCTCTGATCTCTAACTAATACTTTGCTTTCTCTCTTCTGACAGCCAAGAACAGCACATGTGCCTCCAGTCCTTGTTCAAATGGAGGAACCTGTGTGGGAGGAGGAGACACCTTCACCTGCATCTGCAAAGAAGGCTGGGAGGGCCCCACCTGTGGCCAAAGTTAGTGTCTCTGTGTAGCTTTGCATAGTAAACTGACTTAAAAGTCACCATCAATCAGTTGTAATGTCATTTAAAGCCCTAATGCTCTTTGTTTTTGTTAGAATCTCACAGTGTTGAGCCAAAAATTAACTCTTTTTAATTTGCACTCTTTCAGATCTTTGTCTTCTGCACAGTTTCTCTGTGATCTTTTATGGACGAATTACAAAAATGTATCAAAGATTATTGCTGTCGTGCTCACACCTTAGCATGCACTAAGCAATATTACAAATTTTATCTTAACCTTTTAACATTTACCCTTTGAAAAAAACAAATGAAAAAGCTCATATTAGAAAACTGTAAGGCCAAAATGGGTGCATGAGCTACTGAATTTATTAGAGGATCATCAATAAAAAAATGATGTAATGCATGTACCAAAAAAGAGTTCAACATTTAAGCCATAGCAAGTAGTACTTAAACAGATTATTTGTAATCGAGTAGAAAAGTGAAAAGATTATAAATTATTAACATTTTGTGAAAGCAGTTTTAAAATATTACATGAATTGAGAAAAAAGTGGCCCTGTAACAACTCAACGCTAACTGTCTCATTTTTCTCTCTTCTATTCAACAGATATTAACGACTGCAACCCTCATCCATGGTATGTAGTGTTTCCTGCCTCACACACTCTTGTGGTGTAGCCAGACATCCCCCCCCACACCTTTTTTTTTTTTTTTTTAAATTCCCGCCCTCCTTCCCTCCCCTCCCTCCCTCATCTCCACACTTCACACAGACCTTTGCAGGCTGGAGGGGTGAAAGGGCCATGAAAAGCAGTGGAAGTTGTCCTTAAATCAAGCCTCAAAGGGGCATCTCTCAGAGGATGGGGCTCGGATATTGAATAGGACAGAGAAAGGAGGGGAGAGAGGGGAGACGCAGGAGTCCCACCTACCCCATGGTGAATGCAGGTGGGGGGTGAAATGGCGGGGGTGGTGGGCATACGTGTCCATTCTTTCCTGAGCGACCTGATGGTGGGGGGGAGCTGGGCTTTGAGGAGGAATGGAAGAAGGCATGTAGAGAGGAGGAGAGGGGAGGGACTGGACACGGCAATTAGCATTTGAAAGGTGGAGGCTTGTATTGATGAGTTGAACAGAGCCTTGTGACCCCCCCTCCACGCCCCAACACCACCAACACCACCATCACCACTACATATACACACATACACACTACCAAATAAAAAAAGATGTGCTTTGTTGCAGCTGGAAAGGATGTTTCTCTTGTGCAGCCTCATTGAATTGCTTTTTATTTCTCACCTCTCTCAGTTACAATGGTGGTATCTGTGTGGACGGAGTCAACTGGTTTCGATGTGAGTGCGCCCCTGGTTTTGCTGGACCAGACTGCCGAATCAGTGAGTAATGCCTGTGTTGTAATTCATCATATATCATATATTTAGAGATGTAAAATCAAGCCCCCTGATTCTTCCGGAGCATAACATAACCATAGGAAAGACAGAAAAGAAATAAAAAGGAGGGCAAGGAGGAGATGGACACATTGACACCTAAACGTAAGACCGGGATGCCGCCCTTTCCCTTTTCTCTGGTCCTTTAACGCCTCAGGGGTCAGAGGTCATCCCTCCTCCATACTCACACAGTCACACAAACACACACGAAAGACAAATTACCCAGTGACCCTGAAATTCTTCTTCTCCGTTCTTTTGTTCAGTCCGGATAGCAATCACCTTTTCAGTCAGGCTTGAATTTGTGAATTCTCATCCAGACTCTGTTCTTGTGGGATCTGGATGACAATGGCTTCAGTTCCCAGCGACTTTGGTGGGAAGGCACAATTGATATGTGTCGCTCAAAGAGCTGTTCAAAAAGCAGATGGGTTGGTGGTTAAACATGTGTGGAATTTACTCATTTACAAATGAAAAATTGTGGAGATTTTAACTGCCCAGTATGCTTATAAAATGCTGGAATCCAGTGTCCAACTTAAATTTGATGCTTTTCTGTCCTGTCGCAGACATAAATGAGTGCCAGTCTTCACCCTGTGCCTACGGCGCCACCTGTGTGGATGAGATTAACGGTTTCCGCTGCATCTGTCCGCTTGGTAGAACAGGAGCCCGATGCCAAGAGTGTAAATACAACTCTATTTAAGTCATAATAACTTGTGAAGTCACTCCATCTTGTTGTTTATTTAGCCAAAGTTTTTACTTCTCTGACTTGTCGATGCAAAATTTTAACTAAATTGATTACTCTATGAATTTTGTCATTCATTACTGCAGATTTTCTGCTACAGATGTTCAACGTGTCTCTTTCTGTTTGTATGTAGTCATTGGTATTGGGAAGGCTTGCCACTATGCTGGGCTGCAGTTTCCCCACAGCAGCCGCTGGGAGGAGGAGTGTAACAGCTGCCATTGCATCAATGGCAAAGTGGATTGTACAAAGGTAACATAGTGCAGCAAACATCAGCTGCTCCTGATTCAGATACATCAATTAACCACTAAACATCACAATTATTCATGAATGAATTTTATTAAAATTACAGTGAGAGAGGATAATTGGTTTTGGGCTGAAACAAAAAGTCCAAGTGCACCTTTTTAATTTTTTTTTTTAATCTGGATGCTGTGATTTCAGGTGCTGTGCGGTCGTCGCCCATGCCGGCTGCAGCCATCAGGTCAGGACCAGAGACAGCAGTCCTGCCCGGCTGGACGAGAGTGTCTGAAGCACAGCTACCTCACTTGCTTCTCTCCCCCCTGCAACAACTGGGGGGTTTGTTCAATGGCTGGACCTTCACCCCCACAAGCAACCACCAAGTGCCAGCCTAACAGCGGGCATCTGGACAACAGCTGTGGCTCCATAACACTTGTTTTCAACAGGGACAAAGTACCACCAGTGAGTCATCTCCTTATATATAACTTTTTTTGTTGCAGTCGTGCACTCATGAACACATCTTAGTGTTTCCATTGTTACTGATCAGTACGTGTGTGCGAATATGCAGGGAACAACGGTGGAGAACATCTGCTTTGAGCTGAGGTATCTTCCCGACACCAGACGCTTGGCAAATGACCACGCCCTCCTCATTCTCTGCGACCTCTCACATTCAAATGAGGACGCTGTAGAGGTGGCTTTAGTAAGTACATGATCCAAAGGTTATTTGAATTTGAATTTAAAAGTTGCCCTTTTTTTGGCTTGTAACAGCATCCACTATGTATAAAGCCCAGTGTTTGAAATCACTGGAGGACATAACTATAGTTGGATGGGACCCAAACAAGTAGTGCTGCTGTTTAGCTGCAGGACAGTCGTTTACATAACCTGTTGCATTAAATCAGAATTTTTTTGTCGGTGTAGCTATATTTACAGACTATATTATACCTGTTAGAGTGAATAAGATAAGTTGTTATGTCTCATTTCTATGTCTCTCTTTGGTTTCTTTCTCAGTCTTTCCAGCCAGAGGATCTACCAGACCACAGTCTGATCCAGGAGGCAGCCAGCGCCATAGTGGGCTCCTTGTCCAAGCGGCACAACAGCACCATCATGCTGGCAGTCATTGAGGTCAAAGTGGAAACACAGGTCATGCCCCCTTCAGTGGGTAAGTAATGATTAACAAAGGTGTCCCACAAGGATTTATTGTAGGCCCTGTTTGGTTTTTGATTAGTAACTTTTCACTGCTTCAACTGATGTCGTCTGTCCCTTGTACATCCTGATGTCAACAGACTACCTGGTGCCTGTAGTCTGTGTGGTCTTCTGCTTGCTCTGCCTCTTCTGCATCATTGTATGTGTTTGGTGGACACGCAAACGGAGAAAAGAGCGTGAGAGGAACGTACGATCGGGTGCCGACGACAGCGTGAACAACCAGTGGGAGCCACTTCGGCTCGTTGTGGGACGTGAGCAGCAGCAGCAGCTGAAAGAAAGCAACAGGGAGGCTGAGCAGGAACGCAAAAAGCTCATGGGCCCCTCCTATCGGACATGTGAGGGGGATGATGATGATGAGGAGGAGGACGAGGAGGAGACGGTGGAGACAGAAGGCGAGCTTGAGCTCGAGGATGAGTGTGGTGGAGCAGAGGCGGGGAAGCAGCCAGTTAGTAAGTACTGTAAGACTGCAGTGCAGTCCAGTGGGGGAGTGATCTGCACCCTGCACAGCTCCAGTTCACCCCTCAAAGCGCCCCACCGGACGCCAGGCTACAGCCCCAAAGACAACCGCTGGAAAAATGTCAGTGCCGCCTTGACTGGTCAAAAGGACCTCAGAGACCATTGTGTATAAGAAATTTAAACAAAGGACTCGCAATGTGGAAGCGAGAGAAGCTGCAAGGCAGCGACTACTCTTATTTTTGGACTACTTTGGGAAGAGAAAAGGCTTTGTGTTTTAATAAGCCGGTCTTTGCTTTGTGTTTATGTTATCGTCACTGTCACCTGAAATGATTTTTGATTCAGGAGGCTCAAGCACAGTGAACATCCTTTTTTTTTTTTTGCTTATGTTCACTTATTTTTCTTTAATTATGTACAAAAGGAGCTGAAAAGTAACAATTATTCAGGAGGCAAAAGAAGCTCTCTGCAATTTTTGTTTATGGAATCCTATCATTAATGAAACGATGAATCATCGAAAAGGAGAAAAAAAACAACCTGTGTAAAGTTTTTTTTTTGTTTACAGATGATTATGATTTTTTTAAGTTGTCAGCAGGCTCCTGTTCAGTGTCTGTGGAGGGCAGATGCATATTAAAGGGACAGTAAAGGAAGCGTTTTGAGGGAAATGGACTGTTGGAGCCACAGTAAACAGAGGGAACCCTCCCTTTGCTTTCTCTCTATCCGGCTTTGCCCACCAATCCACCTGTGGCCGTCATACGCCAGCCTTACCAAAACACATGGCCTGGAGGGGAGAGGGGACAGAAACCCCAGTGCCTACTATGTGGCCTTCCATTTTTTTTCTCCTGTCTGTCAGTTGTCTTGGCTGAAAGCTCTGTTTGAGGATTTTTTGCAGTATTTGAGTTGGTAGCAAGTGCCTTTCCAAGAGCCGCATCAAGGCTCCAAGTCGCGCTGCCCTGTTTGACCTCCTTGTTCTCAAATCTCAAAGGGATATAAGTGGAAAGAGTTCAATTTCACAGCAACGCCATTTAAGGTATTTGTTCAAAAACAGAAATGAATACTGTACATATTTGTAAATACAAAAAAGGAGTCGCTGTGTATATTTGAATAAGTAACTTAAAGACAAGTCACACATTTTTATTATTATTATTATTATTATTATTGTTATAATTATTATTACGATTAATATTATTTTTATTTTTTTTACAATGCCATTCCTTTTATTTATGCCAGTCAAAATAGGCACGTTTTATAACATTTCATATCCAAAGTCCCATAGTTAAGAATCTTTACAGTGAGGTACCACCTATAAAGGAATTTCTGAAGGGTTTATATATGGTTTGTCATGAGACTGCATTAATATCAAAGTTTTTCATTATTGCTTAAAAAAAGATTAGAAACATTTTTAACGACCTCATATTTTAAGGGGAAGTAAAAACTGTAGCAAATTAAACAAAAAAATCTTCCACACTGCTCTTTATAGACAAAAACTTCCATGACAGTCGCGCTTTTGGCCACTCCTTAATCAATGATGTCATCGTTTGGGTTTTTACCGAACAGCTAAGGAAGAATGTTCATTATGACATCACACAAAAGGGTGTGGCCAAAATTATAACTTGTTTCTGATTTTCTGCCCATAAAAAGCAGAGGAGCATTCAGCGTTTATCATTTAAATCTCTTATTTTTAACTTGTTTTCTATAAGAGGTATCCCCGTTTTTGGTCATTGAATCAGGATTTGGTTAAAAAAAGCTTTTGGCAGGAAGTGATGCAAAGCTGCAAAGCCAACATTTATAGCCTTAAAAAGTTCTCAAACCATTTCTAAACCCATCACAAACCCTTTTGTTTCAGGTGCCTTCATGTAATGAGCAATGCATTATTTGTGTAATCGATGGTCATCTTTTTATGTTGTTGGTTTGTTTTTCACTATTAAGGAAAGTAACTCTTTAAAACGTTGTGTGGTGTATAGCGGCGTGTTTTATTCGCCTGAGTAAAGTGCTCTCCTTGTCTCACTTTGCTATCATGGAAATTTCTAGAATAAAACACTTGACAGAGGATTAAAAAAAAAACAAAACAGTCCACCACTGCTCCTTTGAGTGTCATGAATGTGGATGTCAGTCGGTCAAATGTGGACATCATGCATTAGCTTCATGTTTGGTTTAAAGGCTTTAATGAAGGGAACAATATTTGCAGATGCAGATGTTTTTTGCTACCATGCAGATGTGTTTTTTTTTTTTTTTAAGTTACCAACTCAGTTCAAAATGACCCCTTTTCATATCATGTTATTGTCTCAAAACGCCATCATATTTTCTGTAAATGGGACACAGCAAAATAAAGAATTAAAGATGCATCACTGCTGGTGTTAAAAGCTGAATATGCATATTGTATACATTTTATTCTACAAAGGTCGTAAGTTAATTTTATACAAAGTGAAAAGGTTTCCATTATTTTAATGGATGTTTCATTGTTCTAAATCATCATCCCAGTTATTTATTAAAGCAGTTTTGACACATCTTGATCACGCTTGTAGTATTTGGTTTGCAGTACACATCATTAGAAAAGTATAAAAAAGCATCAAGCAACTGGATGAAGGTTGACAAATCTGAATTCAGTAAAGGTTCACTTGGGAACATTTTGATCATATTGCACAGCCTTTATCAGCAGATGGAGTTTATTCAGTTAACATGGAGTTAAAGATATTCAAAATATCCATTCAAAACTTCTAACTGTGGAAGCTTGACTGTTCATTATTGGCCTTAGAAACAGTGGGGATCAAACCCCCATCCATTCCCATAAATAGACAACTTGCTCTACATCCTGAGTCAAAGCTGTCTTCCTCTCTGCCTACCTACTCAAACACCAAACAGCAGGCTGTCTGCCAAATTTGTCTGCCATATTCGATGCTAATATAAGCTGCTAGCATTTAGCAAGCTAAAGAGCCAGATATTTTCCTTAGGACTTGGTGGAGACCAAAAACCGGGCTAAAAGATGGCGACCGGGAAGAAACTTACAATAAATGCTAATGTTCCTCTGTCTACACTGCTTGCTCACACATTTACCAATTTAATACCAGTCAATTATTGCTGGTTTAACTGCTCTAACTTAGATTCATTTTTATATTTCACCCACTTTCTGCTTGTTCTTAACACACTTTCTTGACAGTATTTGCATATTTGATGCCCATGTGATTTGGGATCCTAAACTAGAGTGTTAACATTGTTCTCCGGTGCTTTTGAAGGTTGCCTTACCCCAATCACAAAAAAGCAAACCAATAATTTGCAGGACTTAATCACTCCAAGAGGACAAGAGTAAGTGTCCATGTAGGTTTTTTCCTGATTAGCTAAAAAGCTTAAATGCAAAGGTGTTAACTGTGTCGATGCTTAAGTAAGAATCTTGTATGTATTTACAAACCAGAACACTAGCAGTATAACACATCTAACAGGAACCATTTGCTGAAGAATAAAAGTCTTCTGAAACCCTGCAGTCCTTGCCCTTGCCCTCTTCTGTGTGGGCTGAGGGCTGCTCACATCGATCGATCCAATAACCTCACCAGCCTGCCCGCCATCCTGCCATCACTCTCGCTCCCGCCACGCCAATAGAACCTCATCTCCTGTTCTGGGCCGATCCAGCCTCCACCAATGGGAGGCTGGCGTGATCATCCTCGCCACATAAAGATGTGAATGTTTCATGAGTAATGTTATGATGTTGGGCAGAGTGGTGGTGGTGGGGTGGGACACTTTTTCTTCCTAACTCCCTTGGGTGCTCCTGGCTAGCGCTAATAGGACCTTCCCTTGTTGGAAAGGCCGGATCAACTTACACAGCTCTGTGGAAGTGCTGGAGTCATCGGAGGAGAGAGGAAGGAAGCTGATAATGTTTATTGCTGTGTTTATTTATGGATGATTATGAATTCACTTAAAGACAGGTTTAATCCAAGCCTCATTTGATCTTATGGAGGGATATTAACCTCTTATGTATCAGAATATTTAATATTATGTTTTGTTTCTGTGGGAATACTTTATGCTTAAATTTCTTTGATAATCTGTAATAATGTGTAGGTAAGAACTCTCACATAGGATGGAGGCCAAGTTCCCATATCCAGCATTTATTGGTCGGTTGTCAAGATGAGATTTTAATGCACAAGAAGTAATTTCTGCCACTAGAGGTCTCTTAATTGGAACAATAAAAACAAAAATGTAATTTGAGGAGGTCATTAAGTAGCTTGGGATCATGGGATTTGCTTCTTGAATTGTCAAGCAGCCACCACTGCGGATGAAAATCTATCTGACTGACTCAAGCAGAAATGTTCACAGCCGAGGTAATTTATTAAAGTTTCACTCACATTACGCTTAGTCACGTTTGCTGACTTCCTTCCTCTCTCTCTGTCTTGTGTCACCCCAGAGGTGAGTGGTGGTTGACAAAATGAAATGTGCCATTACCTTGAAAAATTAACTATTTTCTCTGAGTGTCTGGTGAAAATAAGGAACAGGCTACAGAAGTCTAGAAAGCTCACTTTTTTCTTACTCCACACTCCCAAATTTATTTCGTTAAAATTTGAGGGGCCTCAACTGAAGCTGACTCATGTGATATCACCCGAGGCACAATGTCAGACAGAACACAGGACACAACAATCCTTATCTTTATAACAATATGCTTTCAGCTCTGCAATATTAGTTTAAGGAAAGTCGTCTCTGTGTCTCATGCAGACAGTGTGGTCCATAAAAAATGATTTTTCCCAATTTGACGCAGAAGAACTTGCCCTGTCTTGCTTAGAGCCCTGACCTCAACCCTTATCCAACACCTTTGGGATGAACTGGAACACCGACTGCGAGACCAGACCTCGTAACCCATCAGTGTTGGACCTCACCGTTGCACTTGTGGCTGAATGGGCACAAATCCCTGCTGCCACGTTCCAAATTCTCCTGGAAAGCCTGAAAAGAGAGTGCAGGCCGATTTAGCAACAGATTACTGCTCATGGTTTTGGAATGAGACTTTTATCAGTCACATATGAGTGTATTGTTCAGGTGTTCGTATACTTTTGGTTGTGTATTGTTCAATCAGAGGCCTTGATCAAGTTGCACAGGAATTTCTCAGTTAATATTACGTGACAGGAAGCATAACTTGCTTAATCAATAAATAAATATGATTCACAACAGGAGTATTCAGCAGATTGCAAAATTGTTTCAGAGTTTTTGACATTTCTTAAAAGCCTTGCACAGAAAAATCCTCACAGAAAAAAAATTCTCTATTCATCCGTAGTTAATAATTAATAACTGCATGATATTTGGATTTTTTTAATATTGACCTAAATCACAAATTTGCCCTTAAAAAACTTTGCAATCTGTTTGTGTATAATCTAAAAAAATACATGTGCTCTTAGTTTGGTCAGGAAAACCTTATTAATTGGCTTAACCGATTAATGTTGTTATTCATTAATCCATCAATAATCCAATGTCAAGTAAACATTTTGGCTTTGACCCTGTGTTATTTTCTCTTTTATGTCCCATCGTTAGGGTGTTTACGTATTGCCATCGCTTAGTGCAAAGTTGATATGTGATGTGATGCCAAGTTGGCTTTGTTAGCATCAGTTTGCCCCCCCTGCCCCCTCGCCCCCGCCCCCGCCCCCCACCGATCCCAGACTGCATCAGTAAACCGACACCAGATTCCAAAAGTGGCTCCTTACAACAGCCAAGGACATCTCAGTGTGCTGCATTTGTAAACACGTAGTACTACGACACACGGCTCAAAATGGCCGAAAGCATTGGCAGCAGAGGGAGCAGATATGTGGACGACATGACTGCCTACTTTTCTGTTTTAGAGCTGAGAAGGTTTCAGTCTCTTTTGTGTACACATACATGCACACACGGTCTGTACACACAGGCAGACTGCAGCGGACTGACGTACTGTGAGATGGTATTTTGTGTGCGCTCCCGCTCCCTGTGGCTGCTCTGTGCATCTGTTGATGTGGGTCTTTGGGACCATCTGACAGTGAAAGCAGCTGGGTGACAGGATTTTAGGCTAAGCCCTCCGTCTCTTTAAACACACAAACACACACATGCACAAACACACACACACACACACACACACACACACACACACACATGCATAGTCACAAACCAAACATGGTCCTTATGGGACATCAAGCTGGCACGTGCTGGTGGACAGCGGGCTGCAGCTGGCACTGTGGGCTGACTGAGGCCGGGAAACAAGTCACAGTGTACCAACTGTGTCTGTGTTGGCTGGCACTGCACGTCTGCCATGCCACTGCAGTAACCCCCCCCCCCCATGTACCCCCTGCACCGGGAAATGGGGGGCATCATACTGGCAGAGGGGGGCAGGGTGAGTGCAACTGGGAATCTTACAGTGTCACAGCAGCTTTTCTGGGACAAGTGTTCAGTGTGTTTGTGTGTGTGTGTGTGTGTGTGTGTCTAATAAAAAAAAATGTACTGGGAGGAAACTTGGCAGATGCACTAAGATAAATAACCATGCACAGAGCTGTATACTTGAATCAAAATGAAATTAAAGGGACTGGGAGAAGAAGACCCTTTATAATCAGTTATTGCAATAAAAAATGTATTAGATTCAAACAAGACTGATATCATTTTTAATGTAAAAATTTGAATATAGGACCTCAGCTAAAGGGAAATTCCATTATTGGTTATTTTTCTCAATCATTTGGTGTTGGCAAATAATGAAAAATCATAATTCTTGTCGTATATAACCCATGTTGTTCAACCAGCAGTTAAAAAAAGCCAAAGATTTTCAGATATTTATCAAAGAAAATAAATTGAATCAGAAAAATAATCATTTAAATAGCTGGATATGATGAGGTTTTGTTTAAATAAAAAATATGTAAATGATTTTAAAGATTATTAACATGGTTGTCAATTAATTTCCAGTTGAGTCAAAGAACTGAACAATAACTTGAATTTTAAGTGACTGCAAAAGCCTGCACATGCTGGGGTTTGCTTAGTATCACTGTTTGCTATCTCAAACTGAACTGTTTGCTAAAGCTTTGTGTTCATACTGATGACAGTCTATAAATACCACATTTAATGAAAGTAGTTCATTCTTCTATTGCTTGTATGAGACCTTGAAGGTATCTCATTACTAAACAGATAAACATATTTCCTAAAGTGCCTGCCATGAAAATTAAATATAGCACTGAAGTCAAGGAGAGATCTTTTTTAACCCTGTTTTTGGAGGAATTATACCATGGAATCCCGAGTCTGACAGGGACATATTGATGTTAGAAATGCTGCTAAAACCAACCATAAAAGACCGGCCTGTTTTGCTTCACTGCTGTAACACAGGCAGATCACAGCCAGGGGAAGTCATTCAGAAGTCACATGTTGGATTCTGCAGGGCAAGAGGAAAAGTCAAAGGTCAAAGGAGGGTAAACAAACTGTAAATTTACATCTACTTCCCTATCTCAGCTAGGAGCTCTTCCACACTCTCAAGATGCCAGTGCATGTGCTCTTTTTAGACGTTTGGATATCTCTGATGAGAATCTGGCCTTTAGCAGCTAGTGGTGCATGATACGCTTACATATCCTGAATATATTAAATACACACACATACACATACAGCCTGTTGATTAGATATAGAGACAGATGGAAAGATGGTGTGCTTGAAGCTTTTTTAAGGTCTCCTCATGTAGTTTTTCTTGTTATGTTTGTCTCCAAATATCAAATGCGTGTCTGTTTGTACAAGCTCCAGTGACAGTGTGAAGTGCAACCCAACACCATGTGCAGTAATATGCAAGGTCAATTTGCACCTCTGAGCCTGAGTGACATCAGAGAGTGTTAAATATCCTAAGGAGCAACTCTGAAGTAAGATGCAGTATGCATGCTACAAGACAAAGTAAAAAGCTACTGAATATATTCAGAGGTAGAAAGCTACATTTACATTCTCTGTGTTTTTGGCCAATATCTGAGCACAACACTGGCATCCATGTCTGCCTCTCTGGCAGTAGTTTAGCATATATAGTGCCTATGAAAAAGCATTATTCACAGTATGAATAATATTCTCAGTAAACACAACCAAGTATGCTCCAGTGCCTCTTTTATATTGTTTTGTTAAATTTAATATTTCTATGGTTACAATTTAAACAAGAATGTGAATGTGATGAGTCAGATCCTTCATATTCTGAAAGGTCATCATGTGTTTGCAGTGACACTGATAAACTCGAAGCTCTAAAATGTTGTGAAAACTAAGTTCTTCCAAATCTGGTGATTTTGAATTTAAATATATCTGTCAAACTGAAAGATTTAGAGTACCAGGCCTTAATTGAAAGCAGGCTTGCATTAGAGACCTGCCTTTATTTAATACATGTTTGATCTGAATATTAGGTAATCTTTTAGAACAAAGACTCCTTGTTTTCCGATCTACTGCCTAAGGTTTAACATTGCAAAATACTTGCAGGAACATATCTTGAAAGTTAAGAGATTTGCACTGTTTCATTAGTTTATTTGAAATAATGCAATTTCACAGCCACATTTTTTGAGCTACAGTCTCCTCTCAAGACTCACCTTGTATTTTGCTAAGCCACTGCTTTTGATGAAGTAAAACCAAAGTTGTCAGGCTAATGTAGTGCAGTAAAAAGTACAATATTTACCTCTAAAATGAAATGTGGTAGAAAGTATTTAGTTACAAAAAATGTAATTACTCAAGAAAAAACAAGCACCTAGAATTTCTAGCCAACTTAAACTTTTACCCTGTAGTTACTTTCCACCATTGGCGCTGGCGTTTTTATAGTTTTACCCGCCTTTATAACGGTTGGCGCGGCACTCACGTGACTTTCTTCTCTAACTGTAACACAAATCCAACGTACCCCTTTAAATATGGCGGTTCATGGCGCCCTAGATACAGGTGTGATACACTCATTAACGGCACGTTTGCCAACCTTGATGTGGTACCTCTGTAACTCTCGTTGCACATGTTTACATAGCGTTCGTATATTAAAGTCAGCTAGCTTGCTAACACTCTCACAGCCTCATCATGTTACTTCGTATTAGCTTTGTGGAGGAAATAATCGTTTTTATACCACCCTCTTTGCAAGCTAGCTTAAGGCTACCGTTTTGTTGTCAAGCTGTCACAAAGGATTTACTTTCTCCTGACCAGCCGAAGATTACAGCTTTAGACCAACAAGTGTAAGTACCTGCTGCCTCTGCTAACTTTATTATTATAAGGCAATGTTTCGAATTTGTTCGGTGGTGTTGAAGGGTTTGTTAAAATTAATTAGCTAACTCATATATGCTAGCGATGTCGCTGATAGTTAAGTTGTCTGCTAGTTGTGCTTGTGTCTTGACATTCACTGACTTCTTAATGTTTAAGCAATTTTGCCGCTTTTTCATGGCAACTGAGCTAAACTCTCTCGTGATTGTAGTTTGACAGGTGCATTAATAAGTGTTCATGCAGGTGAGTTACACAGTGTTGCAGAATGTCCAGCTTCATTTGCTGTAAACAGATGTGGCAGATGTAGTCAGAGCTTTAACTTAGGTAAAACTAGGAATACCATAGCACGCCTAGTGTGACTCATCCATGACTCACCCAGTCCTCAATGAGTAGGGAAGTAATGAATGAGTGATTTCATAATATCAGAAAGTACTTGTTTGGTTTGGGCATGTCGCACAAATATGTTGCCTTAAGCCATGTCAAGTACAGTCTAGCCAACGTGTTTGAGAAATAATGCCTAAGAGAAAGGGATTCAGTACATAACACATACTGAAACTTACTGAAAGTTACAGAAGTTTTATTCCACAATAAAGAGGACATGAAAAGAATTTTTTCTTCTTTTCTTCTTCTTCTTATTAAGGTAGTTTAACTCAATCATGATGGATGAGTAACTATCCAGACTGCAACATGTATGGTCTTGATACCCTGTTCATGGGCAGTTTTCCAGAGTAGACAATTATTGAATTTCCTACATTTCCTTTACTTAACCTTATAATACATTCTTTTAATGTTCAGATTAGCAGCACAGATTATGAGTTGAAGTAGAGTTTAAATGAACAATTCTTTTCTTTGTCAGTGATTTCTTTAATGAACTGGCGTCCCTCTTCTACATTAAATGTCAAATATACAGTGCATGCAAGCAAAACACACTGATAATACTCTTAAAATAATCAAGAGAAGAGGACAGTTTTGGAATTGGTTGAACCAAAAGTAGAAATATCTTTAAAACATTGCAGTTACAAACCATGGAAACTGATTGCTGTTAAATGTTTCTCCTTTGTGTCAATGGAAAGTGGTTAAAGTGACACTCTCAAAGAAAAAAAAAAATCAATTCTTCGGAAACCCATTCAATACTTCAATCAATTCTCTCAACTTGACACTTGAAAGACGTGACCTTAGTGAGCTGATCAGAGGTCAGACACATCTGTACTCAATCTATTCAATTACAATGACTGAATGAAAGAATAATTGATAGTTACAGGGCGACTTCCTCTGAAAGATAATTGATTGTCCTGTTTAAGGCTGAAAATTCTCTAATCCATCGAAACTATCGGATCATGGATCCAAGTCAATTTGGGTGCAACTGTTGTTGCTCATTCCTGTGAGGACCCACCAGAAAAAAACATTTTTTTATCTGATTAGTCTAGATTTGCAGTATTTGTCTTTGTAGAAATCAGATTGTGGAGAATATCTCTAAAGGTTGTGGGGGGGTCATGCTAGGACTCTGCATTTTCATCAAGCGATGAAAGTACAGCTGGGAATGGCGAGTAGATGGATGTGTCGCTTTGGCAAAGTGCCCAATGTGACAGCTGACTTAATAAGGAAGGCCTCTTATCCTACAGATGAACATGTGGCCGATGCTGCAGAAGCCTAAAACAGACAGGCATGTTTTTGATTTTTTTTCTTTTGTTGGGGACCGGGGGGAGGGGACTGTGACCTGCTCTGGTCCCACCTACACATAAAAAAATCATTAAAGCTATTTGTGCCAGTCTGTAGTTTATTATGTCGGATTGACTTCATTAATATTGTTCCCAGGGAGGCAGTGGAGATAAAAATCCACCGTACTGGCTTTCACTGCTGTTGACTGATTCAAGCTTTCTGTTGTATCTTGTTAATAATAGACCTAAGGCTGGGCAGATGCTGAGTTTTTTTATTGATCTTGTACATAATGTATTTTAATCAGCCTTTGTGCACATGCAGAACCTGAAACATTTATGCACACACTGAATGGATCAACTGACCATCTGTAGCATGGGTGCTCACTAGGGCACTAATCAATGTCATTTTGTGTTTTCATTATCCTAAACTTCCCAACAATGCTTAAACTCAGAAAAAAATTAGATTAAACTTGAGGTAACCGAGCATTTAATTTTATCACCTGTTTTCACAAATCTGACATAATGTAATGCCACAGTGGCTGCTTTGTTTGAGAGACTTCCTATCATAGAAATCACATATTGCAGGTTTAAATGATGTGAAAATCAAATGTATATTCTTATTAGTTAATTTTATTTTTAATTTTTAATTAAATTTCTTTCATCTGACAGGTGTAATAGTCAGCTAGTTGTATCTGGTTATGTCAATATTGGAAGAAGAAAAACATCTTATATAAAACTTGAACTAGGAAAGTAAAGGAAGGTTCAAGTGCTTGAAGTGTTTTTTCCCCCATCAACCCCTTCATTACAGTCCTAAGCCTGACCCTCTACTCAATTGATGTCTAAATCACAGCCTTAGTTTCACTTTCACTACTAAGTCCTAACTCTAATCAGGCTAACTGAACATGCAAGGACTGACAAAATGTCTTTACTATGGAGCATTTTCAGCATCTTTCTACCATTATGATGACTATACACACACACACACACACACACACACACACACACACACACACATACAAACATCCACCTGAGTGGTGTAAGTCAAGTGAGTTATCCTCTCACCCGCTGCTCCCCCTCTCCCCCCGTCTGTCTGACTGAGTTCCTGTTCTCATCTACCCAGAGAGCTCAGCCACTGGAGATACTAGGAGAAGAAAAACATACTTGTTTTTCATGACATTAAAGGCAGACAGCCTTGTCACAGTGCGGCTGTGTGTGCTACCTTGTTTGATAGGGAAATTGGATCTACGTAGACTTAAGAGGGAAATGTAATGCGGTTAAAGGCATCATGAAAAGCCAGCTGTAACAGGATTTCATCCTCTGTGGAGCTTCAACTGACTGCTGCCGTGAGGCAAGTCATTAGGGAAAACCTGTGTGCTTATGTGCGTGTCAGTGTGTGAGTTTGTCTGCCTGTGTTGTTGACACTGTATGCAAGAGGTTATACACATTCTTTGGAGCCAGTTGGTTAATCTGTCGTGCAGTAGCCTAATACCACCTTGTACCTGGCAGAGGGTCAAACATGTAGGAACAAATGTCTAGTCATACCATGCTGCAGAGTACACAGTGCCCTGAAGTCAAACAGATAAATTAGATATGACACAGTCACAAGATGAATTGATGCATAAGATCAATACATAGATATGAGAGAGTAAGATTAAAAAGAAAAACAATGAAAAGCAAGATACAATAAGGAGATACAACTTGATACAGGTAATAGGTAGCTAGATAGGTAGATATGGTAGAGCACATAAGTGGATATATAGTACAGATACTGTGAGTATGATGTATGCGGTTGATTGATTGGATATCAGTAGAAAAGATATAACTGTTGGATAAAATATAGATAGATATGATAGATAAAATAGATGCATTCCATAGATGAATGCAACAGACAAACAGCCATGTAGCCATGTATTTATGGCACACTAGATCAAAGGTCGATAGATCGATGTGATAGGTCAGAAGGATATATACAGAATATAGAGAATGTAGTGATTTGTCTTTATATCAACTCACTTTTGTTTTTAAGCTAGACGCTATAACTGAAACATGTTTTGCTGCATACAGGAGTGTGTTTTTCTGTACCAAGGTGACTGTGCATATGTGTGTTTGGTGGAGAACATTTTAATAGCGTCTTGCCAAGGTCAGTGCCTTTGCTGTGCTATGTGTGGAATGAGCGAAGGCCTTCGCTTGCAATGCCTTCAGCTGACTCCAGAGAGTCGCGCTCATTGTGTGACAGCCGAGGGGGAACAAAGACATTTCCACTGGAGGAACTTTGGGTTCCTGTCGATAAGGAGGGCAGCGTTGTGAGCCCAGGCCGTGTTTATATGCTTGTGTACAGTGGGGATCTACTGAGCAGCAGAGCCTTGCACTTTCCAGACAACAAGTGGCCGCTGTAAAAATAGTCACGCTTGGAGAAACATCAAAGGGAGGGACATATTCCATCCAATGATCTAGATTCTCAGCCTGAATGAGGAGAGCGTTGTTACAGGGACTTCGGTATTAGACTGAGGCATGTTTACAAACTCGAATCTGACTAAAAAAATGGGATTCCCGCGTTCGGGATGCAAATGCATACTCATCATACCCTCTTGAATAATCAACTGAGAACACCATTGTAACCACAGAAAAATTATGTCTGACAGTGTGACTGCTAACATTGTCATCTATGTACCATCTAAAACATTAGTAATAGGTTGACAGCTACTTAAGAGGAGTGATGTGATGATTCACTGATCCATTATTGAAAGTGGATTCCATTTGTCTTTCCCCGTAAGACATAATGCATTTAGCTGTGATCTGAATCCACTCATGAAAGACAGAAAGTTGTCTTTGCTCCAGTAGTATTACTCATACAGTCTTTGAAAAAAAAAAAAAGACTTCAGTATAAACTGGGTAAGATCTTGGTTTAAACTCCATACGGGCTCTGTTGCCCTCCACAGGCAAGTTTCTGCACCATTTGAAACTGTAAATTTCAGTGACAAAAATGCCTACATACTGTACTGTATGTTATATTTATTTCTCCTCATCTTGTGTCCTAGTCTATCAGATGATTGTTACTTTTTTAGCTGAGCTGATTGATAGTGATTTTCAGACAACTTCTTGGTCTGTCCAAAAACCCATAAATGTGTCAAATAACTTAAATACATTTGAGTTGCACCAGTCATATGCACTCTTCTTATTTTCCAGTTTTATTAGCATAATTGTAGCTGTTAATGTAAATGTGAAATTTGTGTCAAATATCAGTCAGCTTCCGCTATCGAAGGCTGTTATCTGTTATGTACTCTTTTTTATTTTGGTAGAGATTGCCAAACAAATTTTCCAATGCAGCCAATTTAGACAGCAAAGATAATGACAATATTAATTCTTCTTTGAACAAATCAGAGGATTAGTTACATTACACCTTCATACAGAATTAAAAAAGCCTTTGATAACCCACATTTCTAACTTCCTCCTGGATCTGCTTGTGTTGGTGTGTGACAACGTTAAACATTAGCTCTCTGACATTTACACACTGTCTGCTGCCTTTCCTGTCTACTTATCAGCAGCTAATTTCCAGTAATGTCGCAGAGACAAGGGTGCATCTGAACAGTTCATTCACTTATCTTGGTGTTGAGATGCAAGCTTTCATGTCCCATATTCCCACGGTTGTTCTACGGGACATTCCCAACTCTGCAGATGGCTCAGGATGGGACTTTTTTGGATAAGCCACGCTATTATTGGGCCTCACAGGCACTGAAAAGTCTTGTCCTCTTTTAGTTCAGAGATTAAATTTTGATATGTTCTACTAAACATAAAATGTACTCAACTTTTGTGAACTTACTTCAGCCAGTGTGGCTTAGCATTGCCTTGCTAGAATAAGCAGGCTCATCCTTAAAATAAGATGTCATCTAAATGGCAGGGTATGTTGCTCCATAACCTGTATGCACCTTTCAACATCAATGATGCCTTCACAGACGTGCAAGTTACTCATACCATTGGCCCTAACACACCCAAATACCATCACAGATGCTGGCTTTTGAACTTGCCATTGGTAGCGAACTGGATGATCCTTTTTTCTCTTCAGCCTGTGGGGCACAACATCAAGGATTTACAAAAAAAAAACATGAATGTTGTGTAGTGAAGGATTTGCAATTCATTGTGTTTTGATTTTATTTACATTTTATGATAATACATACCCAACTTTTATGGATTCAAAGTTGTATTTGCAGATGGAATATATACATTAATATAAAAGGTCAGTTCAAAAGGTTATAGGGGCAGCTGTGGCTCAGGAGGAAGAGCTTGTTGTCCACTTCTTGGACAGTCTGTTGTTGGATCCTTAGTCCTTGCAGTCTGCGTGTTGAAGAGTCCTAGGGCAAGATACTGAAACTCAAATTTAGGCTATAGTGTGTGAGTGAATTTTGCTCCCGATTACTTTGATCTAAGGAGTGATGAGTGCCATGTGTTTGGCTGGTTGTTTGGTCTGTATAATAAAGCTCAGGATACGAAGGGAAATGGACTGGACTTCACTGACACCCTCGTCTGACACCTGATAAGGAACTTAAGGGCAGCATGAACACAAACAGGCATGGAGCCAACGACACTCAGAGGCAGTGGCACATTTGTGTTGAAGGCTGAGAGCGCTGAAAGGTGAAAGGCATGTGTGGAAAGGGAAAAGGCTGATGTCTTCACATTTGGCCTATCAGAAGCTTGAACATCAAGCAAACTGTGAAAGAATAGACTTCAAATTCACTGTAAACAAAATGTTAACTGACTGTTTCTGCTGTTTTTTTTATTTTTTATTTTATTCCACCAGGTTTTTCTCATTTTAAATAGTGGTTGTAATGACTATTTTATATTAATCTAACAAAACATACTGAAAGAAAAAAAGAAGAGACACTGCACATGAACACAGATACAAGTAAATCACCCGAAGCCCGATACTTTGTGCTAAGACCACAGTTGCATCCTCAATAAATCCTGTGCTGATGGTTTCATTGTGTTACCAATACTCCTTCCTTCAGTGGCTGTTTTGACCCTTGCATATTGATTTTTCTCCACTGAAGGAGTCGAGGCAGAGATGAGTAGTGCTGCTGCGGCACAGAGGGTCAGTAAGTTTACAGGCAAAGGAGGGTGGGAACGATTTCTAGTCTCTCACACATAGGAGGAAATCAAGAGGAGAGGAGGAAAGAAGGAAGGTTTCTCTCTGATTTATTTTTAGACAGTGGCCTGGGATAACCTTTTAGAATATGATAATATCTGATTTGTGATGCAGTGAAGACATGAATGAAGAGTGGTTGGTATGAGACCAAAGCTATATGAGTCTCCTTGGCTATCAATCTTGATGATATAAAATAAAAAAATGAGAAGAGCAATTTATCACTAGAAAATACAACAGTCCATGACACAAAACAAGAATAAATTATTTTATAGAGGCAATGGTGGATGGAAAAGAGCTGATGAATCGGTACCGACCAAATTGTTTAATGGCCCATTCAGACCAAATCTGGTGCCACAGAAAAAAGCAGGTTCTCCTATTCATTTTAATACAAGTTGTCTCTTATAAAAGGCACAAAGCAAGACAATGAACACTGCCTGCAGACTATTTTATAAGCTATAACTTTAGTATGCATCAGATGTAGTGCTTGTTCTGTATATAAGTGCTCGCTGTCCAGTGTAGGTCATGCCTTGAATGTCCAGCACATGGCAGATGAAAGCAAGCATGTCAGTACTGATATTGCTGATAATCATCAGACAGAGGAAGAGACTGCTGTGTAGACATATCACTAATGTGAGGACAGAGAGCATTGTTAACATACAGCCACGGGACTGATGGAAGAGAGAGAGAGAGTGTGTGTGTGTATGTGTGTAAAAACCATGGAGGGAGACTGTGTGTAAGGGAGCATTAGATTTCATCTAGGCTACATGCACTTCTGTCAGAATATGTTGGAAACTTCAAATGCTTCTACTGACCTCTACTGTTGGAAAATAGTCTATACAACTTCCCTCCATACAGAAAAGCTAGGACTGCCTCTCGCTTTAGTTTGACAGAAACTTCCCTCTTTAGTTTTCAGGGGTTAAAAAACATGAAAAGAGATTAAAGAAAGTCATCTAGAAGATGAAATGGAGGAAACTTCATCAGGTCGTTCTTAGCTGTACAGTATTATACTTGTTGGCTTTTTAAAATGTATTTTCTTCTCAAGTTCTGGACTTAAGTAGTTCTATTGAATGCTACTTTAATACTTTACCTGCACTTCATTCCAGAGATATATTTTGTGTTGTTTATTCTAGTGTATTTATTTGACATGTATTGTCATTAAAACTAATATGCATTCAAGATTTTATACTCAAAATATTGTAGCAGTGACTAAAATGACACAATACAGATGTTACTGCCCACCTGTACCTAAGTATTAAAATTTTGCGACATTTCAACAATAAATTACTGTTTTCGGGCTTATGCTTTGGATAAAATGACAAATGATAAAAGTACATTTTATTTAAAAAATAATTTTTAACTGAAAGGAGCTTCATTATGAATACTTTTAGATTTGATACTTTTACTACATGCTGCTAGTACCTCTAAAGTCAAGTCAATTTTTTTATGTAGGACTTTTACTTGTAGTGGAGTATTTTCTCTGTGTGTGTGTGTATGAGTGTGTGTGTGTGTTTGATTACGTACTTGCTTAATCATTACCAGTGTTCCCATGCAAAAGCACACAACAAACTGCCTAATTAATGGAGCGTCTAACATTCCTGGCTTTTGTCCTGCAACACAAAGGAAGCCTTTTTGTGGCTCAGCAATAAATCAGTGGCTGCAGTCAGTCAGCGACAATTCAACACAATGTAACAGTGATGTTTCTGTAGTGGCCACAGCCACGCTGGCGACTCAACAATCACACGTTTCTGACCTCTTTACTGCCTTTTAGGTATTGTTGCACTAACTATGAAAAAGAGCGTGAAGAGGTTAACTGTTAACCAGCCGCAACATCAGCCAATCAGTTAACAGCTGGAAAAAAAGCCTCCTCTGATTTTGTGGGGATGAACTTACAAATGTCTGTTAGAAAATTTGTGCTTTTCACAAAAGCTCTTTGTCAAGATTTCTGCCCTTAGTTTGAGCTCTTTCATAATATCATTCAATCAATCAAATCAAAAGTAATGGAGACATATGAGGCCCTCATAATTATTTTAATCTTGTTTACTGAGCAGTAGAAAAATTCAATTAGGTTTCACTTAACTTGTGCACCTGCAGTGTGAGCCTCAGAGGGGTATAAAGCGCACTCACATGCACTCACCGCAGGCTAATCTCTGTGCCAAATGTGTTGTACCACTGAGTGCAGGTTGTAATCACAACAGGCAGGTGGCAAATGCAGTGAATCAAACCGATCAGAGCAGGTGTTTTATTTGCCAGCTGGTAACATGCTGGAAGTGTGTTCAAGACAGAAGTCTAAAGGGTATTCAAATGGAAGCTTGCAGTGTTTAGATGGACAGGATTAGTGTTAGGCCAATGCAGTGGACCAAACATTAGACACAAATATCATCAGAGGTCCATTTTAAATTCATTAATTGATTTTAGAGGTGACAAGGGATTGATTAGTTTAGCTATAGAGAAATAATTGAGAATCGTTTTGACTATCATTTCAACATTTCCACAATTTTTAAGCAAAAATACCAAACAACCTCTGGACAGAGCTTCTCCAATGAGAACGTTTGCTGCTTTTCTTAGTTTTATATCAATATAAACTGAATATCTTTGGGTTTTAGGCTGTTTGGTTTGACAAGATATATATGTATATATACATATGTATATATAATAATTCAGATTAAAAGATAAAAAAATGCAAAAAACTAACAAAAATCAACTTTTTCATGTAAAAAAAATTATATATATGGTATTTCACCTTTCAAAAATACAATGAATTTCAAAGTACTTTACGTCAATCTGCATAAAAAACATATTAAATAACTGCAAACATAACAGTCTTTACTTAAAAAAGCGGTAACCCCCAAGAGCCAAAAGAAACAAAATAAACTGACAATCAAAACCAGGAAAAAAAGAGTCAGTTAATGTAATCAAATTAAATTGATCAATTTTGAATCAATGAGTGTATGATTGTTTAAAACAAAAGGTTGGGCAGAATATCACAAAATCACCAATTAAATGATACATCTCAATGTGAGAGGGTTGTGGTTGCAGAGCGCAGCAGCAGATGTGAGGACAGAGCATCCAGAGGGGGGGAGGAGGTGATTTGGGGGAGAGCAGTGTGGGTGTCTGATGACAGAGCAGTCATTTCCATCAGCCTCATTAGTTAATTATATTGTCAGGGATCCCATTAGTGCTTTTACAGTTCACTGAACTCCTCCCTTTGTATTAGCATCTAGTGTGTGTGTGTCTCTTTGTAAGTGTGTGTGTGTGTGTGTGTGTGTGTGTGTGTGTGTGTGTGGGTGCCCCTTGCAAGACAATGTAAATGTCTGTTTACCATGTGGAAACACATAAAACATTTTCTAACAGCATTTTTTCACTGTTAGGATCAATTTCAAGGCCTTTGTAGAGTCATGTGATGTAATTTGTTGTCATATAAAAACAGTGTTTTGAGTAGACGTAATTAATAATCAAGAAAGTTAGTTCATCAGGAAATTTTCAATAAGGAGTTTTAACCATTGCAATTTGAGTATCTTGGATGTAAACCTTGAGATAAAGATCAGGCATCATTGTGTTAGTGTTAAAATTCATTGCTTCACAAAACCACTAGTCTAATTCTACTAATATTTTTCTTAAAGTATTCTTAGTCAATCAGTGGAGTTTTTAACTTACAATATCAGCTGTATTATAATAGTGGCTGTAATGATCAGAGAGTGTAAAATACTTGATAACCTGACCTCAGCATCTTTACAGTGGTCCAAATTTAGTGCAAGTGAGCAAAGTGACCACAAGGGTGCACTGTCATTCTACATGAGACATTTTGGGCTTAAGGGCAGATGCCCAGTAGTTTACAGAGACATGAGTCTAAAATGAATGACAGTTTTTCTCTGTAAGTGCTGGATTATTTAGATAAACAACTGTTTGCAAACAAATTTACTATATTTTCATAAGCATTGGTCACACTACACAAATTTCAAGTCATATGACAGCTAAACAGCCCAAAATACATAACTTTTCTGTCGAGTATTGCAAATCTTTTGTTGTTCTTTGTGATTTTTGTTTTTACAGCACAAGATGATCACACAACACAAGACTTTACACCAGGACGAACCCAAGATGAGTCTTTATGGTTTTCAGACTGTTTTTTTCCATCGGAAATGGCGCAGTTCAGGTTGTTTGTGTGTAGCTTTGCAGTGAAGAAGAAGGCAGAAAAAGTAAAGATTGTAGGTGAAAAAATGTATTATTTGCGTGGGCAGAAAGGATTGTCTGTTCTGCATAAAGAGTTTGAGGTAAAAAAATATATTTAAAATGAAAACATACAGCTATGTGGTTCAGTCATGGTTCAGAAAGGAAGACAAGATTGGCTTGTTCAGCCAGACATTTAGCATGGCTTGATGTCTTGTGTCTATATGCCACTAAAGAGCTCATTGATACCTCACAATCACTTATCTCCTAAAACAATCACTGCAGAAAATCAGGGTTAGAATCCTGTTGTGTGGACTTGGCATTAAATAGATGATTGTTAGTGTTGTGTTCAGCTTTCTGCCCCCAAGTGACCAAACAGGGAAGGTTAGTAGGTAAAACAAGTTCAACAGTGCAAGTGAAAGCAGTGACCTGTTCTCCATCAGAAACTGGCTAAGTGTCCCGACCAGGCAATATGAATCCAGCACTTTTACTATCTTTGGCTTAATGTGTAACGTTTTTTAAAATATTTTTTTTCCAAGGTCATTCTGAATCTGGCCTATAATGGTCATAATCTCTTTGTGCAACATCATCAGGACATGAACGGAAAAGGATAAGTTCATAATAATATAACGTCTCTGTCTGATGCTGCTGACCTGTCTCTTGTGTTAACCCCAAGTATGTAAAAAAACACCAAACTGTGTCCAATAAAATGAGTCCAGGAGCAACAACTCGTGAAACAAACTAGAATCACATAAACTCATCTTGAGTCTCACTACTCATTACTCAGGATTGTGTGATTCATTTGCAAAGTGATACTGGACTGAAACCATTAAATGGCTTTTAACTTTGCTCAGAGAAAACAAAACCATTTGAATGAATATATTTTTTGATTTTTCAGGACAGAAACTGTGATAAAGAGAAGATAATAATATCCGGTTCTACTAAATCTGACTTGAATCATGCAGATACTGTTGGGAAAGCAGAGCAGGAAACCAGCTCTTCAAAATTGTTTTATAAATGTCAACCGGCCACAGACAGATAAATGTTTAATTCACAAAGTCACAAAGTCAGATGTAAATCATTGTTTTTCTGTCTAAAAATCTACCAGCTGCTTTCACATTTCACTTGCATCTGCTGCTAATTTCCTTCCCTGAGTTAAACGTAATAACATTTCATGTCTGACTGTTATTAAAGTCTTTCATTCCAAATGGACTAGAGAAGATGGACAGATGTAGCCTCACTGGCAAGCAGATGAATAGGTTTAAACCTGCGTTGCTGTATTATAAACAAACAAGGAAAAATAAATGCCCACAGAATTAAATAAAAGAACCTCATTTTGCTCTCTGCTTATTGATCATCAGACCAGATGCAGACCAAGCCTATAAACAGCAGAATAAAAAAGCCTTAAAAACATCTTTCTGAATGCAAAGGATAAAAAAAAATTGCCTGGGCTCTTTGGTTGCTGGTTATTTTTTCTAATTTTTATTTTTTATACCAGACAGTTTTAATTGCTTTTTAGAAGAGCAGCATTACTCCCACATCACAAAGTGTACCGAGAGAGAATGCCAGGCACGGCGCTCTCCAGCAATAAATAACCTCTTCAGGCTGTTACAGGAAACCAGCAGCAAAAACTCAGAGGGACTGACACACATGCACACACACAACACAACACAAACTGCAGCCTTCCTCTCTGTTCTGTCTTTATTAGACACATAGACAACTTCAGTGTCTCACACACTCTTCAATCTTTCTTCTTTTCAGTCAGTCTCTCACCTCTTCTTCCTGTGTTATTAGTAATAGTCATTTTGTTCGGTTGCTTGAACATCCTTCGCTCCAGTCACACAGTCGCGTGACGCAGATGTCACAAGAAAGTTCGTGCTGCAGACTTGAGAGAAATGTTTTGTCTAACTGCAAAGATGCTACAGAACTCAATATATTTTGAAATTGGACATGGAAATTAAAAAATCCAGTCCATTTTTGTGTTTTTGTGAAAAAGACACAGTCAGAAGTGAATCATTCATGTCTAGACTGTTGGATCAGTCATTCTGGTGCTCCACGCTAACAGTTTCACATGCAGTGCTGCAAGTGATAGAAATATATTAACCAAAAGTACAGCATTTATGACATAAAACAACCACAACAAAGATTTTTGATTGTTAAGTTTTGTGCTTTTAATTCATATACAGCACTGCACTGTGGCTGCACTACAGTTTTTAATTTATTGTGTCACCTGATTTATTTTATTATACTTTGTTTTGAGCCATGAAAATCTGTTGTATGTTTTGAGAATCTATTTAAGAGAATCTGCTCCCCCTGTGGATATAGTTTTTAGATTTTATTTTTAGCTGATTTTACACTCATGAAAACATACTTGTAAATATTATGCTCAAGTTCTGTTATATTCTGCCAGTTGATTCCCCTTTATCTCACACACTGGACCATTAAAGTACTTTGAAATACAAGATACTACAGAAATATTAAGATTTAATAGGAAAAAAAACTTCATGGCTGGATGACAAAGTCTCTTGGTGTATGATGAGTGAACTGATTCTCTATTACCTATGTTAATAAAAAAAAACATCTCCCAAACTTATGTTGTATTTTCCTTTTATTTAGCTACAGCAGATATGTACAAAAAAGAAAGAAAACAAACAGTTTTAGATGTGGACCATTTTTCTGTTGTTCCACACAGGTGTGACCGGTCATCTTGATAACAGTGGCTTGTCAAACCTCATGGGAGGCTGAGGTTTTTAAGGCTACACAACAGTTTCCTTGAACCCTCTTAGATGTGGTTCCTTATAATAAAAAAAATATGGTTTAAAATACCTCCAGTAGAAAATGATCAGTGTAGCTCACTTCATTCCACAGCAAATCGCAACCATGTCTCTGTGGTTTCTGCTGTGACAAACATGAAAATTCATGAAAATTCATGAAAATATTTAGGAGCAGTCTTTTTTTTTTTTAGCAGCAGCAGCAGCAGCCAGTGTGACATTAGTAATTATCACTGACCTTCTGTCTGTTTTCTGTGTTTTCGGTGTTCATCTAAAACTCATTTATAATGGCTGCACTTTTTTCTGTCCTGACATTTGCAGGAGTTGAGAAAACAGTCTTGCTACAACATCTATTTGGAAGCCGCTCTGGGGCTTTTCATTACATCACATGATCTTCACCAGCAGATAGAGTGAACTCCCTGCATCTCATGAGGATGATGGGATATGTTTGAAACCATCACATTAACTATGATAAGGACTTTGTGGAGGGATTGTTTTCTCAACAGATTTAGTTGTTTTCATCATTTACCTTTTAACATTCATCTTAAAAAAAAATTCCAGCACCTTTTGTGTTGTTAAGTTGTGCTTGAATGTGTGTAGATAAATTCAAAGACTGATGGATCCAGCCATGAACTAACAGTGAGTCCGAAGACATAAATCTTTAGATTTCAGAGTTGTCCAACCTTGACTCTTTGGGTCAAAGTAATTCTTTCTGTCTCTTTCTTCATTCCTATCTGTGTTTCTTCTCTTTTTCTTTAACCACAAATCACTAAATCCTTAATTTTCCTCTTGACTAACAGTGTCTACCCTAATACTTTAGACATATTCTTATTAACGTTATATTTAGCAAAGTTTACACCTTTTAGTGGTGACACATGCAGACAGTCTCTCTATCCTGCTATTTTGTTCAAAATATTATTGTAACCTTCACCTGATCACCACTGATGCTTGTTCAGATCTTACTGTAGCCAACTCTACCTTTTAACTACACATCATAACACAGCAAAAATACTTGTTTATTAACTGCAATAAATCAAAATGAAGTAAAGCAATAAAAGTAGTTTAAAAAAGACCCCTAACCATTAAGATGAAACCAGTAAATTAAATAAATACAGCCAAGATACAGAGTATAAATGAATAAAGGCCAAAGAATAAATAAAATTCTTAATAAAAGTTTCAAAAAAGAATTTAAAGATGATTAAATGAAAAACGTGTTAATCTAATCTCAGGGTAGTTTGGACACAGGAACAGTCAGAGAGGCTCTGGATGAAGATCAATGCTGCAGGCAAGTTAATAAGACCTGCATGAATCCAAAGTTGAGAAAGGTAATATAAGCCAAAAGCTTTTGGACAGATAACCACCTACGATCCCATAACTCTTAGTTTTAGTGCAGAGTATCATTATTTGTAGTTACAGTGGAACTTTTCTGAGCTGTGCTTTTTGTTTCAAGCCAGACAAACATTACAGAGGTAAAAGTGGCATGAGCAAAAAGCATTTTACAGTCCTCTGCCCACACAATGTCCCTGTATCTTAAACCATCAGTCTGCTAAAGCCAGCTGGCTCATCCACACAACATCTTAAAATGCAGCAAATAAACGGTTCCCACACCGGTCAGAGTGCAAAAACCAGCTACCCAAACTGCAAAGCAGTGCCCTCCGTGTCACCTCATGTGCCAGGTTGCCACATTAAGAGCAACAACTTCCCATTCTCACTTCTATAAAGCTGCCAGCATGTGATGCCTGCCCTGTGCCATGCCTTCAGAGGTCAACATGAACCTCTGACCTTGGCAAGAGCCTTTCAGCTTGAAGGTCAGGCAGTTTTGATTCCTTGTTTTGATGCTTAACATTTGGTAAACAGCGATGAACATGTTTGTTTATGAACTTTCAAAGATAGTTTTTAGAGATGCTGAGGCCCTTGCAGAAAGTTTCAACCTTGCAAATTTGGATTTATTTAAAGAGAGAGGTAATTTAGGCGGCTTTAGTGTTATCTAAAAGCTAAAATACAGCATGTGCAACATCTTAGCCATTAGAAAATGTTACCAGCAGTGAAATGGGGGGCAGTTGTTTGGAGTTATGAATTTTGTGCCCTCTGTGTTCCTCTTACTGATGGATCTCTTCCTTGGCACAGAGGACTTCTCCTTTCTTTGTGCCAGCTGTTTCCGCACTAAATTCACTGTCTTATAAAAAAGATGCCACCATCATATACTGCTGTGCACATCAACACTTTGTTTACACTGCAATGGTCCATGTCAGCAGTGCACCGTACCCTGTTCCTTTAACTGGTACTAGTTACCCTATAAACAATCTCTAATCCAAAGTTTCTCCTCATCATCCAGATTCAGAATCCAACTTGAGTCCTATCACTTTTTAAGGGACTGACAGGTGTTGCAACACTCAGGCTAAAGGCACAAGTGACCGGCCAGCAGTAAACTCTAGCACCTGGCTACACACTGTCCTTGATAGACTCTTACTTGACATTACAATTGTAACTGAGAGAAAAAGCCAGCAAGTCATCCTTAGTGTAAATCCCTTTGCTCTTAACCATAACGATCAATGAAGTGGCCTAATTTTTTTTCTGTTGGACTCAGATTAGAAATACACTCGGTAAAAAGTATCCGGATCTGGAATCTGTCTTGTTTATTTGATTCTTTTTGGTGCAATACATCATCTGACAAATGCAGTTTTCGTGTAAGGCCTACTGTCACTACCATGTGACATTTCTTGCACCTGACCCATTCACCCATTCTGGCCTCAAACCTCTACCAGACTGCACCATTTTCACACTGATGCAGTTATTTTTCCTGGGACAGCAGTCTTCCTAATGTTCTCTCACAAGGACTGATGGGAAGCAATGAGAGAAAACTCAGTAAGAGATGGGATGAAGCACTTTCCGAAGGAGCACTACTATCATTTCTTTTATTTCTCGGGGTACAAGCTAAGGGTTTCTGCTTAGGCCAAAGGATAGTGTGTTGGTTCTTGAGCCACTGACTCGGCAAATAAAGGACACTGATAACTTGAGACTCACCAAACCCCATGCAGCCCCATCATTGGGGAAAGGGGATTATCAAGAAAGTATCAAAGTAGAAATAATACACCTTAGGTACAAAAAATAATCTTTTTCTGCTGACCGTTACCTTTGTGCCACAGCAGTGAAGTGGCCAAGTTTTGAAACCACTTGGGCCAAATCTCCGTAATGTGCATTCGTTATGTGCCATCATTACAACTGAGGGTTAAAAGCCCAATTTTATGGGCAAATTGCTCCTAAGATCCCCTTAAACCAAATGACAAAGGCGGGAGAAGCCAAAGTCACATCTCCTGGCACAATTTGCACCTTGCAACCTGCAGAGCGTTCACATAGGTTCGGTCAGAGTGTGAAGCCCGTAGTCCATTACCAGGCAATGTCAAATGAGTTTCTGCGCCGACACTAAATGTAATCACTGAAATTTGATTTCAAGAGGTGAGAAATGAGTGCAGCCTAATTCTGAATGATTATCTCTCCGGGTGTGTCGGTGGTCCATCACTGGGAAGAGCTTTTTTTTTTTTTCTTTTTTTCTTTTGAAGAAAATTACAAGAGTGAAAATGTTCTTTCAGACTCTCATGTTCTTCTGCCACCTGAGTGAGCAGGTGTAGAGTGGGAATTGAATTTCAAGAAACTATTACAGGGACCAGAGCTAATCAGTTGTGCATTTTGTTATATACTATGTTCTGTATTATGTCTCTAATTGCAACGTTCTTACATTTCTCACATAATTTTTGTTCTCCTGACTTTATTGCATTTGATCTAAAGCACTGATTAGCATGATAAAGTCTTTGTGGCATCACAGCTTGCAGGGACCTTGAGAAGATTAGTTTCTTGTCTTTGTTTTTATGCAACTGTAAACAGAATACCTTCAGGTTTTAGACTTTTGCTTGGACAAAATAGTGTGAACATGCAATTTGGGCCCTGGGAGTTGTTGAGTTGAGACATTTTTTATTTTTTAAGAGACACTTCTATACAATTTTGAATGATTAGAAAAAAACATTTATAAATGGTAAAGATAATCTTTAGTATTCGACCTACTTCAAATAAATATATGCATTTCTTCCTTTTGCATAGCAATATTCACAAAAGTGTAAATTAAAAAACTAAAAAATTTCCAAAAAAGCAAAACAAATAAAAACCTCACAGTCATTCGTTCGACCTTTATTAACACCCAAACAACTCAATGAGGAACAAGAGGTCCTTATAACATCTCATAAACCCAAAAAAGTAGAAATGTTGTGATTGTCAAGCTCTTTATTCATTATTTTTTCTCTGTTTTGCATTATAATACTTATGTAGGCAGTTTAACTGGATTTAGCCTCAAGTAGAGTCCTGATTATGCAACACTGTTTACTGTCTGTGCATCATCCCTCTTGAAATAATGAAGTATGTGTGGCATTGTTTGTTTTCCGCACCACTTCGCAGCCTGTGTGCTGCCTTGGCTGCAGAATCATAGACAATTTCCTGTCTGGACTCTGCTAATGAGCTCAGAGGAAAACAGAGGTCAGAGTTCTGCTTTGCTGCTTTTAACAGAACTGGTGCTGACCTTTGTAAGGCCCAGCATGCTCTGGGTAACCGATGCATCAACACTGTCATTGCTTTAATGGGGGGGAACCCCTCAAGCGGCATCAAAATGATTCATATTTGATTAAAATGATAAATTTAAGGCAGATTGAGAGCTTCTTTTCACAGTCAAGATGGATTCCAGTGTCTCTAACAACAATAGCCTCAGTAGATCAGAATGCAATGCAGCTGCAAGACGTTTTGAAGTGAAATGGGGAATGAAATGAGCAGCATTCAGACCAGCATTTATCTCACAGGGTGTGATTTGGGATCTTAGCTGCAAGACATTCAGTCTTCAAGAAACTGTACACAGTAAAGGAATTAATAACACCTGGACTGTAATGAATAACCTGGGTAGTTGATGTCTATGGGGTGATTAATGAAGGATCCTACCCCTTATTAACTTGTTGTATTTAATGTCTGATGTTTTTTCACTCCACTGTCTTATTTATGAATTAAAGGAAAGTGTCTTCTGTCCTGATGTATTTGATTTTTGTTCAGTGAACTGACATTTGACAGACTTTATCAAAAATGAACAAATTCACCCAGGTATACATTCAGAAATGCTTCTGTAAATAAGATGTTCATCTATGAAGTGATCGGATAATTTTTTTCCATGGTTGAATATTTTCATTATATTTTGCAGCTACTGATAATGACTGGATGTGGTACTTTTGGTTTGCAATGAAGGAACAGAGGAGAAAAATTACAGGTTTCTTTGGATTTACTGTGGTTCCTCATACATGATTTGTGAAACATTAGTAAAATTTGGAAAAACTAACTTGGAAAAAGTTATTCTAACAATTTCGTTTACTCTGAATAGCTCCACATTTTTTGTTAAACATCTTGTGACAAGTGTTTGCAGTGCAGCCTAGTCCAAACGAAAAAATAGCATGTTGGTTACGAATTTGCATGGATTGCTGAGAATAATCTCAGCAGTCACTGCTTGTGTTCAACCTTAATTTAGTGGACACACGTTTCAAAATAAGAGTCGCCCCGGATTATATTGATAAATACTGGCACGATGATGTTAACAAGGTGTGGTTTACTCTGGCGTAGTTGGACGACTTTTCTGAGAGCAGCATCAAGTTAACATCATATGGATAAGATGTAACTAAAGCGATTTCCTACAAAATAAGAGCAGAAAGTTACAACTAGGAAAAAATAAAGTAAGGATCAAGACTGGATTGATTTTGACCATATGTGACTCTCAGTGAAAGTTTTGTTTGGGGGCTCTACATTTCATAAAGAAATACGTGTTTAATTTGCCTGATTTTTTTTCAATGCTGCAAATTTTGTCTATATTGCGAAAGCACTTTTCAAAGCAAATATTATAACATGCCCATAGTAGAAAAAAAAGGAAACTGGTACTAGAGAGTCTGAGAAACTATGCAGAACACATGCGATATTGAGTGTACAGCCCTCCTGATGAACAGATATCGAAATCAAGATGAAAGCAAATGAACAAAGTTATTTAACTAGTGATTTAATATCACAGCTTTTAAAGGTTGATTTCTTTTGTGCATAGAAAAAAACCAACCAGTTTACAAGCAAATAAACATTCTTAAAACATCCTTAAAGTACTCAGTCTTTTTAATCAGTGGTGGCCTGAGTACTTTAAAACTGTTCTCAAGAAAAAAATACAGGTATTTCTTTAAAAATAAATGAATAAATAAAGGTAAGAAAAAAATTAAACAACAGAAAAACTAATAAAGTAAAAGTACCTGATTTATAAATTACGTAGTAGTACATGTTAGTTTCCACTAAAATATTAATTGATAAATAATTATCATGAGTTGTTAATTTCTAATTATAAAATATAAAAGGCCATTATAAGTACACAATAAATGTAATTATCATAAGCTCAAAGTTCAATATTACAAAAAAAATGTGTTCATTGATTAAATATAAAATCAAGCTAATCTAAGCTAATCATAGCTAACCTTTCACACAGTTGTATTGCTCCTTGTACTTCTCACACACACACACACACACACACACACACACAAAAAGACTAGTTTGTAATGACACATGGTTTTATTTTGAAGGTAGTGACCGGATCTTGTGCACCGTATTGTCTTGAATTTATCACCGTGTCCCTAAACGCAGCTCATTTGGCTCCGCGCGGACAGCTACAGCCGAGTCTTATATGAACGGTACGTGAGTGTCGGTGAACTTACTCGGTACTCGGCCTCTCTGCAGCCCACAACGGCCCCCAAAACACCCTCCACGAACCACTTTACCGACACACGGCACCGCAGCGGGACTTCATATCGTCACACTGACAACTTTGTCTGCAACTGGTGGCTCTGAAACAAGAGGTAAGATATTGCAATATCTAATCAATACACTTTATTATTAAATGTATTGAAGCAGGCAACGTGCAGCTCTGCAGCTTTAGTCCCATCTGTACTGTTGATTTATTATATATATGTAAATAAACAAAAAATGTAGGGTGTAAGCAACAAGTAGAAGGCCTGTAACTGCGTGTAATAAAAGACCAGATTTAACTGCGCCCTTACTTGGACTGGTTTATCGAAAACAGAATGAACTCTGACAAGAAATCATTTCCAACACGGTGAGATATTGTAATCCAGAGTTTATCATCGGGTTACTCGGTCACTCACATACTATTAGATCTGATTAACCGCTGCTTGAGATGTTGATGTTTTATTTGCAAAGAGATGGCTTTGGATCATATTGAACGTGAATAATTATGCTGATAATAAGATGATTGTCGCTGCGATCATCTGTGTGTTTCACCGCAATCATCCCATTTGTAACAAGTCTCCTAATGTTTACACATCCCTTATCAGCATTCATATTTGGAAATCCTATTGAACCACTGGGACTCTTGGTCTATTCGTGGGTCTAGTATTTGGTTTAAAAGCTGAATTTTATGTTAAAAGGACCTCAGTGTGAATCCCAGCCGGCTTCAAAGAGAACTTGATGTACCTGCTGTGTAAACAAGCAAAGGTTATCAGCCAGCTGCTGTCAGTCTGCAGCAAAGAGTTCCCTAACCTTGTTTGATTTGTGCATTGTGCTCTGGTCAAACATTTAATTTGGCCATTATTACATGTATTATATGCTTTTCACTTATTTGGCCATGTCAAAATCACAAAGATCCTTTTTTAAAAAAAAAAAAATGCTTGCAAAAACTTATTTTTCATCGAACATCTTTTCAATACAGAGTAGTTAAATGCAGTTTTGTCATTTTTTAAAAGACTAAATAATTTTAAACGTACAGTGTTTTAGTTTGATGAGTTGTAAAGTTTTTATTGTGCTAAAAATTAGGAAATCAATTTCATTTTATAAATTGATTAAGAGAGGTCAGCACTTTGTCAGCTTTTCAAGTTGCTCTGTGTTGAGTAGTGACCAAGGTTTATTCTCTTATTTATATATATATATATATATATATTAATTTTAACATATAAATTCAGCAAGAACTAAAAATTAAAAGGATGTTTTCTCGTTAAAACTCATCTTCTTTCACTCCACTCAGCTGAAATGACCAGCATTTCCTGTCATTATTGCCACTTAAATGTCAATGCCATGTGTAAATAAACTGAGCAGGCTACTTTGAAGAGGCAAATTTCTTTAGGGGATTACAATTTCTACCTTAAAAACTTAATTATTTTCCTTATCAAATGAGCTAACAGGGAGAAGATTTTATATTCAAGGCTGTAACCTTCAAGCTAGACACAAAATATTTCAAGCCTTAATTTTTAATTACCCAGACCCTCAGTTTAAGACCTGAGAGATATCAGAGTTTTTACAATAGGTTAAATTAGAGGAATTTAAGGTTGATCCCTCTCACAGTTGTGCTTGTATCAGAGAGGTGATCGATTCAACTCTGGTTATTTTGTCGACCACAATTAGTTGAAGTCTTTTGTGTCTAAAGGTCAGAAAGAAAAACCTTTCACAATTGAACGATGGATTGCAGAGTTATTGAAAATTGTACAAGTGTACATGATGAACAGGTAATTCAGAGAATAGCAGAGGTTTAGTTGGGCAGCTAGGACGTGACATAAAATATAATGAAGCCCTGTTTATTTAACATCAAAGTGGAATTTGTCTGTAAAAGTAATTGCATCTATGTAAAACATAAATAAAGCACATAAAGTCTTCATCAGCGTAAGTTTTTTTCTGCAGCATGGAAAACTTTTAATGGGATTTTTCACACTCTCTGGCACAAACCACCACCCAAACTTCCACTCACATTCCCTTACTGTATATAGTAAGGTACGGCTTCTTTCTGCGGAGCTTATTCACATCCGTTTCCGCCTGATTTTAGGGAGGCAGTGAGCTTTTGGGATGGGAAAACAGCCTGGCCTTGAGCTTTTGTGTAAAAGGCATGTTCTTCTGGCTAATGACCAGGAACTGTTGGGTCACTTCAGATTTTGCTTTATTTGGCGTTGACCTTCGTATATAGGGTTTTTTTTTTCAGAGGGGTTACATACTTTGTTTATATATGTGTGTGTGTGTCTGTAAATGCATAAGCTGCTATAATGTTTGCCAGCTAATTGCAAGATTTTTAACAACTTTTTTCTAGTCAACTTTTCCACATTTCTTTTTTTCTGCAGAAAATAATTGATGATATGTCTTCTACCTCCCTTCAATACCTAAATTGCATTTTGCATTGCCACAATTTGTGGAGTTAGCTGAACTTTTGCTGCACAGCCATTGACTGTTTAAGGATGAACGACGTGGCAGCTCCTCACCAGCAGAACAGAAACATCCTGATCACACATTGGCGTCTGGCTGTAGTACAGGTCATAAATCCCATCCCCTCCATGTTAACAGATAGGACTCAGGCCCAGACAAAAACTGAGAGCACTCATTAATTTTTCCCCAACTATGGTTTCTGTCATTTATTGTAGTTCTTATCTCATTGTGTTATGTTCGAGTGTTGATTTGGTTGTAATCGGTTATTTTATGTTATGAAAAGGGGGTTGAAACTATATGATTGTCAGCTAAACATGACCCAAGATTGAGTCAAGCCACCGTATCCTCTGGATCTCAATTCACAGATCACCACTAGCTGTAATTGATTTCACCAGTGCAAGATGCCATCAGCTGTATCAGGAATACTTTGGCATAATTTTTGTACATTGATGGGAAGTGGGGGAGACTCAACTACCTTTTTTTTTTTTTTTTTTTGCTGTCATTTTGTAAAACCTGTTGGAAAATCAGAATAGTAGTCAATGCTGTTGCTTGTTCAGCTGCCTCATCCATTTGAATTACTGGTGGCAGCTGCCTGGTGTGACCGCCAGGAGGTAACGGTTAGACACCGTTGGACCACAGAGCTGCTTGTTGTGGTCCTTAAGTTACATTTTTCAACTGCTGTGATTTACTTGACTGACCCCCATTTTTATAAAAACAGCAGGGTGCACTGTATAGGTTGTAGCAGTTATTGCCCACGTGAGCTGATCTTAGTGGCGGCAGGTTGAATTGTGGAGGAACTGGGAGGTTTTCTCTCACAATGAGCTGCCAGCTGCTGGAGACTGTGACAGTGAGGAGGTTTGAAGGCAAGGTCACAGCTTCAAAGGAAACAAAAACTCTTCCACATCTGCTTTAACCCCACAAATGGTTTTAAAGAAGAAAAATCTTGCCACACTTTCTTGTCTTTTCTCTTAAAGTGACTCATTTGTTTGAAGAGTCAGTTCATTGGCTGCCTACAAAAGGTCATAGGAAACTTAGTGAAGCTTAACTCTAGAGCAGCATTCGTTATGCTTTCAGCAACCTGTGAATTCAATTCAGTCTATTTAAATAAGTGAAATTGAAATTTTCATGTCTGTCTGTGTATTGTTGTGCACACTTTAAATTAAGTTTCTTTGACATAGAATAATTTTATCATCAAATATTCATGATTGAAGCAGAAACTAGTGAGATAGCCAGCAGTGTAATTTAAATTTCAAACACAGAATTGTTGACACTCTTAAATTTCTTGGCTTTTCCTCATTGTGGATGTCAGATAGGATTGATAAAAGCATAGAACACAGACGTGAAGTGATTCCCAGACTGCCAAAACACACTCAGTATCATCAACCAGAAATTGATCATTTGTCAAACTAAATTTCACTTAAAAGCCAAACATTTTGGACAATGTTTACTTCAAGCTGTTTTAGAAACAGACAATTGTACTTCCCACCTTTTATAATGTGTCCTGAACATCACAAGCCAATAATCATCACCAGTAGCTAAAAAAAAGGGGAGGCTAAATTACACCTGTTTAGGACCGTGTTTACACAACCTCATTATCACACCATTCATAAAATGCACTCTGTACTCTGATTTAACATCTTCGGATCTTCTGTGAAACTTCTAATGGAGTTCAAATTCACCCTAAAAGTGCATGGACTGATGTTTTTGGTGGCTTGATACAGCAAACTTTTGCTACAACACTTACTGAGTAATATTAGTAATCATTTTGAGTTATGTCACTGTCCACCTGCAATCATAGACTCCTTTTAGCTCTTATTCATGTTTCTTCAGGTGCTAAATGCTCCACTTTACTCCACAGTAAGACAGTCTGTGGAAGTGTGCCTGTATACCTTGGCATATTTTTGAAAAATTGAAAGGTTTTTAATCTGAAGTCATTTATTTTAATTGAAAAAAAGACATTTTTTCTGTGCCACACCTAACCAAGAATGAAGGCATATTTTTCTCTTTTTAAAATGCCTGTAAAAATGTCTTTTTTTCTTAATGAACACCAGTGGAACTCCATTATTCTTCTTTTTCTTTAGTTTCAAGTACTGTTTGTCTTTTTTTCTTTTCGAGTAAATCAAATTACTCTGAGAGGAGTTTTGCTTTCTGTGTCCCAAGATACAACTGTTATACAGTTGAAGCTGTGTTTTTATATTTATGTTGTAAATTTTAACATCCCTTGCTCTGTCAGCTTTCAACAGAGTGCAGAATTGCAGTATTTCTGCAAATGGCCACCAGTTTTTATTCTCAGCCCGAGCCAGTGACAGAAAGTAGGTTTGTGTTAGATTTTCCTCTGGTAATCTAATGAAAAGCCTGAACTTATAAGGTTAAATAAGACAGTGTAATGTAGTAACGGCTGTGTTAAACTGGATTGACGTCAGAAGAGCCTCAGACCGGGTGGAGTGATGCTGCCTGCATGTGCACCCTGCTTACAACTGACTCATAACGTGTTCACGCCTTGTCACTGAAGCAAAGATTGGGATCGTAAAATGCATTTCTGATCTCTGCATTTGTTTGCAAAGCATCCATCATTTTCTTCAATGATAAAAAAGACCAAAGTTATAGACTGAAGAATCTGAGAAAAAAGTAATAAAGAATTATCACTCAGATGGTGGCCAAAATATAACAGTAGGAAAGTTGTTAATAAAACTAATGTTCAGCACACTTTAAAAGCTCCATTGGTGTTTTTGCAGCTTTAAGATTGATGCCTCCAGTCACTTCATAATTTGATATCATAAAAAACAAAAATTCACAGTGGTGCATTCCTCACAGTCCAAAGCCGTTAATGGTCACTCGCACTTGTCGCAGCTTTGTGGGTTTAATTACTGCCAGTTTTCAGCACGGTTCATTTTACGCTTACAGCACAAAAAACCCAACAAAACTCGATAATCCTTAGGAATAGCTGGAGAGCCAAACCACAGCTTCTCCGGGCCATTTGGCAAGATTAATGGACCCTTTTCCCTCAAGATAAATAATGACTCCCAGAGGTGAGCTTCATGCCAGAAAGGTGGAAACTGTGTGTGCCAACTTTGACAAAGTACTGCCGCCGAGGAATGATTAACTCTGTAGTTTCAGATGTTGTAAGAGTAAAGTAACATGTCCTTAGCCTGGACTTGTGTGTGTGTGTGTGCGTGTGTGTGTATGTGTGTTGTATCTATTGATCCACTAACTGTCTGTGTTGACAGTACATTGCACACCTAGATTTCCTTTTTTCCCCTTGTCACTTTTCAGAGACTGTGCAGTTTTAGAAGGAAAGAAATTCTTCCTTTCACTGAAAGTATTTTAGCCCAACTGAGAGTCTGGATTTGAATGTTTAGCTGCTTAATTTCTCATTAAATGTCATCTAGTGTGCTTGAATTACGACTGTAATCAGTTTCAGTCAATTTTACAAAGAATATTGTAATTCTTCAAAAATATTAGAGGGAAAAATTTAGTTTACAAAAGGTTTTAAATTATTATAGTTCCCCATCACGCCAGACTAAATCTGTTGTTCTTCAGAGTTTGTCTAAATGAGATCAGTTTAAAATATAATGTGTCATCTGTGATTTTAAAACTTAGTTGTCTTATCTTTTTACAGAGTTTTTGACTGTATGTCAAGGCCCTCTTAAGCGAATAATTCTCTAATAACAAGTGGTCATATCTGATAATTAGCAAACAGCCAAAGTTTAAGAACAAACTCAGTGAAAGTTTGCTTAAAAAAGGTTGATATGTGTTTCACAGCCAGTGATTCAGAACTTCAGCTGGTGCTTTTCTCTTTTCTTCCAGGTAGAAAGTTTTGCCACATCTGACTTAATGTCAGATTGAGGACTACAGCTTGACAACAAGAAACTCATGGCTGGACTGCGACCGAGCATTGAACATCCTCAGACCAACTGTGGTCACAATCATCTGGATCATTTTACAGCATCAACTCCTTCGGCTTGTCATGTTGATCACGTGAACCAACCCAACAGTGGCCTTTTCCTGTGAGCAGAGTTAAAGTAGAGTCAGATAAAGGTCTGATTGGAGTTAATCAGCATTCTGGAAATTTACAATGTGAGCTCATGAGTGATATCAACTACCCCAGCCTGTGAAGGAAGATCTGCTGTGATTTTATTCTATTTCAGAGCCAATCATTGTACGTAATGATAATTCCGCAGTGAACTCGACGGGGAAACATGACTCTTCTCTTGGTATCCTATCTCTCGTATTCCTGATCAATGATGTTGTAAATCTGGTGATACTGTGAGCGTCTGTACCTGCAATGGCCGTTGCCTCGTCTCCAGGGAAGGATCAGCCCCTCCTCCAGCTCCAGAAGGTGGACTCCAGTAAAATTGGGGGTCGTTTGCTCTCCCCGACCCTCAGCTCCCCCTTGGAAACAAACCAGCCCATCTGCATCCCCTCCCCTTACACCGACCTCAGCCACGACTACTCCTCCATACCTTTCTACAGTCCAGCTATCTTCAGTTATGCTGCTCCGAGCATTTCAGACTGCCCCTCCGTCCATCAGTCACTGAACCCCTCCTTATTCTGGCCCAGCCACGGACACGTGGGCCCCCCCTTATCCCTGCACCATTCCCAGACTCGGGATCAGCTCGGACAGCCAATCCAGAGTCCACTGGTGGAGCTTTCCCCACCCAACAATGTGTTAACAGCTAGGTAGGAGGATGCATCCATTTCAAATGTTTTGATTATGACTTAATCTTTGATTATTTTTGCAATTAATTAATTATTTTGAGTTTGAAGATTGTCAGAAAAGTTCCTCAGAGCCCAGGGTCACATTTTTATTTACTTGCTTTATCCAAAAAAAACCCAAATTTTAAATTACAGTGATGATAAACTGATTACAGGAGTGTTTCCTTGTGTTTGACATGCAGCATTTAAGTTCATAACTGATTATTCAAATATCTATCAATCAACTAACTGATTATTCAAATAATAGTTTAACCTCTAGTCCATGTCCGGATCTGCATTTAGGTTAAAATTGTTGAATGTGTACAGAAATCATCCTCCTGGTTTTTCCAAATCTTCTCCCGTCTTGTTTGTTACCTGCATCAAGCCAAAGTAATCTTTAATTATACTCCTGATGTGCTAATGATTCATAAATATGAAATATGCAGCGCACTTAATTACACTGATTTGCTGAAGGCAGATTTCTTTTTTCCACACGTGTTCGTCTGACTCGAACTCCTCTGTTAGTAAGAGTGTGAGACGGCGTTCTCAGGAGAGCGAGGAGGGCGTGGTGTCGTCCGGCGGGAAGGTGGACCTCCACTACTGCGCCGTGTGCCACGACTACGCCTCGGGCTACCACTACGGCGTCTGGTCATGTGAGGGCTGTAAGGCCTTCTTCAAGAGGAGCATCCAAAGTGAGACACCAAAACACCCAGTGTTCTCTGCAGTGTAAATGTGTAGGAAACATGGGTGGATATAATCACAGGAAGTTATGGCTGGTACTCTCTGAGATGTTTGTTCAGCTTTGTGGTCAGTTTTGGCTTTAGAGGGAGTTTGTTTTTAGTGAAAATATGTCATTTGGTATCTTGTTAGGGTTTTCTTCTTTAAAAATGGAGCAGACTTTCCTTTTTTTAGCCTTGCTAACACTGTGGTGGTATCAGCCTGTTGCTCAGTCCACCGCTCATGCAGACTAAAATATATCTACAACTAGCGGATAGATTGTTACGGATTTAGAACAGACATTTGTGGTTTTTACAGAATTAATTCTACAGACTTTGATTATCCCTGACATACAATCTAGCGCCATCTACAGTCCAAATCTTTAACTTATCTATGAAAATAACATCAATCAGACTGATTGGCACAATTTTTTTGTACTTTTCATTCATTTTTCCCTTTGTTCCTTAAAGTTCCTCTTCTCACTTTGTTCTTCTTTGTTTCAGGACACAATGACTACATCTGCCCAGCAACCAATCAGTGCACTATTGACAAGAACCGCCGTAAGAGCTGCCAGGCATGCCGCCTTAACAAATGCTATGAAGTTGGCATGACCAAGTGTGGTAAGTGCTGGTATTCTTTAGTGTTTTGCTCCTCTGCTCCCCATCGGATGGTTGTTGTATATTCTTTTACTTTTTTCTTTTCCCACTCAGGGACAAAAGCCAGTAATAGTTATTCTTTGTATGTAAAATCTGCTCAACAGCCTGCAGGTAAGTGACAGTTGCTGTTAACTGTAGGAAATTTCAAGTGACAGACCTTTTCTTTTCTTTTATTACGAGTATTTGAGACAGTAACAACTAATAGTTTTATGATTTATGATGAGCTCTCCTCAGCTTTATGTAGCTCTTTATAACCAGGTTCAACTTAAGGTTTAGCTGACCAGCCTTGGGACTTTATGATTTTGGTCACTTTTACAGCTTTCATAGTCTGGTTTTTAGTCACAACATGCAGCTTCTTTCGCTTTGAAAACCGGCTCTTTGCCACCTGCCCAGCAGTCAGACTCAGTCAGCAACTGCTGATAAGCAAAGTGAAGCTGATCTTTCCTTCAGGTGATATTTCAGACCAAAAACCCAATTAAAAAGAGAGTCAATTTTCGATCTCAGATCAGTCTGACACAAGAGTGAAATGCTTCCACTGCTCCATGTCTGCTGGATGTGTAAGTTAGCAAGTTTTTGCTGCTAAGTTCACCTCGCTAACTTTGTTCTCAGGTATGAGAAAGGAGCGTGGAAACTACAGGAACCCGCAGATGAGGCGAGTAACTCGTTTGTCCTCGCAGAGCAGAACCACCAGACCGAGTGTGTCAAGCGAATCATCGACGAGTGGTTCCTCAAACACGCCCCCGACTCCCGCGCTGACTTCAGAGCAGCTGATTGAGCGCATAATGGAAGCGGAGCCACCGGAGACCTACGTCATGAAGGACATGAGGGAGCCGCTGACTGAAGCAAACATCATGATGTCGCTCACCAGCCTGGCTGACAAGGAGCTGGTTCACATGATCAGCTGGGCCAAGAAGATTCCAGGTGTGTGTCGGGGGTGTTTAAGTGACATTGCAGCAGATTTGTTCAATAATCTAGAGCTTGATTATACACAGTGATTTCCTGGAGTTTTTGTTAGCTGCTAGGCGCTAAGAAATAGTTCGCTTGCAGCTTGTTTCTCCCCATAAAAACATACCTTGATATTTTTCATTTCTTTTGGCATGAAGATTAAAGACTTAAGTTAAAATATGTTTATTACCAAACTATAAAAGCTATTTTTGACCTTTGGGAAAAGCTAGGTTAGTTGTTTCCTTCTTTTTCCACTTATTATGCTAAGCTAAACTAATCATCTCTTGGCTTGACTATTACAATTGATTCACAAACATAAGGGTGGTTTCAGTCTTTTGATCTGACTTGAGACAAGAGAGAAAACAGAAGATTTCTGTGTGAAATGGTTCTTTAGAAACTGTTGAACTCATGATTACATCTTCGTTACAGACTTGAGCTTCTGAGTGGTTCCATATTTAAACTGAGAAGTAAAACTGAAGACCCATAACAAAAACTTGCAGCAGTTCTGAAGACACATTTAAAATCCTTGAAAAATCTCCTGTTCTACAAGTATTATTTTGTTCATTATAATTAGCCAAAATTATGACTTTTTACCTGCTAACATCTAGTTTCCATGTCAGGGTCCAGAGATAATCAGTGCAGATGGAGTTTTCTAAGCTCTCTGCAGGCTTTTGGATCGAACAAACATCTTCACCACCAAGATAAAATGGCCTTAATGGAACCCAAAATGACAAACCTGGATATTTTTTTATGCCTCGTAACATTTCGAACGTCCCTGCGGAGCCTCTCAGTCAGCTAAGCAGAGTTAATTACCGGCCAGACATAGTAATTGTCTCTGCTTACTTAGCATGAGTCAAGTCCTGCAGAACTGGGGAGCAGTGTTTCTTGAGTTGGGGGTGGACAATGAGCTGTGACATAACTATGATACTGCGCCTCTGTTTATATGACGTGCTGCTCTGCAACACAGGAACATTGCTGAACAAATATCACACTGTGACTCTGGTGGATGTCAGCTGTGACTCATGTTTGTCCTCCTTTCCTTTTTTTCTCTTCTTCATCTTATTTTTGAACTAGTGGTTTGGTGTATGAAACACCTAGAATAGTTAAAAATACACATCACAACTTCCCAGAACCCCCCCACTGATAAATCAACAAATTCATGTTGATTCACCAACAGTCCAAAACCGACTGATATTAAAATTACAGTTCTTTTACTCAGAGAAAAACAGGAAATTCCACTATTGAATAATCTAGGACAGTCAAATTTACTGAATTTTAGCATAATAACACCTAAATGAGATATCAGTCATAAAAATGATTGATTATCTTTCAGTTGACCAATCATCGCAGCACAGTTTGAACAGTAAAACAGTGAAGGTTCATTCTCTGTATGACTCAAAAAACAGATTAAGGGACAGGGCAGTTGTTGATTACAGACCGGATTCAGGATTGGGTCTGTTTGGATCGGCACGATGAGCTCACAGTCACAAACTGTCCCTCTTGTCCTCAGGGTTTGTAGAGCTCAGTCTCTTGGACCAGGTGCACCTGCTGGAGTGCTGCTGGCTGGAGGTGCTGATGATCGGACTGATGTGGAGGTCAGTGGACCATCCAGGGAGACTCATCTTTTCTCCTGACCTCAGCCTGAGCAGGTATCACTGCCGAAACCTCACATCCTCATTTCACAGGAATAAAGGGACAGTTTCAGTCTTTAGTGTAGATTTTTACTCAGGTGTCACCTGCAGTCATACAAGTTATGTGAGACTCAGTCGGTAAAGTTTACAGCCTGCCAGCTGTTGGACAAAGTGATGACTCGCAAATGACTCACAAAGATCCAAAAATTAAGAGTGTTCCCCGATAAACAACTGTATGTGTTTGTGTCTGTGTGGCAGAGATGAGGGGAGCTGCGTCCAGGGCTTCGTGGAGATCTTTGATATGCTGATAGCTGCCACGTCCAGGGTGAGAGAGCTCAAACTCCAGAGGGAGGAGTACGTCTGCCTCAAGGCCATGATCCTCCTCAACTCCAGTGAGCGAGCATGTTTGTGTGTCTGCGTGGGCACACACACACTTATTGTGTCCTCCCTGTGTGTGATCTATGAGTGTAGGTGGGATAAAGAGATGCGTGCATGCGTGTATGTGTGATGTCGCAGCGTGTAATCCTATCTGTTTGTGAGTCTGCACAGGGTTGGCGAGGGGAGCAGTAAGTTAAGTTACCAATGAAAACCCTGATGGGAACACTGTGTGCATAGTTTGAGTGTCTGCTCTCATTGGTCGGGCTGAATGCTCAGAGAAACAGGCAGTAACAGGCAGTAACATGGTCTCTGTGGTGAGCGGCTGCACCGAGGAGAAATTAATGTCTATTAATGTTTGTGTTTGCCTCCACCAGCAAAAAAAGAACAGGGCTCATGTTTTAGCTCCATCTCTTCCATTACTGATTCTGTCTGTTTGAACAGTTGGGTTTTAACAACAAGTAAAGGCTGTTTAACCTTTCAAACCCAGAGCTGGGAAAAAAAATCTGAAATATTAGTCACTGTGACCTTCAAGCCCTTTTGGGAGTAAAAAAAATGTTCTGGTTTTTCAAAATTGAGATCAGAACTCTTTCTCACAAATATTATAATTAGTTGATGGATCTTCTTGGTGCAGAAAAACCAAATCTAATGCAGAAGTGCCCTTAAACCTGTGTTCCCTGAAATGGCCAGCAGGTGGCAACTCCATTGTTTGCAAAAGGAAGTCAATAAGTATTTAAGCTTATAGGAAAATGACCAAACACTATTTAAAAAAAAACTGACATCACTATTACATTAAAAAAAAAGAAAATTCTGACTCTTAACATGTTCATTAAATTTTAAAATATTTCAAAAGATTAAGAAACACACTTTGGTTAATTTAGATAATTTTCCCTGAGAATTAAACTCGTATAGAGCTGAATGCCTGTAGCTGCTTAATCTGCATGTAAAAAACACACAACCACAAGAAATTAAGACTGAAAAGGAAAGAAATAGAAAAGCATTGTTACAGCTGTCCTATTTTCAGACACCAGGTCATGAAAGCAATTTGGCTTTGTGTTACAGGCTATATTTATCTATAATTTCATAATGGTAATCATAAATTAGAATATAAAATTTCCATCATTGGGCCAATAAATGATGAACCAGGCTTGATATATTTTACTTTCTCTGTAAATTTAGTCTCTTAAATCCTCCCTGCGGCGTTTTCTCTGAAAATAACAGCTCACTGGAAAATTAACTTTGTGTTTGTGTGTGTGTTTGTGTGTTTGTGTGTGTGTTTTTAACCAGACATGTGCCTCAACTCAGAGGGCAGTGAGGAGCTGCAGAGTCGCTCGAAGCTGCTGCATCTTCTGGACGCCGTCACAGACGCTCTTGTGTGGGCCATCGCCAAAACGGGCCTCACCTTCCGCCAACAGTACACACGCCTCGCTCACCTGATCATGCTGCTCTCACACATCCGCCATGTCAGGTAAAAGGACCGCGTGTCATGCCAATGATGCAAATGACTAGTGACTGTGCATCAAATATACGAAGCCGTGAAGTTTTCACCATCTTGACCAAACTAGTTTTCACAGCTGTGCCAAAAACATAAAACAAAACCTTCTCCATTTCTCTTCAAATGTGCAGTAACAAAGGCATGGACCACCTGCACTGCATGAAGATGAAGAACATGGTGCCTTTGTATGACCTGTTGCTGGAGATGCTGGATGCCCACATCATGCACAGCTCCCGGCTGCCTCGCCAGTCCCCCTCGCAGGAGTCAGGGGACCAGAGGGAGGCTCCCCCTGGACCACACAGCTCCGACAGCGACCCGTCAAACGCCTGGACTCCCAGCAGCGCTGGAGGCAAAGGTGACGCGCAGTAGCTGGATCACAACTAAGACACAAAGAATTTTCACAAAACCGGTTCACAAGACTGATGAGACGTTTTACCAGAACTTTCTGCAGAGCTGAATCATGTGAACTTTTCATGGTGAAACGTAAAGTTTTAAACATACTTTGCACAAATTCTGGTGAATTTTTAAATCAAAGTTTGATTAAACTCGGAGCATTCACTGCCTTACTGCCACAAATGAAAAGGAAAATGGAGAAATTGTGACATACTTTAGCCAGTATCACCAGCACTTGCTCATCAGATAATGACCAACTTAGTGTGCCAAAGAAAGCCGGTATGTTTCAGTTAGTTTGAGATCACAGATTATATTGTGAGCTTTGTGAGACCCTGATATGCTGTTACCAGAGACTATTCAGCTCGAGCTAGACAATAATCTCAGATGAAGGCACTGTGTAAAGACAGTTTGATAAGTTTGATCAGTGATGTTTCTGAACAGAAACTAGCACTTAAATGAATTTCATCTGAATTCTGTTGATACTGCTTTTTTTTTTGTAACTCTGATTGCAACACGGCACACCCTGTTTAACCACTAGTGGGCGCTTTACAGCACAAACTCTCCATAAAACCTGCCACTGTACTTTCTGTTGTCATTGTCAGAAACATCTCACTTGTTTCCTGTGAAGTATCATTATCACTGTTGCTCTTGAGACAAATTTGCACTCACCTGTCAAAATTTTGCTTGAAGAAAAAAAAAAAAAAGGAAACTATTTTTGTATCTTCGAATTCGCTGCAGTAGCTGTTGTGTGCACAGTCACGTTACAATCTTCAGTCAGAATCACCACAAGAAGGGCACATGATGTGAAAATATGCAGACTTTGAAAACACATTCAATGAACTTAAATCACCATCAACGCAATCTGTTCTTTCACCGTGTACATGTACCGAGGTTGTACTTTGTAACCAGAAAAGATTGTTATGCTGTATATTGTTTGTTTCTGGTTATCGTTTTTAAAAATGATGCCTAAACAGGTGGACTGCTGGTTATTCCATCAGTTATCAAATATCTCCTGTGTGTTAAACCACCTTTCAAATCATCAGTGACAGATGGAAACTGGATGCTAACTTACCGTGTACAATGCAGTTTTTGTTGTGTTTTTATACATTTATCCATTCTCTTTGGTTTACACCATGAAATAAACATATCATACAGGTAAAACAGTAATACTCTTCAATTTTGTTTATCAAAAAAATCCAAATTGATGGAAAAAATGAATCCACATCATGTGTTCTTATACCTGAGAAGCAGGTTGGGAGTTGTAGTTATTAAAAAATGAGCTGTAGCCAGAGGAAATTAGCTTAGCTTAGCATAAAGGCTGGAAGTATTTGTAAACAGCTGGCCTGACTCACTCGTCAAAGTTTAAAAATCAGCCAACCACTGACAACAAATCGAGGTTTGCAGAGGAATTGATGCTGTCACCTTTTTTGGTGAACAACAGCCGGGTGAAGTGACTTTCTGGAGTCGTGACACAGTGAGATCAGTGGAAATTTTTAATTTCACATTTCTGTTTAGATTCAGATTTAACAAACTTTAGAGTGTCAAGTGTGATGAGCTTTAGAGGTGCTTGTAGGAATATTTTTGAGCACTGTAGAGAGTCAGGCTAGCTGTTTCCCTCTGCTTCCAGTCATTATGCTAAGCTAGGCTAATTCTCTTCAGACTCTTCACTCTTAATGTCCTGTACAGTCATAAAAATATCAATTTTCTTATCTGTTAAGAAAAAAAAATATTTAAGGATTCAAAAAGTAATTTCATCCCTAAAACGTTCAAGCTTTGTTTTGGTGTATTCATTTTTGAAGAGAAAGTTGTCGGCATGTAATAAAAAAACTATTATATGAGTTTGTTCAAGATCAGGATTTAAGGCAAAATGAAGAAAAAGCTTTGAAAAATTAAGAGTTAAGACAATTAGTGTTTACTACCAGAAAATTAGAAGCACAAATCCACCTTTTTAACATTATAAATAAGAATTATATTATTACACTCTGTACATAAAAATCATCCTGCAGCATCTACAGTGTTTCGTCAGCACTGGGAGCCCGTCAGCTCACAATCTACTCCAGACAAATGGCATCTAAAAAATATGGATATACAATCATGTGTATAAAAGTGCCACAATCTTGTACTGTTGGCTTTAGAAAGACAACATTCAAATTCAACAAGTGTCTTCTGCTGTAAAAAATAAACCTTTAGGAACTTAATCTAACATAAAAATAGATTAAGCATGCTTTTTGTTTGTAGGGTCAAGCCACAACAAATGAAATGTCAACACTTCATAAAAAAATCATACAATAAGGACCGTGGTAGGAGGGATGGCTGAATATAAACATGATGATGGATTGTTTATACATTTGAATAAAAAAATAAAAGCTAAGCTTTAGCACAAACTCAAGCAAGATAAAAAATATTTTGCTTTCATCTCACTCTGTTTGAAAAAACGGAGCAGAATATGTTCACTGGCTTCTACAGTCGCTGAAGGATATTTAAACTATCTTATCTGTTCCTGTACATCTCTCTGCTGAAACCTACATGTCTGCTGCTTTACCCCCCAACAAGGGTCAAGACCCCATCTCCTGCAGGATCTCCAACAACCTGCAGTGATCCATTTCTTGGACAGCATCAAATATTTGCATTATCTATTCAGAAAGTCGCTTCATTAGCTCAACATATAAATTTTATATGTTCAGTAGCATTGGAAGGTGGCTTATGTTTTCTCAGCAGGTTCTTAAAAAATGTCCATCTCATTTTTCCAAGTGCATTTCTCTCAGGTGGGCGGTGGGCCGTTGGTGTAGTGTAACATGGGGTAGAAAGACCTGGCGAAGTTGTTTGCTCCAGTACAGCCGGGGTCGCTCTCCGACATGGGGATCAGACAGGGGAGGAGCAGGAGGAAGAGCAGGAGGAGGTGGAGAGGGAAGGCTGCACGAAGGACCCGGTAAAAGAGGGACCGAGGAGGAGACGCGTCCCTCATCTCTCTGCACGTCACACCATACACATGATAAGGTTTATTACAGGAATACATAAAAAACACATGGACAACAAGGTAATTGCACTCTTTTGTAAGAAATTGATACTATTTTTTTTTTTTAATATATTTTTTGGGGCTTTTCACCTTTAATGATAGAGAAAGCTGAAGAAGTGACAGGAAACGGG
>JAQMCX010000023.1:18077705-18097592 GCA_029814765.1 Acanthurus leucopareius
TCAAGAGGGAACCACATTTTAATTTCATTATACAACCTGTTGTATAATGACCAATAAACTTCCTTGTATCCTTGTATGTTATGAGGGACAATAATTCTGATCTACTTAGCTGTCCTCTGTGGTCTTCCAGGCCTTTTGATGTTGGTAAGCTCACCTGTGCGTTCCTTCCTTTTACTAGTGCACCAAACCTGGCCATAAAACTGTTTGTCAGTAAATGGTCTGATTCCTTTTAGCCTTTAAAAAGGAGGGACTATGTATAAAAATATCTGTAATTCCTTAATGGATATTGCATCATTTTGTTAGACCTTATGAATTAAAACTGAAAGTCTACACCTAAATCATATTTTGTTTGTTTAATTTTAGATCCCTTGGGGTTGGGCAAAGAGAAAAAAAATACAAAACTTTGTCACTTTCTCAATTCTTCTGGACCTGACCATACATACCAAGCTGATGATAGATGTTTTCACATAGCAAAACTTTTACATTTTTCCTTAATGTCTCTGGTGAAGTTAATTGCAGATAGTTCACACATGGATGTAAGTTAGAGCAAAATCAGTTGTATGATATGTTTTTATTAATGTGTCCATATATGTTCAGTACAGTTCTCCCATGAATTCACTGTCCTGTTATGAATCCACTCCATTATGGCTGCTTACACAATGGGACGGCTGTGGAGGAGCAGGTTGTCCATCCATCGGCTAGTCAGTAATTCAATCCCAGGTTCTTCCAGTCTTCATGTCAAAGTATCTTTGGGCAAGATGCTGAACACCAAATTACTCCTGGTGGCTGTGAATCTGTGTGTGTATGAGTTCCTGATGCACAGGCTGGCACTTTGTAGAGATGCAACCTGGCTTTAGTGTGTGAATGTGTGCATGAATGGGTGAATGCTGTCTTGTGTTGTAAAGCGCTTTGAGTAATTGAAAGAAAAAAAGCGCTATAGAAGTACAGTATATTTATTATTTTACATTTTATGAAGTTTGAGTAGCATGTGAAGCACAGTAGAATAGTTTGTGATATGTGATATAGAATAGTATATGATATGGAGTCACTGAATTTCTACACTCTGCAATTTTTTGTCACTTTTTATCCCCATCTACTGGATTTTGAAATGTATGGCATTTATTCAGTCAAGCCCAAATGTGCTATGTCATAATGACAATGGGTTCTTCCTTGGTTTATGCTTCATCTTCCATCATACTTTATAGAAACGGGGCCAGTGGTTTGCCATAATCCTGCTATCGGATAAACAAACTTGATTAAAAAAATAACCATTGGTAGCTATGCCTTTAAAGTTGTCCGTATCTGTGGAAGTTCAAGATTCAAATCTTTCTTGCTACACTGAAAGTGAACAGGCAGATAGCTGTTGTATTTTAAATTTTACCTGACATATAAACTCGATTAACATCATTTTTTTCTCAGAATTTTACATGTTAACTATGTAAAGAAACTTTACAAACTTTCGATGTTTTTAAGCCTGATGATTGAGAGCTCTAAACAGCTTCCAAATATTCCTTGGGATAAAGTTTCATGTTAGTTTTTCACCTGGTTAGATGGGCCCCCCAGTTTGCATCAATACAAATAACACATGCTGTAGCATGATTTGAACACCTCAGTCTAAATTTTTGTCTGGTTTTATTGCCTCAGAATTAACTGATAAACTACTGTAGGAGCCTCGGGCTCAAGTCACAACAAAGCTTTCTTTACTTAATTCCCTAAAGGCACTATGAATCTACCAAAATCTACAAAGTATATAAATGTTACTGAATTAAAAAACACAAAAACATGCAAATTGCATAGGTTTTTGCATCAACTCAATGACACTGGCGGGGTAATTATTTAATGTTTGAGTCACACTGAATGGCAGGCTGAGGGCTAGCTTTGCCAGCTGCTGGTGGTGAGATGATAATGTGATTGAAAAAGAACAGCTTACACCAGAGATTAGCTCCACAACAATAGGTACTGTCTGTACCTGGGATTTCACCCTCAATCCAGTTCATGTTAGCTCAAGTTCAGTCCTTTTAGTCCTCTCAGTCAATAAATCCTAAAAGAAGTCTTTGAAACCCACATTTCTAGATGGTTTATTGAAAGAAATCTTAATGTTAAGACATACACCAACCTTGCCAATTATTGTTCTTAAACAAGGATTTACAAAATGACAAAATGTTTCTTTTACCAAGCCTGAATAGATTGAGAGCGGGGGTTGTTAGTAATGCATTTGCAAGCGACAATCCCTTTTTTAACTTTAAATACCGATATCTAAAAAAATATACCTGTTAATATTATCATGAAGTGCTTGCTCTATCTCCCAAAGGCACTACTATCTCTGCATTTAAAAAATAATTTCTAACCTCTGCAAACATGTCGAAGTAAGTTACACATACTACCTAGTAGGTACTCGGTAGATGAAAATGTCTTCAGCTAGATAGCTTAAGCCATGTTGAGAACATTCATCTGTGATGTAATGATGATTACTGGAGTCAATGTACTTTTACTCTAGTATAAATTCTAAATGCTCTATCAACTACTGTATGACCCATGTCAAAGCTGAGGGGGGAAATAAACACTACTTTGGGAAAAGATTGCAACTCACCAGTGAAAATTATGACAGTCATTACTGTAGTCTCTCATCTGGGACATTCCAGGATTAACAGAGGTCTGAAATTGCATAAAAGAGCACAGCAGGACCTCATGATGAACTATTATGAATTATATAAATGTAAAATAGCCAGTTGGTGAAAGTCAGTAAGGGATGTAGTTTTGAGGACACAGTTTCAGCTCTGTTTTGACCCTAGCTTTGATTGGTGATAACACTCAAAATTAGATTTAGGATATAATGTAATCTATGTAGAAGCTAATTTCAAATAGGCCTATATCATAAGTGTTAACCTGAGGAAACAGAAAAACCAACTGCCATATATTTAAGATAATTGACTCACAGATATTGAAGCAGCCTACCTGTAGATCTTTCCAGGCAGTTGTGTCCATGTGTGTGAAGGAACACTGTCCAAATATTCATGCATGTGTCCATCCTGTGTATCCCATATTAGTCTGCACAGTATACCCTCAACGGCATTACTTAACAAGCTTCCTAGATGCTTCTGCCTGTGTTTTTACACTTCATCCCCCTCCCCTTTACTGTGTGTGTTCATCATCATACACAACACACACACCCAAAAGCCATCTCTTAATGGCAGTTAAATCCCCTGGATGGAGTGATGAAGGGAGGGAATGATAAAGATGGAGATATGCAGTTGGTGGGATTACTGAAAAAGAGCAAAGCTCTCAGATCAGACCTCTGAGGCAGAGTAGTAATATTTAAAAAAAAAAAAAAGAGAATAGATCACACCCTACCAAGACACATAAAGAAGTTGGTCATGAAATATAACAAAAATGCAAATGTTAAAATTGATTGTAGGATAAGCAGGAAATCACTGATGTTAACTAATTACAGAGTGGATCAATACAATTTATATAATACAAACAGGAGCACTATACTGTCATGGATGTTCAGACCACCATCTTTCTTTAGAGACCTTAACACGTTTACTTTATCTAGATTTAGAAGACATTAATGTCCCTAAAACTTTACTATAAAACGATATGGAATTTATACAACAAGGTTTTAATGGGTGTCACTGGTTGAGCGATTATGAAACCTACTAGAAACATTAGAGACCATGTGACCTCTGGAGTAAAATGAGTAAAATGAAGGACCACCCAAAATTGGGGTAAATATGCTCCTCATGCAGGATGACAGATATGAAATCACCGTTTTGTTTTTTTGCTGCCAGAAAAGAAAAAAGGTCCCACAGATGGCCAAAGATAATTTTAGAGGCATAAAATATGGGTCAGGTTTCTTGTTTTACCCTCATTTTGGCAGATTAAGTGTCATGATTAAAGTTTATGCCTCACCATAATCCCTGAAAATCTCATTAGGTCAGACTGCCTGCAGCATTTCTAATGACATAACACCTAAACACTTTGCCTGTATGATTACTTATCACCTCATTGTAAAACAATGAGTAGGGTGCTGCTAAAATAGACTCAGCTCTTAGCTTCTTAACATTTTAATCACTTTTTCCAGGATTTTGTTTCCATCCATGCAGAGGATCATAAATCTTCTTGACAGTGGGCTCTTGACTTGTAATGTTTGGACAACACAGGTGTTAGCAATAGTAAATAAATAAGCAAAGACTAAGATTTTTTTAGGTGTCCCACTAAGTCTCGAGTGTGTGTATTGTATTGAGGGTGTATATCCAAAAAGTCTCTCCTCTGAGCACTTTGTACACAGTATCACCCCCTATCTGGCTAGGAGATACATTTTTTTTTTTATATATATATTTTTTGGGGCTTTTCACCTTTAATGACAGAGAAAGCTGAAGAAGTGACAGGAAACGGGGAGAGAGAGGGGGGGGAGTGACCTGCAGCAAATGGTCGGAGTCGGAGTCGGAGTCGGAGTCGAACTCGCGACCGCTGCATGGAGGACTGAGCGCTCCGTACATGGGCCGCCTGCGCTCCCGACTGAGCTAAACAGCGGCCCAATTGATACTATTTTTATCTACAAATCACGATATAAAACCAAATTGAGTAAAACTGTATCAAAACGTTATTAAAGATTATGCACATACCTTTGAGCAGAAGGAGCGTTCTTCCTCTCCGTGGCTTCCTGAGAAGGATCTGCTGAGGTGCTTTGGGCCTCTGCTGCAGTTTCACAGTCCTGTTTTTAAGATAAAGAGAGAGAATAAAAGACAGAAAAGGGTTTAACCGTTTAGCTCGAATTGTTTTTTAATGCATTCCAAAGGATAAAAAAAACACTAAAGTCTAATATCAACCGAGAATAAACACAAAAGTTAAATTGAAGATAATTTTGATAACAGTCTTGTCCTAAATTAATTTGCCTTACAATTAAAAAAAAACAAACAAACAAAAAAATAAATCAATGAAACTCATCTCGGATGTTGCAGTCTTACCAGACGCTGCTGCAGGGTCGTGAGGTCCCGGTCCACCTGCCTCAGCAGCAGCTTCAGTTTGCTGCCCGTCACATGGAGTTTCTCCTGAGCTTCGGCGTTCTCCTCGGCGCCCTCCTCAGGCTGGAGCTGAGACCACAGAGCCTGGAGGGAGGCCTGCTGAGTCAGCCTGCCCTGCAGCTCCTCCTGCAGATCCTGCATAATGCAGACATTAGATATGGTGACTGTGCACTGTTGCAGGAAGGTGAATTTTTCGATATTTCGTGATTATATCTGCTTACTGTGAGCGTGCTGCGGTGTTGTTGCAGGGCTCTGACAGGTGTGTCCGGGTTGCTGATGTCCACTGCATATCGCCTGCTGTCTGCGTGGGCCAGCCACAGCAGCAGAGAGTGGAGGGTTTCATGAAACTCCTGTGTGGAGAAGTGTGGAATTAATTTCTCAGGAGGAGATTTTTCAATTGAGAAAGTCAACAGTCTCATAGATACTTGTTATTTGTTCTCACCTGGCAGCGCATCAGCGTCTTCCTCAGATTGTCGTCCCACTGCTGAAGGCCTGTGCTCGCTTGGCTCCAGTGTTGGTTCATACTGGCCAGTCTGTCCTGTAGCTCTGGTGCTTCCTGAGCTCGCAGGTTCACAGACAGCATGATGGACTTGTAGCGAGTAAACTTCTTGTGCATCTCCTGCAAGAAAACATCTTTGAATATACAAAACCAAACGTGAATACTGAGCATCAAATCTGTTGTAGTTCTCCTTAAATTTCACCTTCAGCTCTTTGGCTTTGGCTTCCATGTCCTCGATACTGGCTGCTGGCTCGGACTGCTGGTGGCGCTCCAGCTCTGGGATCACGTTTTCTAGCCAGGAAGTGATCTTGTCGAGGTCAGATGTGAGCTTCTGTGGCTCCTGAGGGCCATCAAGCTGGTCGCTCCTGGACTGAGCCCGGTGCAGCTCCCAGCGCTCGATCACACCTGAAGATAGTGGATGAAGTTTGTATTTGTTGACAGAAGGTGGAACAGTCGTTAGTCATGTGTGCTGTGCATGCAGGTCTTCCAGCTTAACTTACATCTTGCCAAACTGTATTGAACAGCATCAAATGAGGCCAGATTATGTAAAATTTCAGAGAAAAACACAACAGTCAAAAGAAAACATCTTTAGTGTACTTGTGTTGCACAGCTCTCCTTTTGAACTGGCTTACTTTTGAATTGTGTGTCATGGATTCAGATATATTTGTTGACCCATATAAGGGGCTCTTTGTGCATTTATTGCCTCTCTTTCAGTTTGTCTTGTGCGGTCCATCACAGTGAACAACAAGCTATTGATCACACAATGATAAAAGCGTCTGTCACCTGACTGTTTGTCTGATGCAGTCAGTCCAGTCAAACCGAGCTCCTCCGCCTGTTCCTCATCATCCAACATCAGGGAGACTCTCTTGATGTCCTCGATGCTGCCGCTGCACTGGGACATGAGACGCAACTGGAGACACAACACACACACTGTTGGGCTTCCAGCAGGACTACAATGGTGTGAAACATCTACTACGGTTATTATTTTATTCAACAGTGTGGTATTTTTTAAAAACGTACGTAGCCCTGCTTCAGAGGGGTGCTGGTGAGGGTGGGCGGAGCCACTGTGTGACCCTCTGAGTCCAGCTGGAGAGACTGTGTGTCTGCGTCTCCCTGCAACCGCCATCTTGGAGACTCATGTACGGCCAAAGACCTGCTTGAAACTGGAAAACACAAAATGATTCACACCACAGGTATTAATGCAGAACACCCTCAGCTACTGCAGTGCCTTTGCATCTAATAATATTTCCTATTAGAAACTTCTGTTTTGGATGTTTTGTATCAGTAATCAGACTCTTGCTTAGAAACTCATGGTTCTGAATGTTCTCTAGTCCTACTTTTTGTTGTTTTTGCTTGACCGTAATACTGTTTGGATAATTACTATGGATGGCACAAGTCAAAAATTTACTGTTATCAACCCAAATAATGACTTGATCCTGAAAACGCAAATATGACCATCAGTGATAAGAACAAGCTGTACAACCTACTTTACGAAACGGAATTCAAGCCGAAACTCAGCTGAAATAAAGCCAAGTAAAGATGCCACCAAAGGTTAACTCACCAGGCCCAAGAAATGGAACAACTTGTTAAGTTTTATGGTACTTGGGGTTATATTTTATGTGCTCGAGCAGCAGAAGAGAGAAAGAGCTTAAAGCACCGAGACTGAGCAGGTGAAGCTGCAGCTGGACTCTTCAAGCAGAGAGATGCAAGTGATGCATGAGCTGCTGGAAACTTGTGTCACCATGAAGAGCTGCGAGTGGATTCGTTAAGGTAAAGATGTTCTTTTGCCTACCCAGTGAGGAGGCTCGTAGGGCCTCGGGGGCTTCGAAAAATTCCTCCTGGCTCTCAGGCAACTCCACCTCTGATAGGAGAGAGTGATCAGACTAGAAGTGTATGGATGTCTATGATTTTTGCCTTTTTGTAGATTTACCATGTATGAAAGTCCATTTAATGGGACATTTATCCTTTTTGTTTTGGTTTGGCTTCTGCTTTCCACATCTGGAACTTTTCCATTAACTCAGAGACATATTCTGAAACTCTAAAGTTTTACTTTTTCATACCTTAACTGAAGAAACTGGTTTAAAGTTAATGATTTTCTGGTGTTGATAACATGATATCATAACAAGAATAGTTGCACTAAGTGTCGTTCATCATTTATGTGGATGGCTTCCTCGTTTTATGACTTTTTGACATTTTTAACCCTTAGATCAAGCAAAATTAGTAAAAAGTAAACAAAAAGTGTGCAAACCCTCGCTGAAGTGTAAATCTATGTTATCTAAGTTCTGAATCTACCTGAAAGTGCACTGAAGTAAGCTCTCTCCTCGTCCTCTTCGTCTTCCTCTTCATCATCCTCATGTGACGATGATCCTCCCACGTCTCCGGTGTGATCCCACTCCAGTGGCAGGGAGTCCACGCTCACAGGTGTCTCCCTGCCTGAGCGCTCCAGCGCAGAGGCCAGCAGGTGAGTGGGTGTGGCCGGAAGGCTTCCTAGGCCCCGCCCTCGCCATGATCTGCCAATCAGCTCCAGGCTCGACTCCAGAGAAAAAGAGGTACCAGAGAGCTCCGGCTCTTCTTTGATCTAGTGCAAAGAAATAAGAAGTTTTTAGACATAACAAGTTCTGTTCAATCCAAAACACAGACAAAAGTTTTTTATTAACAAAATCTGAAATCTGATCACATCAGAACCACCTGACTGTTCGCCGCCTGTGAGTTATTTTTTTCTAGTTAATTTGAAGAGTAAATAAAACAAATATAACCAGACTTTAAAGGTCCTCACACCCCTTACAAACTCATTCAGTGCTCATTTAAATGGTTAATTTAGGATAATAGTTGAAAATAAATTTACAAGTTTACAGCAGAAGTAGAATAAAATGTAGTACAGTGAAATATTCTGGCGAGAGGCAGAATGAGTCAAGTCTACAATTCACTACCCCTGCAAAGCTCGCTAAGAATAGAAAATACAAACAAGTGAGAAATAAATCTACTAAATAATAAAACCAGTAAAAGAAAATAGGAAAAGAGGGATTAACATGTTTGGAAAAAAAAAAAAAAACATAAATCAAGTAATGAATGTTAGAATGGATGGAGTTTCTGTGTTCACTCCGGCTCACCGGCGGCTGGCTGAGACGCTGGTGGAAGCGGACCAGTCTGCTGAAAACCTCCTGGCAGTACGAGTGCAGCTCCTCCAGCTCGTCCTCTATCAGCGCTGCATCCTGCGGTGAACTCTTCTGGATGAGACCCTCTCCAAACACTATGAGCCCGTCGATGCGCTCAGTGTTCAGAGTGATCTCCTTCTGGAAACTCTGCAGGAAGGTTTTCAAGATGATTAAACATGACAGATAATAGCATCTGTAACAGGGCCGTGGTGAGTTAATGGAAGGAAACACCTTCATAGAAATATTTCCTATGGTTCAGATACTGGCTGCAGTTTTTAACCATCTAATTGAGCAGTTCTTCTAAAGTGAGCTGACACATTTTTGTCAAAATAGATGGAACGAAAGAAGAGGAGTATTTTGTTCAAAAAAATGGAAATTAATCGATGTATCTTCCCTGTGCTGCTGCCTCAAAACAAGTGTGCATGCGAGCATGTGTGCGGTTACAGTACGTCCTCACATTGAGCTGCTGTATCTTCTGATGGACGTCGCTCTCTGAGAAGTGTTCCACGTTGGTGAGCTGCAGGTCGAGCTCGGTCAGCCACACCAGCATGCTTTCCCTGGTGCCCTCAAACTCCTCCCTCTGGCTGGTGAAATACTGGAAGACAGGTGAGAAAAAAAGAGATAATAGATTTATATTTATCATCTAACATATTTGTGAGAGTATGCTTTTGATTAGAACTTGTTTATAGCTTGTGGGCTTAATTCACACAGTGTTGAAGAGAAGAAAAAACAGGAAGTGCTGTGTTTTCATGCTCCCGTACTTTGAGCCTGCGGAGGACAGCAGCCACTCGGCGGTGCAGGCCGTCCCAGCGCCGGTTGCCTTCGTGGACCATGACTTTGAGCTGGCTGGCCCGGTCAGTGCGGTTCTCTCTGGCCAGGCGGCGATACTGGTTATTGACCAGTTCCAGCTGAGTCAGCCGCTCATGAACCTGCCTTTGGAAACCCTACAGAAGATCAGGGAAAGATGGAATGAATTCTGGATATAATACTCTAAACACTACTTCCTGCCAATACATGTTTTAGCCAATGTTATTGCTGTTTAGTACTTTTTTAATTAAATATATACATTTTATATACATTCAATACATCCAAAATATGAATTCAATGTGGTATTTAATTCCAAAAAATTAAAACATTCACATTGAGAAGAAAAACAAAACAGAATGCAGCCACTTTGACTCTGCTCCATCTGCCGCCTCACAACTGACCTCGAACTTCTTGAGCTCCTCCTTGGCGACAGTATAAAGGACGTCTGCAGAGTTGGGGTTGGCAGCGGTGCGCTCGGCCATCTTGAGCCAATCCTCAAACCGGGAGTAGTCGTCGAGGAACTTACACCAGAGTCCCCATGTTTCCTCGATCCTACGGGGGAATCACACTGGAGGTTATTCTGTGAAACTGGTGAAGGACTTTCTGCTCAATAAGTGGCTTTTTTATACATGTAAAAAACACTTTTATACATCTAAGCATTGCATCTACCTTAGTTTTTGAAATTTAAAGCATTAAATAAAAGTTCTTAATCCAAATTCTTTTCAATCTAAATGATTTATTTTGTTAAAATAAACTTAATGGACAAGGATTATTCATTGCAGAGTGATATGTCAGATAAAATAATGTATCACAACATACATACTGCAGTTATATCAGTAGTAATAGATAAAGACGAGAAACAAGAAGCCCAGAGAAGTTTTCTTATGATGTAACACTCCTTCCACTGCACTGATGTATATATGTGTGTCTAAAAGTCTGAGGACACCATATGTTGTGTACTGTGTGTGTGTTGCAGTTCCTACCTGAGCCTCCTCTCCAGAGCCATGGCACAGATGGTCCTCCACCTCTGGTCCAGGCTGCGGCTGGTCTCCTGCAGAGAGTCGCTCTCCGCCTCGATGCCGCCAGCAGCATCTTCGTCCCGCAGCAAAACGTCACACAGACTGAGCACCGACGCTACGCCCTCCGTGTGCTGCTCGATGTCCCTCTGCAGCTCCTGGACGGAAACCAAGACAGACATCTCATCGTTCCATACCAGTGAAGCCATGTGTTAAACATCAACCCACAGACACACAAACAGAGGACAGGGGCTCTCTGCGTGAGACCACCCACTCCCCAAATTAAACAAAGGATGGATATGAATTATAGATCATAAAGAGAGACAAAGAGTAGGAGTGACACGCAAGCACACAACAAAAAAGTGTGAGCAGAAGTATAAAATAAAAAGTAAAGATATAAACAGAAGGGGAAAGAGACAAAAGAAAGAAGAAATGCAAAAACTCCAGAACAAAACTCAATTCATAGACATTCAAACAGTTTAGCTGACTAGCGTGAGCGCGTGTGTGTGTGTTTGTGTGTGTTGCTGAGTACCTGCTGCTCGGCCAGCCTCCTCTGGATCTCCTGGTGGTGACAGACGCTGTAGGTGATGGGTCTGGACAGCTCGGCCTCTATGCGTGAAAGCCACGAGCGGAGGTTACTCATGTTCTTATCCAGCTGCTGCACCGTCACCAGAGTCTCCTTCAGCTTCTTCACCCTGAACACACACGAATCTCACATTTAGGCATCCAGATCCACGTATGACTTTTTATAGCATCTCTGACTAACAAGGTGGTTCTCAACCCTTTTTTGCTTGTGACCCTTAAAAATGAATTAATTTCAGCTTGTGATTGTTTTAGTCAGTAGTTGTATGTATGTTTGGGAAAAGATCAAATAACTACAAAATGATTAACTGACTAACTTTTACAGGCCAGAAGTAGTAAATCTGCCAACAATCCACAAGAAAACACAAGAAAGCAAAAAGGCAACAATAAAAACAACTTTACTTGGCAAATACATTTTGATTTGGTCAGAGTCTCCAGCTGACTCACATTTATCTTGAGCTGTCAAGAGAAAATTAAAGGACCTCTGATCAGTTTGGTGTCAGAGGCCAAAGCTGGGTAGTAGTGGCTAAATCTTGTACAAACATTTCTTAATGTACTTTCAAAATGGTTTCTGCAATATGCGTTAAAATATTAAAATAAATAAATAAAAACAAAAGACAAGAATGACAAAAAACTAAGACAGTAGGGATGAGAAAAAATAATATAACAGAAAAAAGTAAGAACAGAAAAGACAAAGACAAGCTTAAGGAACAGATCATAGAGAAAACAGAAAAACCATAAGAAGAACAGCAGGAACAGAAGGATAAGAAGAAAAAAGACAGAAATTGAGAAAGCAAAAACAAAAGCAGAAAGAAAAAGAAAAAGATGGAAAAGAAAGACAGACCAACAGAAAGAAGTCAAAGAAAGAATGAAAAAAGACCAAGACAGAAAAACAGAATAAAAGACAGATTGAGTTAGAAGATGAAATACGGTGAGAAATAAAAATGATACAAAGAGAAAAAAACATTCAAGATGAATGAAAGACAGAAAGAAAGTTTCTCTCTTCATTAACGAACAATCTCAGGTATCTTTTTACACCAAACTTCCAGTCACCATGGCAACTGCCCTCCTTGTTAGCACATACACACTCACACACACACATTTCGCCACACTGACTGGTGTCATAGCAACGCTTGGGACAATAACAGCTCTCTTCTGAGCCTTAGAAGCCTGAAGTGTGCCCCATTTGGGAGTTTGAGTTAATGTTTTCCCCATTTGATCCTTCCTCTCCTGTCGAGGTCCTGCAGGGCCCGTCGGGCCTGAGAGGGAGACGCTCTCTGCCAAAATAATAAGCACTAAAAAAAACAGCTGTGAGTGTAAGTGGCAGGCTGAAGAATGCATGAAAGGGTCCCAGCAGATGCTGCACATTGGGACTATAGATGAGTGGAGTGTGTGCATGTTTGAGAGGCCTTTCAGATCTGTTCTTATGAGATCCGGTTGGAGTTGTAAACCTTCAAAGTCTGAATTATCTTATTTGGTTCCTACCTCTTTCAGGGGTTAGCTTGGATTTGAGAGCTGAATCACAATTATGTTCATGTGCAGTCTTTGAAAAGATTATGTTAATATCTAGCCGTTAGAGTTCTTTTTTATTTAGATGTGAGAGTTTCTCCTTTCGTTGTTAAATCAACAAATCTGTAAATCTACAGTCATGCTAATGGCTCCGATGCTGCATGTAAGCATAGTGGTTCTTTGAGCCAAACGCTAACATGCTCACTGTGGTGGCTAGATGAGTGCAGATTTCTGCCAGGTTTGTCTAGGGGCTTATGGGTGGGGAACAGGGAGTGCAGGGTATCCAGTCTGTGTGCATAACGGCACTGGAATGAAGGGGAGACAATACTGAGGTCCAAAATAAACTTTAACACAAAACAGCAATGTAAGAATGTCATCTTCAAAGTGAAAATGCTGACAAAAGAATCCACCAACAATAATGTGACAACTATCCAAATGAATTGGGAAAACTTAACTTCTAACAACTCTGCTTCAGTGGAGACGTATTCACTTTGTTGTAATATGTAACCTCACCACTAGATGCCACTAAATCTTACACACTGGACCTTTAAAACAACATCAAATAGTCGCACCACAAAAATTTGGCACATTTTGTCAAAAAAACAAAGTATTTCTTCAAAGTATCTAATTAAACTTTTTATTATGGGCTATGTACTAAAACTCAGATGTTAGATTTACATCAGTCTTACGAAAACTCAACTGGCTCCAGTTCCTTAAGATCAGGTTTAATCAACAATATACACCACAGGCCTACAAAAGGTAGAAGTTTGTGTGTGTCGTTTATGTCACTTCATGTTTACAGCCATGTAATTAAGACATAATAGAATCAGTGTAAATCCTGTACAGGAAAAAAAAACATCTTCCCTCTCTGCAGATACAACCATCCTAGTCAACTAAATTGTCTCTTTCACTCTCTCTTCCTCTGACAGCCTAACAAAGACCAGCAGCTTCATGCAGAGGCCCAACAAAGACACAAAACCCAGGCAGGGGTCCCTGATGAGGAAAAGGACAAGAGTAGAATGGATGGAGAATACGGAGCAGAAAAGAGCTGGAGTAGAAGTGAGGATATATGGTTGGAGGATTAACAGTTAACCACAGGAGGGCTCACACTGACATTTACTCTTGTCACTGTAATTATGCAGCTCTTGCATTAAATTGGCGGTTGCTAACCAGTGAGCTAAAAACATAAAGACTCCTATATGCTTGCTGAGAGTACATCCAAGATCCATTGTAACAGTTTCCACCTCTAACAAAACTGTAGTTAAATGCAACAATAAGAGTTAGCATACTGTAAGCTAACCTCAGCTTGCTGCTTCAGTTTTAGTTCTTAATGATGCTAGTAATGTGTTGTTGCTAACACCAGCTGTTTTTAGCATCAGCACATAGCAGTTTTAAGAAATAAAAGCAGAAATCAAATGACCTTTAAGCTCCAAAACTAAACAACAAAAAAGACAAATTTAGCAGACAGCCTTTAAAAAATGTCTTGTATAATGTGGCAGCTAGCATTAGAGGTGGAGCCAGAAATAAATTAAAACCATATAAAAAATTTTGGACTTTTCTCTTTTAGTTAGACATCAACAAGATTTGAAATGATTTTTTTCAGTGGAATAATTCCTTACATTATTTTTGACTGTTAGAGAATTTCGCTTTATTCTACTCAGTCCAATAGTTGTACTGCAATATCATTCATAGTATTATTAGGACTGCTTGTCGTGTGTAACATTAAAGTTTTTTTCACCATTTTATCATGTAGCACACTTGTTACCCAGAGTGATGAACGAACGTGACTCCAGCAGGAGCTCAGGGTCACATGTTCCACATCTCGCCTGCATGGGATCAAGCCCCCTGAACCACTGAGGGCACCTCGCTTTGAGTATCAGCGACTAATGCATGCCGACAGACCCGGCCCCTCCCATATTAACCCACCCCACCTCATGTTGTCCCGCTCTGACAAACTGGATCAGGGGCGGGGGAGTCAGTGTGGACACGGGACATATGGTACTGTCTGAGACTTAAGCACAGCTTTTCTTTTTTCATGATGGTGGCAACGGGGAGGGGTAGGTTGGGTGTGAAGGGTTAGGAGTCTGTATCTCCACCTCTTCCACAGGACCCTCCATCTGTCTGAGAGGCGGAGGGGGGGTGTCGGGGTCAGTGACAGTTTATCAGCAGAGGGGCTTAACCTACAGTCTGTACATTAAAAGCCATGTATTCCCGACAGCTGCAGAGCAGGACGAACACAACAGCAGGTGGATGGATTCACATTAGAGCTGTTGTTAAATTAAAGGCTCCAAATTAAAGCGTTAATGATGCTCTTTCATGCAGAGTGGCTTTGCTGGGAACGGTGCTTGTGTGAAAGGCTAATAATGGGAGGAAATTAGGAAATATTACCATCCTGAAAACCCACAGGGCTCTGGCCGCTCTCACCTGGCTTCGATGTGATGGAAGAGGTTGTGCCAGCGCTGGTTGACCTCCAGCAGCGAGCCGTGGACCTGGGTCTGCTTGGCCTCGTCACTGGCTAACAGCAGCTGCTCACCCAGCTGCTTCAGGTGGCTCTTATTCTCACTGAACAGGTTGATCTCCTCCATGCAGTCCTGTGGAAAACATGGCATGATAAGATTATGCAGCTCTATGCAACATCATGTCCCAAAGAAATAGCAGAGAAACATCAACACAAGCTGCATCTATCCATTAAAGTTTATATGTAATATTTGACTCTTTAGATTCTTTTTGTTGTAAATAACCTCTGGAGGAGAGAACACCTTGTCAGTTACCGCCATTGATTGCATCTTTTTGCTACCATAGTAAATGAAAAGGAACCATCAGTGCAATCCAATTGTCACTTCTAATGTAACAGTCAAAAACGACAATTTTGCAACGTTCAAATCAATTATTTCATTATTAATGAACTTGCTTGTTGATGAGAAAGGAAGGTACAAAAGAGCACTGAAAGAGCAACTGTTGTGTAAGAACAAAGCACATGCAGCCTTTCCATTCCAGGCCACCATCTGTTATAAACAGCATAATGCACGTAGCTCATGTATAAAATTTAACCCACAAAAGCCCTGAATCAAGGGGTGGATTGTGGGTATTAGAGAATGTGTTAATTAGGGAAACTAGAGTGCAATTAGTGTCCTTTATAAATGTTTGATGCTGTGCATACAGGGGTAAAAAATACCTGCGATGTAAGCTCTAATGCAGCAGCCATTATCTCAAGTTCAGAAACTCCTAGAACTTTCCAAATTTATTCAAATAAATACCAATAAATTAATGCTAATTTGACTTTCTCAAGCAATTATAATTCACTTTGAAGACAGTTGTGCAAATGAAATAGAAACATTTATCTTAAAAGACTCTCTGAGACTGTCAGATGTTTGTCTATTTTGAAGTTTTATCACATAAAAGTCTATGAAAGCACCTGCTCCTTCAGGTGTTTGGACAGAAATGTATACATGTATTCTTTAGGTCTCGTACCTTCTTGAGTTTCTCCACCATCTCCTCGATGCTCAGGTCGCCGCTGTGGCAAACCTTGTTCTCCATCTGAGTCAGCCAATCACAGAACTCTTTGTTCTTGTCGTTGAAGATGGTCCAGGCGTTGAGACGGTCTGCGATTTGCTGTCGGCGCAAAGATACCTTGGAAGAGTCAGAGGGGATACAAGTGGCATTTAATAACTTGGTTGCACACTTTGTGGCAGGGAGACAAAGTAAGTATCACTGCTCGGATAATAAATAATAATGATTTCACAATGAGTAGACAGTTTTATTTATAGATTAAAATTTGCCTGGTGACATTTTACAAGACTTTAAAATACTTTATTTTAAAGAAACAACAACTTTATTGTGCTGTAAAGACACAGAGACGCTGGCCAAGCTGTTGTTAGAATAAGTTATGTGTGGCTGAAAGCTTTCAGGTATCAGATACTATTTGATATTTAAAGTATCACCTTTTGATGCCCCTGTTGGGGTAGTTGAGGGTAACCAGATAAAGTCTTTCAGGGACAAACAAGGGATTATGGTACTTTTTCCACAGCAAGCAGTAAACATGATTTATAATTATTAAACCAACAATAAAACCGACAACATTTAAACCAGCAAAACATGAGTGTCTCAGTAACAAAACTGGGTAATTTCTTTGCCAAATGTAAAATAACATTGCTGGGAATGACGGCACTCAGAGGGTCTTAACTGTCAAATGTGGGCCAGTGCAAAAACAACAGCATCTAAACGGCACAAGTCAATCCAGTCTGAAACAAGGTTACTAGTTATGATACTTCCTGGTACGTATTCAGGAAGCTTTGACCTGATTCTACCACACAACAGAGCATTTTGCTGATTTAAGCTGGTTTCGTAAAGAAACTTGACCTGATAAATTACTGAAGAAACGTTGTAGCCTTTAAAATCTGTGTGAAGAGCTTTGTTAGCACAACACATTACATGCTACCAATGTGAATAACAAACAGTTAAATGGACTAAAATTAAGTGTTTTCTTGTATAAAACTGTAGCATGTAATCTCTATCAGAGTCAGCAATCAACTGAATTGAGTGAAACCCCCTGAGGGAATCTGTCTGTTTGATGAAATTAACAAGGTCCATTTTCCTAATGACAGCTTAATGCCATGTAAACACCCCATTACACGGCAGAGGAGGGGGCTGATGCTCTTTTTGAGGTTAAAGGGGCTTTGCGAGCTCACAGAACACGTTTCAACCAGCTATATTTCACTTTTCAGTGGCATTTATTTGATTTAAATGAGCCTCTCTTTGGTTTTAATGTACTAACACTGCTGGGCCTTTCTGGACTCTGGAGAATTTAAGGGTGCATTGTGAGCTGCTGTCACCCTGTGAGGACTTTGTGCTTCCCCTGGAACAATAGAGGCTGTCCCTTGAATCCCTGTGGCCCAGCCAGGCCATCTGCTCATCGGACCCATTCCAGTGGCTTCCCCCACCTACAACCTGTTAACTATGCAGAGGAAACTGTTGTGGCTCAAATCCAAAACCCCCCCGGCCATGTCAGGGATGAAAAATCTTAAGTGATTTAACAGCAAAAACTAGTCCACACTCCCTCAAATTACCTGACTTTGTATTTTTTGTGCTGATATATCAAACTAATAAAAAAAAAAATATATAATGATTCATGCAGAATTATTCTCAATACTCTTTCCACAAAGACGTTAGATGCTTTTCAGAAAGTCGAGTCCAATTTTTTGGCTGTGTTCTGGGACAAACATGAAGAAACTGAGCTGCTAGCATAGTTTTAGAGAAAACAAAGGAGCAAACATCAATGGGAAACCTCAATGACACAAACTGGCTGCTGTTGCTGCATCTGTGAATCCCAGCAGCTCCTGCCAAGACAGGAGCAGGTGGAAGCCACCGGCCAGAGCAGCAGGACTGCAAATTCTGACTGCAAACCCTGATAACTGACACAAATGTCCCGAACACGTCACAACCGTTAGTTTTTCAAGAACAAGAGTGTGTTTGTGTTTAAGCCAAAAGACTTAACTGCAGGAATTTGAGCCCTTGTGTGTGTGTGTGTGTGTGTGTGTGTATACAATAGACCTACTTTCACCATTAATGCAGTTACAGAATTAACAGTCTGTTCTGTCTGAGAGTTTCATAGGATTGTTCAGATAGCTCCGTGAGTCTGAGTAAACTGGGTAACCTACAAAAAGCTGAAACTTTCTCTATGTGCTAAATAAAAGCAGGAAAGACTCTTGAAAGTGTTGGAGGGAACTGAACTCAGAACAGTCCAATACAGCAAACATCCAACCTAAACAGTTAACCAGAGTTTTGGCACTTTTGTGACACAAATGTTAAGAAAACAAATTAATTTGACATGTGAGAAGGAAAGTTGGTAAAGTCTCGTTGTAATTTTCCCTCCTTGAGTCTGCACATGGTGGCTCTTTTCTCAAACAAATGAGAGTGTGTGTGTGTGTGTGTGTGTGTGTGTGTGTGTGTCTAGTCCCAGTGGTGCAGAGGCTTTGTGCTGCTGGTCACCGCCAAGACACCGCTGGTAGCAACTTTTTCCCTCTTAATCCTTCCTCTCCACCTGCACCATATACAATATCTCACTTCCTCTATTTCACTCTATGGCTTCTCTTTCTCTTTCTCTCTTTTTTGCATTTCTTTCTTTTTTCTGTCGTTTCTCACCTTCGTACACAGCTCTTCCCATTGACCGTGGAGTTGCTCCAGCTGCTGCTCCAGCAGAGCCGAGTCACCGGCTGCAACATACTGGGACAGGTCCGTCTTCATGGTGGCCAGTTCCTTCAGTCCACTGGCCAAACGCTGCAGAGAGAGCTCTGTATCCTGCATAACACACACACACACAGACACACACACACACAGACGGACACTTTAACACCAAGTCAGGCAGCCATGTACGAGCCGTTTGCCCACACTTCTCTCCCTCTTTCTCGCTCCGACTGTCCAGATTAAAGGGCTGTGGACGGGGCAGGGGGAGGGTAGAGGAGGTACAAAGGGGGAGGGGAGTGAAAGCATGGGGGTATTAAATAAAGGGAAGGGGGGGAACTATGAGGCGCACTGGTGGGATAGTGGGTGGCTACTGATGGAGCTGAAGGGTGGAGAAACTTCGGCCAGTTTGTAGACCAGCTGACCTTCAAACAGACTCATGATGCTCACTTGTACCTGTGCAAAGTTTCTTTCACCTGACAGGTGTTTTCACATTTCTCTGCTGAAGGTGGAAGTGAAATATTAAATTTAATTGCTAAAAAAGCTTTCCTTTTTTTTCATTGTAGACAAACAATGTTTAAGAAATATAAATCATAGCAAAGTAATTTTACCTTCTTTGAAATGTTTGTTCAGAGGGACTTTAAATGGCAACTTCATACCTTAATATCTTACTTTATGTGCAATGATGACTAATTTTCAGTGTGAAAACTATGACAAGATGATAGTTTTTTATTTTTCCCTGCAATTTTCATATAAACAATAAAAGTTTCCTATTATTTCAGGTCATACCATTTTCCTGTCCCTCTCAGAGCCTGTTTCTCTACAGAATCGATAGCACAGTGGAGGAATTTTGCGGTTTTGATGGTAATTTTCTGGGGCTTTTTTTTTTTTTGGAAAAATTGATCCAAATTGTGAGTTTTGGGAGAAAATCTTTGCTCAGGCTGTGATAACTGGTCTCTGATTCAGCATACAATAACCAATAGTGTATTACGTTAGATAGATAGCTATGTATCTATCTATCTATCTATCTATCTATCTATCTATCTATCTATCTATCTATCTATCTATCTATCTAGATAGATAGATAGATAGATAGATAGATAGATAGATAG
>JAQMCX010000023.1:18103945-18120042 GCA_029814765.1 Acanthurus leucopareius
TAATAACTTTTATACAATAGATTAAATAAAAAAATATTTCTATTTTCAAAGAGCTTGTAATCATGTTACACATATGCAGTAAACCGTTGAACTGTTAATCAGATTAATCTGCAGATTTAGGGAAGGAAAAGCCTTTATTAAACAATTTAACAAGAATTTAACACATGTTTTCCCATAATAATTTACGTGTGAGTTAACTTTGCTTTTAGAAAACACTTCACAGTATTAAGATAAACTGCCCTTTGTTTATTTGAATACTAAAATAAGTTGTTATTTCGGCTCTAATTCCCAGAAAAATTTGGGGGGAAAGTACAAAGAAACTGTCCCTAGTTGCCTAAATGAAGGAATGGAGGAGAATCTGAAGAATGTCTTGTACCTGATGGACAGTCAGCATCTCCTTCAGACTGGAGTAACTCTGAGGTTTTGTGGACGCTGATTCCTCCTCAAGCTTCTTCTGCAGAGTCGTCAGGTTGTTGAACTTCTCCTGAAGGCTCTGAGAGTGCTGCTGCTCAGCCTGAAGCTCTCTGGACAAAAAATATATACAAGACACTTAACTGGAGCTGTCAGGACATCAGATATTTATTGTGGTTATTGTGGCCTAAAGATTTCCTGAAATAATTATTCTGATGATATCTATAGAAAATATATAGATTAATAGTTTAAGGAGAGTTTTTAATCCCTTTTCCTGTTCTTTTCTTAACAAATTTAAACAGCAACAACAGGAAAATACATAAAGTCTTTGGGGGGGTTTTTTGTGCATCCTTTTGAACAATTCTCACCTGTTCATATCAGACATGTGAGTCATGTTTTCAGCCCATTGCCTGGTGAGCATGTGCAGCCGTTCAATCTCGCTGTTGTTAAGGGCCACACAGCCCATCACGTCGCTGACGTCAACCAGTGACGCAAACAGACCACTGAGCTCTGAGAGAACCTGACAAACAAATTAAAGAAATAAAAAAAAAACCATAACGCACAGTTTCATTTAATAAGTGAAAGGTTGAGTCATTGGACATCCTGTGCATTTACAATTTTAAAAAGAGTTTGGATAGTACAAGATATTAAAAGTTTACAGTAATATTTTTTTCCACTCCTATTTTGAGGAGATTCTTGCTCCCATAATTTAAACGATTTTAGGAATGTGAACAAGAAGTATAATGTTGTGACAGAGTCAATGACTTAATGGTTGGCTACAACTAAAACCCTGTTTTTTTTGGCTATATTAGTTCATACTTTGTTAAAACTGGCACCAATAAAAGTAAACTGATTTAGCCATTAACAGTTTCTGTTTAAACATGCATACACATACAACTATTTGAGGATTTTGAAGCATGTTGTGGAATCGAGTGGATTTATTCATGGTGGAAGATAATTAGAGATAATGATAAGGCCTAACTCTGACCCTGTTGTTGTAAGTGTGATGTATTGAGTCTATAGAGTCCTTCTGTGCCACCGGTTAGCTCTTCCTTACAGTTTGCAAACCTCTACTTTAGATTTTAAGAGGGTGCACGGAGATGATGGACAGTAAAAGCATTGAAAGGGCAAAATATTGATCCTGACCAACCTTAACAGAGTCTGCGTCATTTAAGCTGGCCTTAAGTTTACTCTGCATGTTCAATATCTGCTTTTCAAGAGTCTCCAGTTGAGTATGAAACACTTCCTGTTGCTCCGAGTCATCCTGCAAACAGAGAGAAACACACGTGAAAATTAAAAGTTGTGAAATTTAACCAATTTGTAGCAGTTTCGTATGAAACCTCAAACAGGTTTTTGAGTCACTGTTATTCAAAAGCTGTTAAGTTTCAACAAATAATTTTGCTTGTGTCATAAAAATATAATATATATATATAAATAAATAATATATAAATAAAGTTAATGTTTTAATTATTTTCTCACCTGGAGACTTTTCTTTTTCCCTGATGTCGCCCGACTCAGTAGCAGGACGTCTCGTGACAACAGTCTGGTCTCTGATTGGATTAAATTCACAGTCTGTGGTTCCAGCCGTCCAATAAGAGGCTTGGAAGCTGCAAGAACATCTCCCATGGTACTTTGCAAATCCTCAGCAGCCTCCTGCAACTGCTGCATAATGAAGGAGTGAGATGTTAAGAAACAATTGAGGAGTGTTTTTTTTAATACAAATATCAATTTACTGTTTTAAGTGTCACATTAAATTTAATTTAATTTCTTAGAACTGACTTCTTTCCATCTCTTCACTAACTTTTCATTAATGCACCAAAAATTAAAGATCATTTCATCATAGATGCTTTTTTCCCTCTGGAAAGTTTGAAATCTTGTTTTCCACAAATATTTTAAAAAACATGTTTCATTGGAGTTTTAAAGAAGGTAGAAATGGAAAAGAGGAGACATGAACAGTGGCCATTAAGCTTGTTTTTTTGCATGAATGTGCAAAACAACATATTATGCAGCATCTGCACTTTACAAGAACAAGAGATCAGGTGAGCGAATACAGAAAAAGACTGCTGGTTATACTTCTACACATAAGTGCAGAGTGTCTGTTCTGTTACAAGAAGAGCAGGCCAGTCTTTTAAAAATATATATATATATTAAGTGACTGTAATGCATCAAGTCTCTGAATCAGCAGCAGGAACAGGATGAGTCAAGCAGGAAATGTGATGATGCAAAAAACTCAAAAAAACACTCTGTAACTGTATGAAAAACAAGAGTGATATCAGGCTGGTTCTGTCTGCTGCTGGACACAGATATTGGCTTTTATTCGACAGGTTAAAATACAGAAGGGTTCAATTATCTCCAATATATCAACGATATACTGTGGGTGTAAATCAGGAATGAGGGAGGCAATCTTTACCAACAGCTGCCTGATCATTAAATCAATTAAAAATCAACAATCCCAGGATTTTGGTGCACATGTTTAAACAAGCACTGCATATTTAAACTCTGCTGAAAGAACCCTGAACTCACCTCCATTGAAGAAACCACAGCTTGTGTGTCCTGTTGGGGTGAGGATCTCGAAAGCTCCGCCCACTGAAGCCACAGTTTTTGCAGGTGGAGGGAGCATCGATCAGAAAGCTGAGTGTAGTCCTGCCAGAGGGGAAGAGTCTCTGCGGTCTTTTTGTGCTCTTCCTTCAGCTTCTGCACAACGTCCTTCCACCTGACACACACACAGACAATCCATTACTCCTCTATAACTCCATATAACTCTTTAATGTTTTCATGCGTACGAGAAGGTAGCACTTGTCTGATTAAGCTGTACGACATGAATTTTATCAAAACTGAATAGTAAAAATGATAGCGTAAGAATTCTGAATACATGTTATTAAGATGTGATCCCCATGTCCCCACTTGCAAAAAAAAAGGATGGTTCACATGGTGAAAAATAATGGATTATATATAACAGGTGCTGTATTCATCAGTAAACATATTCATATTTAATTGCCATCATTTAAAATCCTGTATGCAAAAAAAATTCAGCATTTCATGAAACAAGCAAACAACTTGTTTCACTTCAGTGACCATGTGTACAAACATTAAGTTTTTAAATGTTTTTGCTAAGCCTAAAAAGATTTTTTTAGTACATAAAAAAACATTCATATGTATTTGTTTACATGGAAAAATAAAACTAAATCACAAAATTTAGGGGACTCGTTTTACTAGCCAGGGGTGATTTGTAATCTTTTGTCTGCCTTTACTTTAAATTTGATCCTATGACTCCATTTAAAGCCACTGACCGCTTTCGTTCCTTTTCCATTTGATCCTTCACAGTCTGAGCTGCTCCACGATGAGGAAGCTTCACAAGACTCTGACAGGATTTGTCCACAGACGTCCAGAGCTCTTCCCCTTTCCCAATCTGCTCCTGGAGTAGCTGTGCATGAATAAAACCTTTTATATACTCACATTAGATTCATTTACATCCCTAAGATCTGAGAAAAGTGACCAAAAAATGACCTCTATGATCATTCAAACCTTTACAGAATCTGTCAAACTAAAAGGTCATTTTTTTACTTTAAATTGCAGCTTTAAAAACTGAGAATCACTGTCATAATTAATATGATAAAACACTATATGTGCTTTTTTTGTTCTTGCAGCTGTAAAGCCATTCTGTGCTCAGGTGATGGTCAGTGCTCACCTGGAGGAGGTCCATGTGTCCTTCTGCCTGCTTTAGAGAGAACAGAGGCTGATGCTGAAGTGCACAGCGCACCCTAGTGGTGTGTAGAGACACTTCTCTCAGATCTTTCTCATAACATCCCCACTCCTCCACAGTCTGTTGCAGAGCTGGTTTCAGAGCTGCCAGCTGCAAAAGACCACAGAGGAAGACAAAATCTGTCTGTTAATCCACTTTATGATAAAGAATGTTGGCAATAGATCATGTACTGTAATAAAAATAATATAATGCATCACGCTAAATTGTAGGTAACTCTTATAATAAAAAGTGAGAGGACTACACTTTAGTAAGAGTAAGTGAGTGGTTTGGAGATTTTTTGGGTTAACAAACTCAGCTGCCTTTCTGACTGAATTGGAAAGAGCCAAAACTTCATTTTTATCAGTCACTGGGACATAAACCCTGCTCATAAAATCGCCACTCAAATTTGATAAAACCTCCTTAAAAGTTTGGAAACTTTGCACCAAAATAAGGCGTGCAAGGTTTCACAACACCAGCATCTTTTGCAACTGAATCCAGAGTGCCAGCAAAAAAGAGTAGATGTGTTTCCCATCTGAGCTGTAATACAGCAGACGATTGGCTTTTGAGAGAAAGGAGATGTGTGTTATACAACCATCATCTGTGGCTTTTCTTTTCAAAAGGCTTTTAGTGGTCTGTCTCCTCTCTTAAAGTATATATATATATAAAGTCTGTGGTAAAGCTGCAGGAAAAGTGCACAGTTTGATGAGTTGCATATTGGATGTAAAAAAAAATCAACAAGCCCCTTTTAAGTTCATCTAAAAAAAAACCCCAAAACTTCTTGATCATCTTAGTAACTGATTTTAATATTTTTTCTTCTTCTTAAGTCAGAGTTATTTTTACCTGTTGACTGAGATCCCCACAAGCCTGACAAACACTCTCTGTTTGTCCACAGAAGGAGACATCAGAGGGGTGGTTCTCCCTTTTTCCAACATGCACTCGTGTGGCTTTCAGCTCCTGCAAAGCTGCAGCCGCCTCATTCGCTTTGCTCATGACAGACTGGAAAAAATCATTCTCAGATCAGACGACAGAAACATGAACAGAAAGTTCAAACACATATCTGCTTACATCCTGTTACTGTACCTCCAAGTCCAGCAGAGCTCTGCGAGCCAGAGTTTGACCCACGGGATGTTTCCTCTGATTCAGCTGCTTTTTCTGCTTTTCTACCCAGCCATGAAGACGCCGTAACCGCCGCTCTCTGTCCGCACACGTGTGATGCATCTGTTCAGCTTCACGAATCTGAGGGGGTCAAAAAGAAGCTCATTTACATCCAGTAATTTAAGTCAGATCACGAGAGTCAGTTTTTCCTTTGCTTTGACATAATTGTAATTAAGTCCTAAAAGACTTCCCTTGGATTCTCTAACTGTTTAAAACATGTATCCAGGTCCAGACTGTAGTGCTTTTCTGCCACTTAAGCTCTCAAATAACTACATTTCACAGGCTACATTCTTAGCATTGCCAAAAAAAGTCCTCAGTAGGTTTGTATACAACTCCTTTTCTACCTCAGCTTAGTTATGATAAAAATATCAGACCAGAAATAGAGAGAAGGTTCCAGACAGACGGATTATTCAACTTCAGATTTTACAGTACATTCGTAGCTGTAGGACACACCTGGATCTCCAGCTCTCTCTGAAGGTGCAGCCACTGCAGTCTGAGGGCACCAAGTTTCTCTGCAAACATTGTATGTTCGGAGCAAACGGCCTGGACCTCCAAACCCACAACCCGAGGCCCCGACTGACACAGGGAATCAAGAACCAGCTGTCCATTGCTCACACCTGCCTTTAACCCCTGAGAGGGAAAATTAAACATAAAGAAATCAATACAAAAGTTTTCTCCTTTATTCAAAATTATAAATAAATTCACATCACAAAAACACCTCTGTTGTGCTACTGAATACCATTTAATTATTTTTTTTAACAAAGAGAAAAGGATGAAATTCAGTCAAAATCAAGTTTTATGTTTCCTTGAGCAAAATATGTTTGAATTGTTTATTTTTTTTCATTTCCTAACTGCAGGAACTGATAAACCTCTGAGACGAAAGATGCTGAAACACAGCTAACTTTTGAGGATGAACAAATGTCAGTAAACATCAAATAAATGTTTCTAAATTTAGCAAATGGGCAAAGTTTACAGTAGAATAACAGACACTGACATAGTAATTGAAGCCTCCTATGCTGCACATTTAAAAGTCAAAACAGACAGTGGAGGTGTGGGTACCTGGTAGTGCTGCAGGATTTCAATGATCTGAGCAGCATCTTTGACCTTGAGGACCGTTTCTTTCTCCAGGCTCAGCTGCATCTCCAGCTTCTTCTGCCAGTCCTCCAGGTCAGACAGCAGCTCCGCCGGTGGCCACGCTGCCACCAGCCGCTACCAGATACAACAAGAGAGAAGAAGGTAAGTTTAACTTAACATCAATTGTTGAGCTCCTTTTTTTGACCTTTTGTGTTTTGGAATTCATTAATAATGCTAAGTAGTCAAAAAGTAAATACAAGTTCTATAACAATCTGACTTCTGTCTAATTAATTTTCTCTAGAACAGATAAGATCTCTTCATCCTCTTCTGGAGTAATTTCCCATGTGTAAGACATCAAATAAACGTTCTGCAACACAAACCTGGCAGGACCGGTGTAATAATTAAAATGTAATATATCTGGTTCCATTGACTGGTGATAAATGGTGAGGAAAAATTAAGACGTGTCCTTCAATTCCTTTCCAAGTCCTCCCAAATTTCCTGTCTTCAATCACCCCAAAGATGATTTTAACAGGATTTACACTCCCCCCCCATTCTGCAGGATGGGATTTCTCAATGCCTAATTATTTTTGAAAAACCACCTGAACTGCCATGAAAACTTGGACGGTTACTTTTAGATTTATTGGACAGCTGGAAAACAGTAATGTTCAAAGTTTACAGGATATGTTGTCCAAAATTTGGGAAAACGGCTTCTAACAATGTAACTGTTATAATGATAAAGACCAGAGGTTAACATAACTATTGAATCAGCCACTGTGGATTTGAAACTGTGTATTTTCTCCAGCAGAGGGTGAAATCTCTTGGCGTACCTGCTGCAGACGGTCTTGGATGTTGGACATGTCGGAGGTGAGTTTGCTCCAGTTGACCTCCAGCTGGGCGAGCTGAGCTCTCAGTTCAGGACAATCGGCTTCCCTCAGGTGGAGCAGCTGAGCCGCCTCTTTGGATACAGATGCCTTCCTCACCGACATGCCTTCAGTCTCCATGGTGAAGTTCTGGATGATGTTTCAAGAACCAGTGTCAGAAAACATGAGCTTAAATTTCAGTGTCAACAAGCTGGTTAAGTCTTCAATAAATTAACTGTAAAACATAGATTTTTTTTGTTGATTAAACTTTCCTTTGTTTTGATAGAATTTTCTGGAGTTACATGCTATAACTTTTCCCCTGTTTCTCCTCAGATTGATATGAATAAAAAAAGGACCAAGAAAACATGTTTGTCCTGTGTGAAAAGGTTGAATTTACCAATTGATAGCCCATGTTTATGACCTAAAAAAAGAGCTGAGCAGATGAGAAAGCCGTACCAGCAGCTTGATCAAATGGTTGGAAACACACTCCTGGTTCAGGTCAGAGGTGTCAGCAACGTTTGACCAAGTCTTCAGGTGTTTGCCGGCTCCAATCAGCCATTCACTGACTGATTCAAAGTCAGTCTGGAATCTGTGGGGACGACAAGAAAAAAACTGTATTTTTCATGATGCAATGGAAATACAATAGAGTGTGTTAACAGCAGATTATTTAATTTCTGCTGTGACATGATGAATCTTAGAGGGGAAGAATTTAAGAAGTCCAGTGGCAGACTTAAAACCACATCTACCTCTGGTGTGGTCAGACTATGCATCTTTTAATAACCTGTAAGCTTTTCTAACACAAGTTAGAAGCTTTTATTTGAGTCTGTCCCACCTGACCCTGCAGTCCTTGATGTCTCTGCAGTGTTGAACCTCCTGCTCTGTCCGCCTGTAGGCGCTCTGCCATCGCAGCTCCAGGGCGCCTCCTGCATGACTGACCGTGGCAGCAAACTCTGGCTCAGCTTGCAGCACCTTCCCCTGATCCAGGAGCAGTCCTAAAGCAGCTCTGCTGTCATCCAGCTGGGCCAACGTTTGCTGAGCGAAAAGAAGAAGAACCAACAGTGCTTACGCTGAGTTTACATCAAGCTGCATCAGATTGCTCTTGACAAGCCGATTCCACTCTAACATCTAAAGAGCATGAACCACCTGTGATGTAAAGTAGAGAAAATGGTGGGTTGAGGAGTGTAAGTCTATGAAATGTAATGAAAATGGCAGAAGATGGCCGAAAGGTGAAAAGAGAAAAGACAGAGAGAATATATAATGAAACATGAAGAAAAGAAAAATGAAAAAAAGTAAACAAACAAACAAACAGCCATAATATGCTTTTTTTTTCATCTCTCTATAACTGCCTGAACTCATGAGGTCTAATCTAAACGGTTTAAAAAACTATAAATATGATTGAGAGAGGGAGGGAGAGGAGTTTAAAAGAAATAAAATGGTCTAAAAGAACATCAGCTTATCAGATGTGATCTCTGGAAATTTGGCAAAATTTAAATTTGTGTAAAAGGTGAATAAACTGTTGAAGTATTCATGATCAGCCCACTGTCAGTCTGCCAACCAGCATATTTCAGCAGCATCGTTTCAGTTTGCCATTTATTACTTTTCTTCACCAAAACAGTTTCACACTGAAACTGGTTACTGGCTTTAATTATGATGCAATTCATCTCACAGCATCTCTTACCAGTTAACCTTGAATGTGTCATTCCATCAAAATCCAATATGTGCAGGGCTTTTTTCAGGGCAACTTTTTTCATACAAACATTCAAAATAAGCTTATTATAGCAAAAGCAGAGACGTCTACCTCCACACAAAGGCATTTCAGAAGCAACCAACATTATATCACAGAAACAGGCAAAGAGACATGAGACAGGTGAACCTGAAGGGGATGTGATTAAAGGCGCCACATTAAACTGAGATGGAAGATGGGAAAATTTAATCTAAAGGAGAGAGTGAGCTGAGCAGAAGGAAAAGTGAATGGAAAAGCAACAAGTTCAGTATATTTGTGTGCAGTGTGACGGGGTTTACCTGGCAGACATCAAGTCGGTGCTGTGCCAACTTCTCCTCGTCTCCCTCTGGTTCCCCACCACTGATGAGGGCTTCAAGATCATCCAGCTGCCTGTTCAGTCGACCACATTTATCCTCCCACCGGGTCCAGTCCTGCAGCCAGTCCAACCCAAAAACCCACTCATCAGTTTAAATGTTTGATTTGCCACCACAAACACACAGTACAAGAAAATTATTCCACAAGAAAATTCACTTTTCTTTATGTATGAATTCTTATGTCCCCCAGCAAATGTGCACCACAAACCTGGATCTTCCTTTGAGAAGCCACTTCCTGTTCCAGGGCCCTTTGCTGCAAAGCTTTGGCTCTGACTTCCAGCTGTACCCGCTCGTCCTCTTGACACTCGAGTGCTTCTGGCTCTCGTTGGAACAGATGTTGCACGAAGGCCAACTGAGACCTGAGGACCTGCAGAAGCTTCTGGATCACCAAGAGACCAGAAGAGAAATGGAATAATTGCAAAGTAAGAGGAGTGAGTGTGACTATGGACTAAATATCTGAGTAGGGATGGATAGATAATTTATTCGTCTCCAGGGGCAAATTGGCACATCACAGCATCATTACAAGAGCAAACCACAGCAAAAGTAGTGCAAAGTCTAATCATCACTTGTTTAAAGTTGTCTTAGCACTGGACATCCCTTTGAACTCCACCAAGAGGCTTCTACACCCTTTTAGGAAAGTGCCCTGCTTAAATCTGGTCCTGGCCTGCCTGTTGAAGAACTTGTTAAAAGCACAGTGAGATACCTCACGTCTGCAGAGAGCGGCTTGAAGTTGGCTGTGGCTGTGAACCTGGCTCATCTGCCCCTCTGTTATGCATTCTTCACCCAGTTCCAGGAGGCGAGTTATCCCCTGAAGCAAGGACCGGGAAGCTTGCTGCAGCTTGGCTTTTTCCCCTGGAATCTCCCTCAGATGTCTGCCCAGTACACACTGCTGAGAGGTGCAGGAGAAGCACAGAGTTTGAGGAAAATAGTGTCTAACTTTTAAACTTCTGAAACACAGATTCTTCATCGTCTAGCTTTGATATTTATATGTAATTATGATTCATAAAGTGCTGGTTTCTTTTTATTCAAGACAGTACATTTTTCATTTGAAATATGTCTTCATGTGGCAAAAAATGTGGCATATCTTCTATTTGATAAAAGCTTTCATTTTGGGTCTGTGTAGCAATATTATATTGCTGTTATCCGAGTTAACTGGAATGTTTTAGACGTGTATTTACAAAAAGACAAAAGGATGTAAAGCACTGGTCACCTCCAAACTGGGAGCATCCTTTATGTTGGGGATCGTCTCACTTCGTCCAAGTTCAAACTCGTCCAAAACACACAGCTGTTTGGAGGAGAGCTCCAGTTTCTGAACAGAGGTAGAGGAAGTATTCAAATACTATACTCAAGTAAAACAACAAACACCACAATGAAAAATAACAAGTCAGACTAAAACTTCATCCTATTTAAGTAAATAATACAATCACCAATATGTACTTCAATGAATCAAAAGTAATGTTATTTATTATTAAATTATTATTATTACTGATGATCGTTTTAAATGTTGTAGCTGGACAAGAGAGAGCTATACTACACATATACTATAAACTAATATATACTAATGACAGCATTGCTCCATATCCCATTGACTGATTGACTGATTGAATGTTTGATTTTGCACAGCAGTAACTTTTAACTATCTCTGTGAAGTACTTGTAGTACAGTACAAACTACATCCTTTATCTCTGAAATCTAGTGGAGCAGATGGATGAAGTAGCAAAAGAAAAATGTTGATGTAAATACTCTTGCGATATTTCTGCTTAAACAAGAGGCAAGTCAGCACTTTCTGAGAAAAAGAACATCAGCCTCTGTGCAGCAAGGACATGTAGGCAGCACTAGAGGAGGATGCAGCTTCTAACAGCTCGGTGAAGAAGTAAGATGCTGAATCCAAATGAGGCAGTTAAAGATGAGTGAACAGAGGCTGATGCTGTCTATTTTCTCCGATTCTCTAATCACCTCTTGTATATCAAACACCATGACTGATCTGTTTTTCAAACCTGGTGTTGGCTTGTGATGCCCAGATGTTCAACAAGCTGATTGTTAGATGAGGTGAAGACCGGTTGAATTGTGTGTAGACAATCCTGAAGGGACTTCAAACAGCAGCGAGCCTCTGATTCTTCCCCCGAGGGTGCAGGTCTGCTCTTTGACTCTACTTTATCCAACAGCTCAGCCAAAGTTGCCAACTCAGTAGATACACACTACAATATAGATATACAATATATAGAAATATAGCCACAAACACAAAAAAGCAGGAACAAAAAATATGAAACTAGTCCTTTAGGTAACACAGAGCCACCAAAGTGTGTAGTTATGTAATGTTATTGTCAGTCACCTCCTGTTGTAGCAGCCTAAGCTGGACGTCATCTTCACTAGCGCCACCAGGTGACAGCAGATGGTCAGTCAAAGCGTCTAAACACAGGAGGACCCTCCGTACAGCCTTGTACAACTCCTCATTCACACCCACATGTGAACTGTCTGAAGATTTCACCTGAGAAACAACCAAATGCACAGTGATCACTGCCACACAAGGGAACGTTCCACACTAAACTTTATTTCTTTGATTTTAAGAAACTTTTTTTTTTTGCTTCTTAAAACTGAAAATTACAGAGGAGTCGCTGCTGCATATCTGTCTACTGCTGAATGGTTTAACCTTTGTCAGTACTGTACTTACTATTTGTCTCAGCATGGTGATGGACTCATGTGTGTGCTGGAGAACAGGAGACCCAGAGCCGGTTAACATCAGCTCCTTTTCTGGATCCTAAACAAAACAGAGAGTAGAAGGGTTGACTGAATAAAAAACTAAACTTAATCTAGAATCCTGCAGATAGAGTCTTAACTAAAAACAAGGAAAATGGATGCATTACCCCGCTGCTTAGAAAAGTGCACTACCTGTACCTTTTTACTTAAGTAGAAGATACTTAAGAGGCTTTGAACATCCTCTCTTCTTCCTGCGTCAGAAATTTTCTCTCATTTTATGTCTGAGCCTGATCATAAATATCCTCCGCTGCTTTTCTGTCTTATGTGTCACATAGAAGTAAAAAAGTATGAGTGAGAGTGACTTCTGTTTTTATGTCCATAAATTTTGAAACTAATTGTCTCTAGTAATTAAATTAGAAAGCTCTCTCTGTATTTTGACATATTTATTGTTTCAGTTTTGCTATGTGAAACATTTTGAGCTGCATGCTGTGAAAGCTAACATATGATTAAATTCGAGATGAAATCAAGCCAAACATGAATATAGAGGAATATTGGACAGGATGCATGAGCAAAAGCAACAGCTGCATTTATTCATTTTTCTATCAGGGCAAATAGATTTGTTTTTGTTTTTTTGACAAAAAGACCAAATTTAATTCCAATCAATACAAGCACAGATTTTTCCAGGTTATAATTACGTTATGCAAAACTAGAAACTCAATAACTGTAGAAATGAAAAGAGCACAGACCAAATCCTCTCTTCCTCCTCCAAAACCACATTACCTGCTTTGCAAAGGTTAACTTAGGGTTGCCCTGGAAACAGATGTGATGGTGGAGACGGTATTCTATCATCCATTAGAAACAATTTTACTTCTTCCTATTGTGGTCCCTTTGCACTTTTAATGCGCTTCATCTCTCTCATCTCTCCCCTGAAGATTCATTTTTTAAAAATAAACAGAATCAATCCTTTTGTTTTTCTGTATTTTCCCACCTTCTCATTGGTCCCTCCATCCTCTGAGCCGATCCCAGTTTGATGCTCCTCCTTAACCTTTTTCAAAGTGGTCAGTTTTTGAGAGATCTGGGTGTAAAGTCGACTCCAACTCGGCTCCTCCTCATCATCTTCATCATGTCCAGTCGTGCTGGAGAACAAAAGGAACAAACACAGTATTCCTGAGCTTGTGCTGCATGCTAATGAGTTAGTCATCTGCTCCTATGACTGGCACTCAGTCTTTTACCTGATCAGAACCTCGGATGACCCCTGTATTTGCTGGGATTCCTCCACTAAACTTTTCTGACTGGTGACGCCTTCATTTTGCTCCTTTAACACACCACAAGTAGCCTGCATATTGAAGAGAAAAAAAGGAAAAACTAATTAATTAATCGCAATTTTCTTGCTGTTTCTGCTATTTGATTATCACATCATATCATTATGACTGCTTGAAACTCTGCTTTTCAAGAAAAAAGTTAATGATTTGGAGGAAAAGTCTTTTAAAGAGCCTCTCTTTTCCCCCCTCAGACACTTACCGGATCTTGATGAGGAGCTGTTGACAAAAACAAATCATCTCTGTCCTCTGGAAACTCATCTGATGCTTTTGTGGCAGTGAATGGAGTTACCGGTCTTGCAGGAATCGTTCGTGTGTCTTCCACTGCAGCTGCTACCTGAAGGGACTTTTGATGAGGGTCAGAGACGAGGATTTCAGACTCTGTTGACCCACGTTGGTCCAGTGCTGAAGCAGCAGCAGCAGTAAACTGGTCTTCAGCCACAGCACTTTGTGACTCAGCTGTCACAGTTTCAGGACTGAACGCTTCAGCAACATCCTCTTTGGAATCCATCATTATTAATCCAGCGACAACAGTTTCTGGCTCTTTTGTATTAAACTCAGTTTCAGCAGCTTTTAAGCTCGATTCTTCAGAAGAAAACTGCCAATCCAAAGATTTCAGTGGCTGAAAAACAATTAAGATTTAGGAGATTTTACTGAGAATGATCAGTTTCTGCAATAGTCGGATAAAAAGGAAAAGAACAAACGCACTATCAAATTTAAAAAATGTGTTACATCCCATATTATCATCATTACTGCTCTTTTAATATATCTAAATAGTCGCGTATGTTAATGCTGCGTAAAAAAACATTTTTTTATAAATCCAAATTCTTAAAAAAAAAGTAATTCACCTTCACTTCTAAAGGTGGTTGGATTTCAGCAGTGTCCTCACTTTGGAAATCTGAGGAGTCGAGTGTCTCCTCTGGGTCCTAACACATCAGACATATGAATACACACAAATCTATGCACACACACATACACATGCCATTCTCATTTTGCATGTGTGTGTGTGTGTGTGTGTTTGTGTGTGTGTGAGTGAGTGAGAAAGGAAAGAGATTAGTGTGGAGCGACATGTTTCAAGCAGCTGCCTGTGACAGTGCCACAGTGGGCTCATCAGGTAACAGGACGGCCTGGCTGACACAGCTTCATATAAACATGCAGAAATCTGCTAAAACCCTCCACAACACAAGAGAAAGAAGCAATATGAAGGCTGCAAATTAGATGGTGTATTAAAATATAAATAAGGAAGAAAAAAAGGAAAAGAGGTAGCCCAAGAAATTTTAGGTTTCAGTCAAAACACATAGAATTAAACGCTGTTTGTGTGTTACTGAAGGTCCTTGACGAGTCTTACATGTATTTGTGAGGATTTAAATGCCATAACTTTTATTAATTTGACCATTTAAGTGTTAATGATAGCAATTTAATACTGTTTATTGTGACATCAAATGAAGTCACACACTGTAGAAGATCCAGTGAATGTTATTGCAGTGACAGCAGGGTTATTCTAATATGTTTTAAATGAAACCCAAAATAAAGGAGGAGCCCAGACACATGCTCTCCTGAGCTGTGATCGTTTAATCATTTCAGATTTACCTCTGGGATACTGCATGTTAGTGTGTCAGAGGATGACGAGTGACAACTCTCGTTTTCCTCATCCTCCTCTTCCTCTGAATTAGACATCTCAAAAGCCTCCTGCTTTTAGCAATAAGGGTGAATTTTGTGATCAAAATTGTGATTTACAGGAAAATGGAACAGAAAATTGCTTCTTTAATGACTACTCCTTTTAAATGATCTCAAATTTAACTTAGTTTTATGTTTAAATGATATCTGTAAGTGGAAGAGTTTCTTTTTTTAGGATGCACGCCACCATGACTCCAATAGCAGTAATTCAGTCTTATTTTTCATTTCACATGAAACCTGACAAATGTGATTTCTAGTACTTTTTTAACTTCATTAAAACATATACAAACAAATGCAACATGCAGTTTGCCAGCCACTGGGTTTGTTAAGATGGACAATAATAAAATAATTCACCCAAAACACAAAGTATCAGTTTCATGGATTTGTTTGAACCGGCTTCACAGCCTGGATCTTTTGGAGACTGAACTGTAACAACCAGGTTCAACCAAAACCAGGTAACAAAGGGATAAATTACAGTCATCAAGTCTGTTTTCCTTGAAGATTTCACTAATTTTTCTAAGCATCCCTGATTCAAATGCACCTCTCATCAGTCTCATAATTCTAGACTTGATGATTGTTGCTTTTATTTTCCCAAAACAGATTAATTAAAAGGGGTCGACAGCTGCAGATTGTTATCAGAAAGTGTTTTAAGAGAACTTATTATATTCAAATTATCAACCCAAACGTCATATCAGCGTTATTGTTTTAATTGATGATGAATTTCACATAGTTTGACATAGATTATTACCTTGAATAACTGTCTCAGTGTAGATCTGTCTGGTTGCTGTATTCCTTCAGTCTCAGCATCAGAGACTGAGGTGAGGTCGAGAACTTCTGCACCAATTTTGTTCTATTAAACAAAAAAAGACAAAAGAACATAGAGAGCACATGAAAAGTGACAAAAATGGATAAATATATACTGTATTCAAGGTTGTACTGCAGAATATTGTGGGGGGGGGGGGGGGGGGGGGGGGGTTGTACAAAACAAAAGAAAAAAACACACCGCGCAGGGGGTTAAAAAAAAAAAATTTAATAAAAAAATTTTGTTTTTATATTTTTGAGGAA
>JAQMCX010000023.1:18132617-18147105 GCA_029814765.1 Acanthurus leucopareius
AAAAATGAACAAAGTATATTTTAAAAAAGACATCTACCTGTCTCTGTGTCACCTCTGTGTCCTTCATCGGTGCAGCGACCTTCCTTTTAGTCTCTTCTGTTGGTAACAAAGCTTTGTCTCGTCTTTCTGGCACTTTTGGAAGTTTGGACTCTGTGTCTTCAGTGTTTTCTCTCTCTGCCATCTCCAAATGTTCTGTACCTGTGCTCTTTGCAGCATCAGCAGCTGTCAGCTGTATATTGTCATTGGCAGGTTTTTGTGTTTCAGCGGGGGGTTCTCCCTCCACATTGCATAAGACTGAGCTCATCGTTTGCTCTTCAGCATGACAGAAATCTGTCATCTCCTCTTGTTCAGCATCCTGGAGTGTTGTGTCTGCTGCAAGTGCACCAGCAAGCTGACACTCAGCAGGAGCGCCAGTTGATTCAGAGGAGGTGTGCACGTCATTCTCCATTAATTTATTTGCTTCTGAGTTTTCTTCCCACTGTAACTTGGCACTTGTGGATTTTACTTCCTCCTGTTCTGTGCTAACTGAGGCTGAAGGGTTTTCTGACACTGAGTCTGCAACTTGTGATGCATTAAACGAAACACTCTTCAAACCAAGGTTTTGTAGGTCTTTTTCATCTGATTCAGGACTGATTATTGTCATATAGAGTCCAGACATCTTCTCGGGAAATTCTGTATTTGAAACGTCTGCGAGCTTTGAATCACAAAGCTCTTCCTCCTGTGAATATGTGAGTAGATCTGGTCTGCTGGCTTCACTGTTTTCCCTTTGCTGTATGTGCTGTGGCTTAAACTCAGGCAGATCGATGTCCAACACAATTGTAAACACTTTCTTTGGTGTTTCACTGAAGTCCCCAAAGCATTTTTCCTGTTCTTCAGCATCTGTAAATGCCTTTAATGTCTCTGAATGTGTAGCTGGAAGTTCAGACACATTCTCAGGGGTAGAAAGACGGATGCTGTCTTGCTCTGTTGTTGAGGTCCCAACCGCAGACGCAAAGCATTGTGCTGAAGTGATTTCTTTGTGGTTGTCTGTGCCTACAGCTGACAAATTTGATTCCTGCATTGAGGTAGTGTCTTCCTGTGATGATTCAGTGCTTTCTTGCCAGGCTGTTAAACTCTTGTTAAGTGTAGGATGGCAGTCTGGCATTAAAGGCTCTGGGTTACTTTCAAAAAGTGCTTTGTGCCCATTGCTCATAGGATTGCTTTCAGTGTTCGATGTGCTGGCGTCATCCTTTGGCTTGAGACAAGTATTCAAGTTTATGTTTGGTGGATACGATGTAAAGTGTTGTGATTCTTCTTGGGTTTGTGATTTAAAATCATCTGCACATGAGGACTGATCAGAGACCGGTGTGTCACCTTTGGCTGTTTCCAGAGGGCCTTTGGTTTTAATTTTGTTGTCTTTATTCTCACTTTCAGAGTTTTCCATGCTGTCTGTTGCAGAATGGAAAGAAGGTGCAGGACATGTGGGAGGAGCTTTATCAGGTGCGGCTAAATCTGATGCATCACTTTCCCTTCCAGTCTCTCCTATAACTTCCTGCAGTTCCACTTTAGACTGACTTTGACTGACCTGTGAAGCCTTTAACATTGAACAAGATATTAACCACAACCATCTTACATCATTATCATTAAAGCATTGAACAATAAAAACCTGTGACTGAGGAGAAACTCACCAGGCTTTTTGATAAGGTTTCAAGTGCAGGTGTGCTTTTACTGAGGGTGTCAGAAGCCCTTTTCTGCAGTTTCTTCATCACTTTTGCTCGCAAACATTGTCGAAGAAAATCTTGTTCTGAGAGCACTTCACGAAGAGCTTGTTGACGACACGAACCCTCATTCAGAGCTTCCTATGAGAGCAGCAGCAGATAAATAAGGTCAAAAAAGAACATTAAACAAGTAAAATGTATTTTAAAATTCAGGTTTTTAGGATTTTTGAGTTAAGTTGTATAAAAAAGATAAGGCAGGGACCAGAACTCAGTCAGTTTGTCACTGTCTATCCATTAAATGTAGATATATCTCTCAGTACAAGTGAATATTATGACCTGGTGGTGGCGCTGGAGGGAAAATCAAGGGACTACTAAAGTTATTAGGATCCATTCTCTGGCAACTGTAAAGGATTTTTTAAAAAAATATATACCCCTGCATCCACATAGTTGATGCAATAAAAACATATAAAAGCAGATATAGTACATCGTTATAGAGTTTACCATTGATAATTGTTTGCCATATAATTTCATTGATATGCATGTAATCCTCTTGACAAACAAGAGACCATCACAAAGAAAACTGGCAGAACAGGATCAGCACTGTTGGAGGTGAGCTTTAAGAGTTTCTGGCAGTGACGGTAATTAAGGCTGATTAAAAAATAAGTCACAACATGTTAATGATATTCAATGACAACAGTGGTCACACCTTAAAGAAATTCAGCTTAAAGCTTAAGATCCTAATCGGTAAGGATAATTACGTTCATCGTGAACCACAAAGGAAAAAAATGATTCAACCTTTAGCATTATGTAAGAGTAGTGAAGATCTGTGGCATTTTAAGAGCAGCTTTAAGATGTCGGGGTCCTGGTAGGAAAATCACTGTGTTTTGTCCAAAGCCAGGTAGCAAGAGATAATAGTCTTGGTATTTACATTCAGTAGAGGCACAAATGGGTTTGGATAGCAGATTTTTTCTTTGGTTGGAACTACTTAATACCTTGAACTCAAGGAAACAGAAAATGACATCAAGGGCTGGTTCAAATCGAGCATATTCAGTTTTTATAATTTCTTTTTGGACATTATCCAGAACTGTTTTAAATTTGAATGAAATGGCAGACTTGTTAGGCAACACTGTTGTATTTTATGAGTAACGGAAAGCTGATCATGTTGAGATAACAACTTTCTCTCATAGTGTTTATTGAATAAGATTACAATGATGTGGTTATAGAGTGGAGCATATTTATCAAAATTTCATATCAAATGATAAGCCTCGATGTTTTTCTTATTTACACTAAACAGTCCAAAACAAGCTAACAATTTACCTCTTTCCCAGTGCTCAGCTGGGTTAGGAGACGTATTTGAGACCTGTTTTCCCTGATTTGCACTGCTGTTCTTTTGTGTATTACATAAATGTACATATGCTGGGTTTGTATAAATGGAGTAACACTGGTGTGTTGTTACCTGGCTGGGTGATGATGCTCCAGCTTGTACTGTTTGGCTCCACTCTTGCAGCTGGCTGATGACCTGTCTAATCGTGTTAGCTGCGTTTTCTGCAAACTCCTGCTTCTTTTGTAGAAAAATGGACCTCAGGCTACAGTGAGAACATGAGAGAGCGAGAGGAGAGAAAGAGTGAGAACACGATGACATCTTGAAAACTGAACGGATGTTGTTTTCACATATATGTAGCATTGTTGTTCTCTCCCTTCTACCCTTTTTACTTGCATCACTGTAAATGAATTTTAATAGTTTTATTGGTAATTACATTTCGTCAACAACTCTGCAAGATGCAAAGAAACATAAAACTAGGACTCTCTTCCTGATTTGTTGAATGAAACTATTTGCTTTAGCTGAATGTATTTTCATTTACTTGCATGGGGAGCTCATCTTGTAATAAAGAAAACAAACAAAAGAAGAAAACAAAAAATTTCCCTGCCATGTTGTCATTTGTACACTGTGTTTTACTGCAGTATTTTATGTACTGCATTTTAACATGAATATGGTGGAAACCAGCTAACTATACAACACTGCAAATAGGACATTTCAGGTAAATGTATTTTTTCACCTCATTGGTAGATAACACTTAGATGATTAATTAATGTGAAAAATGCAACTTTTCTGATTTGAAATGAGGACAGTAAAAGTACCTTTCAAGGTCTTTAGCAACTGCATCAACAGTTGAAATGAAATCTGCAGAAAGCTCTCCTTGTGTGATGCTCAACTCTCCAGTTTTCTGCATGTCAGTAACTTTTGCAGCCAACTGTGTCAGTTTGGTATCAAAATCCTGAAAGAAAGATAAAAGCTTCTTGATGATACCATCCCCTGTGTGAGTGTGTTTAAGATAGGTGTGTGGACAGATGGGTGAAAGACAGATTTCTATTAAGAAATACCTGTATTTTCAGCCACTGTTGTTTGAGCTGGCTGATATTAGGTGACTCCTCAGAGTTCTCACACAGGTTTTCAAAACTTTTAGCCAGGTCTTTCAGCTCTGTCTGCACACAGGAGGCCTCTTTGTTCAGGTCTTGCTCTCTGTTTTCTGTGAACAGTGCTATCTTTTCTCTGATGCTTGACTCCAGTGCCCTCTTGTGGTTTTGGAGGTTGCTGACTTGCAGGGACAGGCTGGCCTGGGCCTCTGCCGTGGAGCTTGATGTAATAGAGTCCTTGAGTGTTACAATCTGTAAAAGGTCTTTTTCCATGTCTGTAACCTCCTGTAGCAAAGCCTAAAAGGTCAAGAGAGAGAAACATGTTGAGTGTTTTCATGCACAGTAATACAATTTAGGGAGCTGCATACTGGAAAACTTCATCCCTTCAGAAATAATTATTTTTCACGGTTTTGATGCAGTGGGAATAAATAAAATTGTAAGCAAGCTTGTACATGATTCACTGGGTCAGTTTACTTAATGGATCTCACCTCCAGAGCTGCTACATCAGTGACCTGTCCAGCTGTGCCTTCTTCCTGGGTTTGACGGGCTGACATCCTTTCCTGCAGGGATGTCAATTTACGGTGGCAGTCCTGCAGTAACTGGCCAAAATGTTCCTCATTACACACACCTTCCTCGAGGCGGGAACACACACCCTGTGGACATTTCAGACACAATAAGTCACAGTCAGACAGCTTATCATTTCAGATTTATTATGATTATACGAAAACATAGGTACCAAACCTTTTTTGTCTGACATTCCCCTCCACATACCTAACAGATGAGCTCAAGTATCCTGATATTGTCCCAGACTGTCCAAAAAAGGTTTTTGTACTAAAGTTAGCCTATATTTTTATGTATTTTAGCTTATTATTAAAAGTGTTTATTTATAAGTTTTAGCTAAACTTTTCATGCTGATTCATAATTATTTCCCTGTCATCCATCACATTGAGCCATTCTTTCGCTTATTCAAACCTTTTGGTAATTTTTGAAGGTAATTAATTACTCTGTTTATTGATAACTTTAAGCTAGCTGTTCTATACTGTGTAAATCTGCCATTATAAATATTTTCAGCAACAACAAATGGACACTCCTCATTGCTGAAATAATAAACAACAGATCTGTAAAACCACACCCTTATGTGACAATAGACACCATCGTAAGAGCTGCCAGTTAAGCAGTGATGAAGGAAGCAGTAAGATTCTCTACTTCAGTAAAAGTAATAATACTACACTGTAAAAATACTGTTCTAATAGTATTTAAATAAAATAAGTAACATTTACATATTAAAAGAAAAAGTGATCAGTGCAGAAAAGTGATCCTCTGTAGCTGGGCACTGTTTATGTAAAAAGCAGGATTTTATGATTGTCGTTGGTTAAGTTGCAGCTCATTTGAACTATTTTGTTCAAGATTCTTATTGATAATTATTTCAATTAACCTGCTGATTATTTTCTCCTTTGATGAACTGACTGCTTGGCTAATGAAAATTCTGAAAAATAGTGAGAAATACCGTCCCAAAGTAAAGCCAAAGTGACAACTTCACAACTTCATAAGAGACTCATGTTCTGCTTCAACATAGAATTTAAACTGTTCAGATATGGAGAGAAACTGTGTGTTGTCTTACTTGAGGACTGTGCAGCTCTACAGGACTTGGGATGCCAAGGTCTTTACCAAGAGGAGATTCAGCAACTTGTCTTCTGCTCTGCCTCTCCACAGAGCCATGTAGTATTTTGTTTTGTAAGTGGTTGTATCGTTCCAACAGCTTACTGCTCTCTTCCAGAAGAGCCGACTGCCGCAGCGTGCTGCTTTGTAAGGAGGACACAAGCTGACTGATGGCCTCTACCTTCAACCTGCAGGAGGAAAATGTTGATTCTTTTGCTGCTTTTGACCTTGAGACATATGCACAAAATTTGCCTAATTTCACACAGATCTGGACAACATAAATCTGAATTTAGAAAACAGTTTACCTTTGCTGAAGAGCTTCCTCTTGCAGGAAAGTAAGGTCCTCCTCCTTCGCTGCTTTTTCCTCAGCAGTCTGCAACCATTGTTCCAAATGCTCACTCTCCCTTTGCATTCTTTGACACAGATACAGAATGAATGCACTGACACACAGACATACAGTATGTACAGTATAGACAATGCACTGCAGATTAAGTGATTCAACAAGAAAATGGGTCTGCTGCAGAATACAAGGCAGACTTTAAAAAAAAAAGTTGAACTTGTCCTGCTTGCTTTTTCTTTTCAATCTCCAGAGTTTGAAATGAATGAATCTGTGAGACTGTTTGTTCTCAGAACCTTTAAGAGACATTTATCAACATAACACAGCAGATGTGTAAATATTCACACATTAAACACATTTAACAGTTATAGTAAAACATTTACATCCATTACCTGTCAAGAGCCTGTATATTTCTCTCAGTTTGTTCTTCCACCTCAGAAAAAAGCTGGTGGGTGCTCCTGACTTTATCCTGCATCTGAGTCCCATCCACAGACAGACTCTGCAGGCTGGATGATTTGACTATGGAGGCCATAACACGCAGATCCTCCAGCAGACTCTCTGCCTGCTCATCCTGGGCCTGGAGCTCAAAAAGAAGCTCCTGTGGATGTAAATAAGTTACTGTTAGTGATTAGGATTTCAGTGTTTTAGCCATTAGCAGCTATTAACAGGAAACAGAGAAATCATAAAAATATATACATTAGTGGAGACAGTGTGCAGCCCATTGTCCTAAAAACCCCCCCATGAATACGTGTATATGTGTATATGGGCCTATTCGAATAACAGAATTTCCCCAAGAAAATTAAAAGTGTGTCTTCTTCGTTCCCTTAAAATAATTAATCCTGCCTTCAGGATTTAGGATGATCTTAATGTTTTAATGTGAATTTTCTGACACAAATCTAACTAATTTCAGCACTCACCTTAAGTTTTGCAAGGACCTCTGCAACATCTGAACCACTGAGTGTGAGCAGAGAGTCCTGAATCTTCTGGAGGGACGTAAAGCATTCAGCCATCCTGGCAGTAATTTGTCCCTTAGCAGCCACCGTCTGCCTGTAAACGTCCTCAGCTTCACAGACGAGCTCCTTCAGCTGTTCTGTCTTCTTTTTCATCTGAGTCTCCACAACCTTGACAAAACAAAATCAATCAAGAATCAGCTGACTGGCACAGCAGTTACCCTATTCAACAGGCTCAGAAGTCCCAGTATCAGTCAAAAACATATTCAAGCAAGACGACAACACCAGCAATAAAATGTTTTCTGCTTTTGTGTCTCTTGTTTTGGTAAACAGGGTTATACAACTGAAGATGAATTAAATTGGAGTTTAAAATTTAACCAGAACTGTGTTCATAAATTCTGTCTGTCTATCCAAGCAGCTTTATTTCAGCCTGAAACATCCTGATCACAAACAGGACACTAAATCACACACAGTACCTGCAGCTCCAGAGGCGGCTCTGTGCTTTGAAGCAGCGTCTGAATCTCAGCGGCTCTCCGGTGGAAAAGCTCAATACTCTGCTCTTGGGCCATAATCTCATTCTGGAGACAAGTAGATAGAGACGATTATGTTTAAACTACAGCAACTTCAGAAATGTAGAGAATAAAACGGAAACACAGTTTTACCTGCAAGATACTGATGTCTTCCTCTTTCTGAAAGGATGGAGACTGAGCGAATACTGCTATTTTATTGGTGGTCCAGCTCTCCACCTCTGCTCCCAGCTGGAGGAGCCCATCCCACAGAGTCCGGCTGAGGTGCAAGTTTTCAATGTGGGAATCTGTTCTTTCTGAAATCTGCAATAATACACACACAAACATAGAACACACAACCCAAGAAGGATAAGTGTCTCCAAAAATGCAAAAATAATGTTTAAGCCCATCTCAAACAGAAGCCATTCATAGTAAATGAACATATTTTGGTGAAAAATGACAAGTTGAAACATTCAGTGGCTAAACTCACATCCAGCCAGCTGTCCATGAGAGCATCCGCTTCACTTTCAAATGGGTTGGTGGTGCATCCTGGGATCTGACGTAGCTGAGTGTGAAGCTGCCTGCAGACACTGCGGACTTCCTCTATGCCGTCCCCAAGGCTGTTCAGCTCTGCTTTTGTTTCCTGGACCTGAGAAACCAGATACACGCAAACACACAGTGCATATAAAAGATATACAACCAAACTATGAGAGCCATGATGAAGGAGCAGAGCCAGTGATTAACCAGGGACAAACAAATCTTCACAGTCTAAATTAAACAGTGTGGTTTACCATAGCGTGCCGTCTGTGCAGGTTGTCTTTGCCCATATAGGAGGCTTGTTCACTGATGGTGCTTTCTGCCCTCTGCAGTGTCCCACTCAGCTCCCCACGGATGCTCTGAAACCTCTTCAGCAGCTCTGTTAGGACGTTACACTGTTCCAGTCTGTGTGTGATTCATAGAAAAACACACACAAACTCAGCAAAGAGCTACAGTTTGCAGCCACACAACACACACACAAAGGAGGGAAACTGCTCTCTTTACCGTTCAGCTACAGCTTTTGTTGCCTCCTCAAAGACATCCTCCACCTCTCTGGTTTCAGGGATTCCCAGTCGTGATGATGCATCTTGAATGTTCTGCAGCTCAGAGAGGTTGCCAGCAAGACGCCTCTCCAGCTCTGTTAGAGCACGAGTCCTGCAGCAGATGATACGATAATTAGAGTTGTGAGTCACCTGTATTAAACATGAGGGAACGCTACAGAAGATAAGTGGATCATAATGTTTCATGTTCCATTTGTTAATAAGCAAATATTGACATTTGACAAACATATATTAAAGTTTAAGTTCCATAACACAGCGACCTGTGACCTGATGTAGCAAACCTCAACCAATCAGCATCCAAGCCAGGTTACCACAAACCTTAAGAATGATTTGTTTGTGGACTCAGATCAGTGCTGTACCTCTGTTGCAGAGCGGGCAGGGTGGGCTCCTGTAACCCCAGCTGCTCAGCTGACCCCTTCATCTCCCTCAGTGTGCTTAGCAAGGCAGCTCTCCTCTGGACCGAACTCTCCTTCTCTTCTCCCTCTTTTTTAACCTGGCTGCTTCTTTGTTTTGGGTCTTTGGCTTTTAAGGCGTCCTCTTCTGACTCTGTTTGAGCTTTGTGTTCGTCCTCCATTTGTGTCTTTGTATAATAATCTCCTTCCAGCCTACTCCTTTTGGCCTCCATCTCTGACTCCTCTTCCATCCTACTTTGAGTGGGAAGCTCCTGCTTCTGTGTTGAATCATTGCCAGTCTTTGTCAGACATATCTCCATATGACTCAACTCTTCATTCTCGATTTGCTCCTCTCCTGTTTGAAACAGTTCATCTTTTCTCTCCCTCTTCCTGGCTCTTATCAGCTCTTTCTCCACGTTCAAAGCTTGCTGGGACAATGATGTCACCACATCCTGGCACGTCACTGTTGCACCGTCCATAGTCAGAGTCATTCCCACTGCATTTAAAGTGCTGTCAACACCATCAGATTGTTCCACGGCAGTCTGCAACTTCTGCTGCAATGCTGCCTGCCAAGACTGCCTCTCCTGCTCCCAGTCTGCCTCATTCTGCTGCCTGCTGGGATCCTGGTTTGCCGGCAGCTTTGGGATCTCAGCCTTGATTTCCCTCACTGCGGTCAGAAAATGATCCAGAGCCTGGGCAGCTAGCTGAACCTTCTCCAGCTGCTGTCTGAGCTGCTCAAGATGATGGACACTGTTGTGCAGAGCCACGCAGAGGGGTGAAGGGGATGTGGCTTTGGATCCTCGTCTTTCCTCTTCTGTGCCTCGTTCTGATAGCTTTCTAATTTCAGACTGCAGTCTGTCATCTTTCTCCTGGGTAACAAAAGAGGGATTGATAATGACATTTTACTTTCTGAATTACTTACTCATTTAAAGTGTTACTAGAAAAAAAGCAAACAGATACCTTTAAATCAGATACTAGTTCAGGATCAGCCAAGGTGAAGGAGGAGATGTCAATAGACTTTCCGAAGATCTGGTTCAGTTTTTCTAATATCAGTGCCATCTGATTGTCCGCAGACACCAACAGGTCTGCAGTATTCTCTACAGAGGTCATCCTGACACAAAAAAAGCAAAGGAACACTTATAGGTTAGAAAATGTAGAAGTTATTATGTTAGGTTCTTAAACATGGTGAATTCTTAACTCTATTTGTAGATAACACTTTGATGAATTGGCACATCATACCTGCTCTGTAGGCATTTTTGTTGGCTTCTCCACTGCTGAGTCAGCTGCTGCCTGTCTCTCTCTACATCAGCCTTGTTGTCCCTGCTCATCAGATGGGAGAACCGGGATAGCTGGGCATACTGGAGCTCAAACTCAAACCACAGTGCTTCTGTCTCTTGTTTTAAAGTCTGTTGAGGCGAGACATGTTTACAAAACAAAACAATGGTTTAGTTTTAGGTTGTAAACATGCAGCAAATGCAGAGCAGCACAAATGATACACCACTAAGTCTGCTAAAAAAAGCATGATTTGCAAATATTAAATTCTAATGGTATCCAATAAATGTAAATAGGTGAAGTGACATTCTAACTTGCCTGTAGTTGCTTATTCTGGTTCTGCAGGCTGGAGATGGTGCCTGGGTTTGAGACAAATTCCTCCAAATTTTGCTTGTTCTTCTGGAGTTGAGACTGAAATTTCAAGCAGGACTTTCTGTACCTACAGTGAAAGATTTACACATTGTTTCAAAAGAGCATTTTCTGAGACTGAAAAGCAACAAGAGAAGAGTCATGAGTCAGGTCTTCCTTAAAGCTTAGGAAACGATAGATTTAAATTGTGGATTATGCTCTACTGTGCTAATCTGTCAGGTCTAAGCTGAAACTTAATTTCACGTGCTGTCAGTTTTTTAAACACACACAGAGAAAAATAAAGGAGATATAAACCCATACCTTTCCAGTGCTTCCTGTAGTGAAGAGTGCTCTTCCTGTGCCGGTGCAGCTGCCTCTGTGATGACAGTCCACTCTGCCTCCTGCTTGGTCTCCACAGTGTCACCCCACACAACCGCCTGGGAGGTGGGAGAGGCGAATAGAAACAGTCCGGTGAAGAAAAGAGGAAAAGATGGAGCAGCAAGCCTATCCAATTACTGAGGATTAGTGCCCTGAAGCTGCTGCTGTGTCTTGCACAGGTCAGTCTCTGCCAATGAAACTGCTAAGTTCTTTTCTGACCAGGAAGCTTTAAGAAAAGGCCACTTTAAATGAACTGTATTACATAAATAACATTTGTTTGGGGTAATCAACTTACGCAACAGATACAGTCTCATATAATAAGCTTTATATTCCAAGTCATATCTTAGCATTTTGCTGGCAACACAGGAAAAAGTAAACAAATTATCAGTGGAACCACCTTGACCTTGACCGCACACTCCAATGAAGAATATTCTTTTACTTTATATGACAGTTGGGTAACAAAATAAATGTCTTTAAAATTTTAATAATTCTAAATAATTGTTTCTAGTTGCAACTTTCCTTCCACAAAATGCTGAGAAAACACGTGGAGCTGAAAAAAACAATAAAAACAAAAAGAAAATCAACAACACTGATGCTCTCCTCATACCTGCATATGAGTTTGGGTTTGCTGGCTTCTGTCTGTGATGTGCAGTAGACGAGCTTTCAGCTGCTGCTCTTTGGCTCGCAGTGAGGGCTTCAGATCTCTTCCTGGCCCGCAGCCTCCACGCCGTGTGGAGTCATCCTCGCTCTCTGCTGAGGCATCCTGAGCTGGCACATGGAGGATCTCACCGCGAGGCTGCACTGACACAGCACTCTGTACGGACCACACGTCCCGTTGTGGGCTGTCCACGCTTTGTTTCAGACTGTTGCTCTGCTGTGCGTCGGCCAACATGCCCGTCGCTCTCAGCGGGGTGTTTCCTTGGAGCTGCCATCCCCTGCTGAGTAAAGAAATGTTCATTATGTGTCGGGGGGGAACCACTTAGTCCCACAAGCACCTTATTAAGATTAATAGACTGGAAGGATTACAGAGTGACAATTGTTAAGAAAAAACTGTCTGCTTCAGTTAAACTATGCAGTCAAATTAAATTGAATTCATTGTTTTTAGATGTTAAAAAGTGTGTATTAACTAAGGCAAAATTCTAGTGTTGTGTAATGATGTCCTATTCGTCCAGCTTTAGCTAATTAAAATGAAATTCCCTCTAATTAAAATATGATGTTCCTCCAAATGTTTAGTGTGCCGTCCACAATAACTGGCTTTGGCTTCCTTTCTGAAAAAATATTATTTAACTTTAATTGGGTTTAGTTTTGAGGTATGAGCTGAAATTTATGTTTACATGCACCAAACTGTCAGCACTTACAGCACGAGGGATGGACTTTGTCAGGTCAAGTACAAGGACTTTTCAAAAATTACACAGCCAAATTTAAACTACAAGTGTTAAGCTAAAAACATACTTTTCAGGGTTTTATTCTCAAAACATCAGACTTTCAATGAATTGAATTGCTTCATCCTTCTATAGATTCAATCATAACACAAATACAAAAGATCTGAGTGACACACTAAGACACACAATCATTTCCTTTCTAAGTGCAGTAATGTTTGTAATGTTTCACCTCATGATGTCTTCTGTGTTATCTTACCTGTCAGATGGGAGCACTTTGTCACTGGGTTGTGGTTCCTGCACTTCATCCGACTCCCTCAGTTGGTCTGTTGCCAGGCAGGAGGTTTTTGCAGGTGTTAGTGTTTCACACAGCTCTTGGAGAGATTCAACATGTTCCTCAGCAGATGCTGCTCCGTCCATGACGGCCTGGGAGAAATGTTAACTTCTGATAAACTGAGTTTGAGTGTCTTTCTCTCAGGCCAGCTGAAGGTTTTCTAAAGTCACACAGTTTGCTACAGCACAATTAGATGTTAATGCAAATGTTACAGTGTTATTATGCAAATACCTGTAGTTGCAACAGAGAGTCATGGTCAGTCTGGTCAGTGGCTTCGTGCAGAGTGTTAGTTTGAGTTTCACGTTGCACAACAGAGAAACACTGCCTTCTCTCTCTGATCTTAGACCACAGGATGGGAACCAAAGCGGCCATTTCTCTGCGCACATCCTGAGTTCGACACAAACAAGCAGAAACTTCCATAAAAGAAGTGGTGCCAGGTTTTCATGGTAATTCTTAGCTTGATATCTGAAGGGAACCAGTAAAAGCTGAACTAAATGGGCTCTTCATGTATAAATGCAGGCTAGCGTTACAGCTTTGATACCTCATAGAGATACGGTGAGTAAATTTAATCACATTTACATTCTAGGAAAAGTTCATTTGCTCTCTTACTGAAACTGTTTCTAATAATGTAAACTGTCCTTTGACTTTTTTCTTTTACACAGGTTAAACAATCAAGGCACAGCATGTTATTTAGTGGACTTTAAAGGTACTTTGTACAGATCCAAGCTAGCTGTTGCAACCTGTGTCAGTCTTTATGTGAAGCTTAAGCTCTTCTGACTGAGTTTAATATTTATTTTACAGATATGAAACCGGATTAATTTTCCTCTCCAAATCTAAAATCTATATTCTAATATTTAAGGTAATTACTGTATTAAAACTGATGAGAAAGCAATAAAACAGTAAAACGTAAACTTTAGGTGTGTTAATATATTGTTTGGTTAAAACCTTTAGACTGGTATTAAAACTTGGTTAAATCTTTCTTTATGACAGAAGAGGCACAACCCTTTCTGCTGGGTGCAACAGTCTTCTGTGCACAGTTCCTGTCATACCTCCCACTGCTTTCTGACTGAGTCAGAGAGAAGCATCAAGTCTTGCAGTTGGGGCCCAGTGCAAAAGGCCCCATAACCCTCCACTGCAACCAGGAACTCCTCGAGGACGGCAGGCTGCAGAATCTTTAAAGCTTTCTGCACAGAAAGACATTAAGCTAGACAATCATGCACATACAGGACGGGCAGCTGTGCAAAGCAAAACACCACAGACCTTTAAGCAATGTGACCTAATTTTGAAATATAATAGGAGCTTCCAAGGTCTGGGTGTTTCAGCACAATAAAGCATTTGGTTCGTTTTAAACAACTGATAAGCAAAAAGTTGTCAAAAACTTGGCTTTACAGTCAATTTTTGGGGGAAAATATTAAACAAAATGCAACACGTGATGTCATTCTTTTTTTTTATGAAGGTACCTGCTTCCTTTTGGCTTGTGACTCTGAAATCTCTTTGCCACTAAATAACTTGATGGCTTGCTGGATGCGTCCCTGCAGACGAAACCTGGCCTTCTCCAATCTGCTCCTCGCCATTGACTGCGCCTTTGAGTGAACTTCACCGCGGACCATAACTGGCGGCCGTGGAGGTGTTTTATCACTCTGTGGAATCACCAGTTTCCCTCTTATTTTTGATTTGCTGGTTTGTGAGGGGGGTGCCTCCTTTTCCTCAGGAACTGGACTTGT
>JAQMCX010000023.1:18149993-18210675 GCA_029814765.1 Acanthurus leucopareius
AAAATGTGGACTCAATCAGTCTCTTTTTAACATTAAAAGAGAAACAGGACTTGTTTCTGTAATAAAAGCCAAGTAAAGCCTTCAGCTTTCTAGCAGCATGCTGAATATGCTCTTTAAAAGACAAATTTTCATCAAGTAAGAACCCCAAATACTTAAAAGAAGATACAAGTTCAATTTGTTGACCGTCAAAATTAACAATTTTCTCCGACAGTGTTCCCTTTGTTGCTCTTGAAGAAGAAAATAACATGAGTTTAGTTTTCTCTACATTTAGAACAAGCTGCAGTTGCCGAAGCTGATCTTGTACTTGATCAAAAGCATGCTGAAGATTGATAAAAGCTAATGCAGGTGTAGGTGCACAGCAATAAATAACAGTATCATCAGCATAGAAATGAAAATTAACATTTGGAACATTCTGACCCAGGCAGTTGATATAAACAATAAACAAGAGCGGTCCCAGAACTGAACCTTGAGGTACACCCTTATGTATTTGAAGTACCTCAGATATGACACCCTCTGACTGCACAGCCTGGGTTCTGCCAGAAAGGTAATTTGCAAACCACCTTGTTGAATGCTCAGAGAACCCCAAAGCTTTTAAGCGATTTAAAAGAATACTGTGATCCACAGTGTCAAAAGCCTTTGAAAAATCAATAAAAAGGGAAAGGCAACACTGTTTGCTGTCTAGGGCTTCCAGAATATCATTCACTACTTTTAGGGCAGCGGTAGTAGTGCTGTGGTTTTTCCGAAAGCCTGACTGAAAAGGAGACAGAAGAGAATTTGAAGCCAGGAAGTCTTTTACTTGGTTACTGACCAGTGTCTCAAGCACTTTAGACAACACACAGAGTTTTGAAATCGGTCTGTAGTTATTTAAAACTGTGGAATCACCTCCTTTAAAAAGGGGGATGACAAAGGCAGTCTTCCAAACATTAGGGATTTTATTGTCACTTAAAGTGAGATTAAAAATATGACACAGTGGTTCAGCGATAAAATCAGAGGAAAGTTTTAAAAACAAGGGCTCTAATTTATCCGGACCAGCCGGTTTGCGGGGGTTCAAGTTTTTAAGAGCTGTTAAAACCTCGGAAGTTGTAAAAGGAGCAAAGTTAAAAGCAGGGATTTCACAACTAATCTCTTCACTGATTGGAGAGACCAGGGGTATGTGATCATGTTTAAATAAAAATCCTGAGGATATAAAATGTTTGTTAAAAACATTCATTATGTCCAGTTTATTTGTCACTCTATGACCATCAGTTGAGACACTAACTGGGAGGCTAACAGTTTTACAGTTGTTAGACATGGATTTGATTGTGCTCCAAAACTTCTTCGGGTTATTTAGACTTTCAGCTGTTGAAGATAAATAAAACTCAGCCTTGGTCTTACGAACTTTAGATGTAAATTTATTTCTTAGTTGTCTGAAAGAGAGCCAATCTGAATCATTACCTGACTTCCGTGCTCTGGCCCAGGCAGAGTTACGCTCGTGAAGCAGGTCAGACAGTTCCCCAGAGAACCATGGGTTTTCACGCCCTTTAATTCTAAATTTTCGGATAGGTGCATGTTTATTAATAATTTCAATAAAAGAAGTATGAAAAAAATTCCAGGCAAGTTCAACATCATTAAAAAGCATGACTCTGTCCCAGCGAAAACTACAAAGATCATGGAGAAAAGCCTGTTCAACAAAGTTTCTCATAACACGTTTTTCAATGAGGCGAGGGGTACTTTTTGGTATCCTCGTATCTCGAACAACACCTATCACACAATGGTCACTGATATCATTGGGGAAAACACAAGAAGACACAAATTTGCTGGGCTGATTTGTTAAAAAAAAAAAAAAAAAAATAATTGCCAGTATAATTACCAGTTTATAGAGCATACTAATGGGATTATCTCAAACTATCTCGAACTCTCTTTCAGTTACTTACATGCCAGTCCTGCAGAAGCACAAGCACCGTCTCCTTGGATCCGAAGGGATTTTTCCAAGTCCGAACCTTAGCACTGATGCGGCTCAGGAGATCCAGTACAGTGTGACGGGACTCCTGGTATTCCAATTGGATCCCTTGATACTTGGCTGTAACTCGGATATTGGTTAAACTGTTTTCAAAAAAAGAAGGAGTTAACACATTATTTAATTCTTTTATTGGATATAAACTGCATATAATGAGACTTTTTACTTTAAACATATTGCATGAAGGCATACAAATTTGAATAAAACTTGGTAGCGTCAGGCAGGAGCTGAACAATTTTCACTTACCGTCTTTTTATCTCATCAAACTTTTCTAGAGGCACGACTATGTTCCCTGATTCATCCGTGTTGTTGTAGGTATCGAGTGTATTGATATGATGACTCATCTCCTTAATTAAAGTCTGAAAAATCAAAGCAAACAAGATTATAAGCAGATAAAGTGGATGATCACAGAACACTAGACAATTTTATACTTCTGATTTTTTAAACAGGAAAGAATAAATTGCGTCTGCAGCTCAAATATAAAAACAACCTTTAGTGCGTCTTGTTGAGATCTTGCTTCCTTAGCAGCACCTGCATGATCGTTCACTCTTCCTCCTTCTTCTGTTAGTGCTGCCTCTGCACGCTGCAGCCACACAACAACTGAGTCCAGAGGAGGAGGAAGGCTCGAGTCCAGCTCTGCTTTACGCCTCTGCAGCTGAGGAATGATACACACATACACAACCTGGTGTAAGTACAAAACCTGGACAGCGTAACATGGATGAAGAGTCCAATTCAACTAGGGAGAGAAAAGGGAAGCACCTCAGCAACAACCATTTGTGGAAGTAAAAGCAATCTTAGCAACCTTTTCAGATTTCTTCATTAATTTCATTTTGCATTGTAAGAATTAATACAGAGTATGACCCTGCTGCTTTTTATCCACAGTGGATTTCCTCACCTCCTCCTCCAGACGATCCCACGCTGTCTTGAGCACACACTGCTCTTGGCTCAGCTCAGGACGCCGTCTTATGGCAGCGAGGAGGGTCATCACAGGTTTCCTTTGCTCAGTGAATGTGTCAGCAAGGCTCTGAAACACCTGATCAACCAAACACAGTTATGCACAAAATAATATGCACAGATGAATAATTTCTTCTCTCAGCTCTCATGCTTTCTCCTACCTGATATCTTTCTGCAAAGCTCGATTTCTCTGTGGCCGTCCATGTCTCTGACAGTTCCTGGTAGGCTTGCTGCAGCCAGCAAGTCACTTCTAGGGCTCGTTCGCTTGGAGAGACCTAAACGTTCAAGATTAAATTAGTCAGCAACTACACCTCTGTGTTAACCAAGAAGGATGTGCAATGCTCCACCTAACCTAAATGATGTTTTAAATTCTATGAGAACAGTGATTATTAATACCAGGAAAAATGAGCAGAAATATAGTTTTCATATAGAGACAAGGTCATCTGCAGAACAAGCCATGCATCATGTAAAGATTTAGATCATGCAGCTGGACTCTTTTGTCTAGCTCAACAAAATGTGCATAATTAATGCAAATTACCCAGTGAGAGAGGGACAAGAAAAAATTCACAATTATTAATGGAAGAAGTACTTCTTCGCTTGGTGCACAGCTACCTGACGTAATGGTGAAACAGCAATTGCTGGAGTGAAGTGAGCAGGCAAGTTCACAGCTGAGAGAGAAGAAGTCTGGACCAGAGGAAAAATCTGCACCAACGCCACCAGAGGAGAGCAGGGAAAATAATTAACACCCCTAAGTTACATGCAGGAGATTTTGGGTTCAAGTTCTTGGGAAATGAAGAAAGAAACAAGGAACAGTTGTCGCATTACTGTGCAGTCAGTTCTACAGTAAAGGTTTGGTTTCCTACCTGCAAATGGTCGTCAGGTAATGGCATGTCGTTGGAGTATTGCAGAAACTGTGCTACATACGTCATGATGGACTTCTCATCAGGGTCTTTAACGTCAACATCTGAGATGCAGGTAAGTTTATGTTAGAAATAATGAAACATAATGAGCTACTTTTTCCTTGATATTTTAAAATACTGTGAAACATTACTTAGAACTACTTTAACAATTCTACTTAAATAGCCTCACCCTGGGGCTCCAGCAGGCGGGGGATATGGAGCTCCCTCTCAGCCAGGTGAAATGCCTCTTCCAGGTTCTCCTGGTTGCTTCTGGACTGCACCAGCGAGAGATCCACCAGTTGAGGTCTGAGAGAGCACAGGATGGCCAAGAAGGCCTCTCCACTTCTCCAGCTCGACTTAAAGTCCCTCACACTGACAGAGCAACCAACCCTTGAGAGAGGAAGACAGACTGAAAATAAACAACAAAAACAAAAAACGAAAGTGTTGCTAAGGACTAGTGGTGTTCATGACATTTGTAGGAAGACCAGAATACAGACAAACCGAACAGGGTCTGATCCAGTCTTTTTAGTAGCAACAGCAAAACATCAATCGTCATCCAAACTTCATTCATTTGACTCTAACACTTCCACCAACAAGAATTTTAGCCTGTGCATCTGTTTTGCATGTCTCTGAACTTTGGCATGATGAAGAATAATATAGAGGAAAGTCATGCAAACACATGGAAAACATGCAAACACAACAAAGAAAGGTGCAGGACTAGAGGTCATTCTTTCTGTGACGGAACAGTGCCAACCTCTGAGTCACTATGCTGCTCAGTGTTAGCTTGTCAGCTTGTAAATGGTGCTGGCTAACAGTGTAAGTGGTTGTGGTAGAAAGATGGAAAAACACCTCAATAAAGACAAACTTTTCACAGACAGTCAATATAGTCGAGGTCTGACGTATTACAGGACATAAATATAAAAATAACACATTTTTGATTGGAGGGGGACTTGAGGCATTTTTATATGAAACACTTACCTTTGGCACTGGTCCCTGACCCACATGAGCAGAGCCTTCTTGGCAGATACTCTGAAGCGCCTGTGCAGAGGCGATGTCCGGCCTGCAGGGACCGGACTAGCTGGCACCGGGCTGCCCGACCAGGAGTCAAGGCTGGTTAAAGAGTCGAGGGAGGAATGACAAGAGCTGAAGGCGAGAGTGCTGGCCAGCTCCTCAATCTGTAACAGATTTAGTGAACCTTATAACATATAACACAAGAATATAATACATATCAAAATATCAGTATCTTTGAAAAGTGTTAAGGATGTATCATAGGATGTTGATGCTTTCATTTCTTCTTCTGTTCCTCCTACTTCCATTTTTTCATAATAGCAGAAGCAGGTTAATATCTGGTTGCATTAGTTCACTATTGGTACTCACGTGACAGTGGAGGATGATGGTCCATATGAGCCCGAGGATGATGGAGGGCCGTCCATCTATGATATCTGAGATGTTTATGTTCACCAGTTTAATCTACGCCAAACAGACACAACAAATATCAATAAAAACACACTGAAGATTATAAAGACTGTTTATTTTTTCATATGCAGCAACTTACAGATTTTTTCTTGAGGAAGTTGAGTGCTGTCTCAATGTCGGCCCTCTGCTGGAAAACCCCACGGCCCTTTTGTCTTTTCTGTGGGGGCAAAATCGAAACATCACTGAAACATAATAACATTATAAAGTTGTTTTCACCTTTTCCTTCCTCGTACACATCCACTGTAACTCACCATAGGCTGGCCGCTCATCACCTCCAGCAGGTTGAGCAGCTGTGACCCATCTCTGAGGTCAGAGAAGAGGTTTGACACGAACGAGGGGGGGCATCTCTGTAACAAAGCACACAATGAAGTCTCAATAATTTATCTGCACAATCCATCAAAATAAAGGAGAGACTGAGCACAGGTGGTGATCCATTATGAAACTGAAATGTTTCATCTACCTAAAAAGGACAGGACTCAGACAATAAGTTTTGGATAGTATTGTGAAACTGATACTGGGATAAAACACAGCATAAAGTTGTATGTTATAAAGATAAAAAAATAAGAAATTAGAGCATCTCTTTAAGTATGAAAGGTCAAAGTTCAATAACTCCTCCCAATTTGAATAAAAAGCTCAGAAAACAGGAAGTAGAAGAGCTTACTAAGGCATCTTAGTAAGAAGCTGTGCTACTGAATGAAAGTGCTGTTTCACCCACCATCACCAGAGCAGAGAGTCCAACAGATTGTAAAATGTGTAATGTGCCAAAAAAGTATCACAATAAATTCACTTTCACACCTCATTCATTTTGGATCTATTAGAAATATGAGTAATGAGTTAGACAGCTGTTTATAAATAAACATAAACAACCCTGGGTTACTGTAACATTTTATTTGATGGGGAAAAGCTGCATCGTTTTATACAAACAGGAAGTTGTCGAGGGTTTCCTCATGTCATGTGGTTAAAAAAATAAAAGGCTGATGGAAAAATCATCTCTGTGTATCTTTTTTTGAAACCCCAGATGAAAAAAAAGTGCAACAAGAAGCTAAAAAGTTAATGGGAAATGTGATCTACTCTGTGGGAAACACTAAAATCAACATTTATTTTAGGATGACATGAAAAGGTCAGAGACAACAGTGACTTCTGTCTTTCATCCAAAACTGAGCGGAAACAGTGGTGGATTCTTCAAGAGGTTTCGGGGTCAAAGCTTCAGGTCAAGTCCCAACAGTGACTCTTGTCCTCGAGACATAAAAGAAGTCTCTCTTGGGGTTGTTGTTGGACTCGGATCGGTGCAACAGATGGCCGGTTATGAACCAGTGATTTTAGTGTGCAGTCATATGGACATGAGGTTATGAGGAGGTGGCTGGATTCAGATTACATGCTGCTCTGCTTCACTGAAGCACTATTTATACTCCAGGCGAGAGTCACAAGCAGCTCGAGGTCTCTTTCCAACGAGATCCATGAGCTGCTTTGCTGCACCTCACTGTTTGAACAATGAGTCGGCACGTGAGCAGCTTGCTTCATATCACTTACAGCCTCACTGCAGCATGACGTCATGTCATTTTTCAACACTCCCAGGGTTCAGTTCTCCACAACAAGTGTTTCTGTATCTTAACACCGTGTCCTGTTCAAATTTTGCTCCTTGCAGATGAGACAAAAATCAAAGTAGCACCTTTGAGTGATTTTGGGGAAGACATTTCTCAAATTAATGGCAACTTTTAGAATATACAGAAGTCAACTTCTACTGTACTATGTGTTAAAACAAAAGGTAAAAAGGTAGAGTATTTCAAATTTTGGGAAAAGTAAAGCCACATAATAGTTAAAATAGATTTTTTTTCTTTCATTAACTGATGTTGTTTATTTACTAGCAGAGTTCAATTTTATTCTGACATGTGTCACTACTGCAGCCTCTTTTTTCAGTCACCAATATACTCAAACTGCAGTAAAGATAACCTCTTAAATTTAGATCCTATTTGACAGCCAAGCATAGACTTTTGTGTGGGTGAACCCTTGATAAAAGTCTTGGGCTTTTTATATACTTAAAAATATTAAATGGTTGATAGTATCCATAGTGGAAATACTTCTTTAAGAGATTTACTAAATATTTTGTTACAACATGTATATTTGTTAAAAGACTAAAATTATCTAAGCATAAGATGTTTCTTCTTTGAAAAAGTCATGTGCTGGCAGTCTCTTAAAATCTTAAATAAATGCAACAAAAGTTAATTCTGTATCAGATATGATATCTCAACATACCTTAGAGAGTTGAGCATTAATCCAGTTGGTGAATGTTCTTCTCTGAATCTGTTCATGCTCCACTGTAGAGGAAACAGAAAAAAAGAAATCCACACCATCTATTCATAACCTCTTTACAGGCTTCTGATCAAACAATAAGACAAAAAAACACTTTACAGCAATAATGCGCTATCATGAACATGAAGAAGAACGTTTGTTTTTTTCTATTAGATACAGTCCAGCAGATTAACTCAAGCAAAACTCCCATTTAAAACTTGGCAAAACATTTTACCTAAAATTACATCTTGTCTAATTTTAATGACCTGTCCCATTTCATATCCGGCTGGACTTAAAACACCAACAAATACAAACAAATTCTCAACACATTAGTCCAGTCAACTTGAATATATTCCTAAAAAGCAGCTTTAGCTGACCTTCCTTGCTTCCATCCGCTATAATAATTAACACACTTTGCAACAGCAGCGGCAGCTTTGACTTGAGCTGCAGGTAAGCAGGTAAGCTACTCACCAGCTTCAGAGGACTGAAGGATTTCCTGACCCTCCATGCTTATCAATAACAGTCAATAAACCCATGTGTAATGAGTGAAGAGGCTCCTTTAAACAACATATAAGTGCTTTTTCTAATACGAGATGACCGACAGTTGCAGACTGTCCTCTTGAGGCTAAAGTAAGGCTACCGGCTGGGATCTGGCTACAAGACGGGATGGCTTCCAAGACAGCGACAGACATAGATACTGAAACTCACACACACAGCAAATACAGTCAGACACACACTTAGAGCTATAATGAACTCCAAGACAGACTTATGCACACACACACACACACACACACACACACACACACACACACACACACACACACACACACAGGATTTTGATCATACATGGTCCTTAAGAAGTACTAGACCAGATCCTGAGCATGTGTTGCCAAAATATGAACTTTTACTATATATATATTCATCAGATTATAAAGGCTTTCTTTACAGTAATATGGAACACAGTGTTATGGACATGACAGAAAACTAAGGAAATATGATAGTTGTTTGCGAAACTCCTTTTTTGTCTGCTTTAGTTTAAAAAGTATATTGATGGTGCACATGGGGACACATGGATAATTTTGTTGTTCATTGTATTTTTTTTTTTACAAAAAAAATGGGGTTTATGGCTTAGCTCAAAGTTTATTACAACTTTGATTAAAACTGTTTCTAGAACATAAATAAATATATTCAGTATAAAAAGTTTGATGCTGTTAGATGATAGTTAGATGATTCTGTCTGCCTTTAAGCACTATTTTGTGTATCTGTTTGCATTGATATTTCTCAAGAATTTTTCATTACAAGTGTTTCCACTGTATCTGTGAACGGTGTTCACATCCGAGCCTCTCCTAACTTTAATTATGTAGACAAACCGTCGACTATGTTACAGATCAGCCTGCAGTTGATGAAGGAGCTTGACGTTCTGTCTTGGGCAATCACAGAGGCACACTTTCAGATGTATGAACTAATGCTTGTAGATAAGATTAAGAGCTGAATGCTGAATGATGACTCAGTGAGTCAGCTGTTTGTTTAGGAGCATGCCGAGGCAGGAAACACTTTTGTTTTTGTTCCTATTTTTCATGAGTTGAAATAAGGATTTTTTTGAAAGAGCTTTTTCTGTGGAAGCAAAAAAATATATATTTCCCTTCCAAATTTTGAGTTAATGATAACTTTTACTGTAACTGGGTAATCCATCCACCAGACATGGGTGGCACAACAAGAAGCTGCTTAAACAGGATGATCATTGCACAGGCAGGCTGTGGTTCATTGTTGTCTGAGGAATGCTGCTCCACTCCTCTTCAATGGCTGTGCAAAATTGTAGGATACAATCACGAATTGGAACATGATGTCACATATGTTGTTCCTGAGCATCCCAAACATCCCAAAATTCCTGCATGTGTGCTGAATATCCAGACCATGCAAGGTTTTCGGATGCTCCAATTCGTAATAATGGTAGCAAAAACAAGAATGTTTCAGTGTTTGTTGAATATAATCACTTGATTCCACCTAGTTCATCTGACTTGTACAAATGTGCTGCAGCCTGTAGAAGAGTTTGTATGGCCATAAAGCTCAGTGTGTGATTTAAAACCAAGCTGACCAGGAAATGACTTGTTTTATCTAACTAATTATGGAGTCACATGCAAGCTTCACTGGTGAAGACCCAACAAACATCTAGCATTACTTAGTTCAGCACAAAGGCCCAAACAACAAAGTCATTTGCTGTCTTTTATTAGCAGTGTGTGACAGTGCTAATAGCATAAATGATAACGACTAAGCAAAAATTAAAAAAGGGAATTTTATAGCCAAACTAAATAAAGATGTGTGTGTGCAAGCATTTGTAAAGAGAACGCTTAGATTTTCTATGCACTGAAGTTAATAATTTTATTCCAAATTTAAAAGTGAAAGTAATGGGGAAGCTGCAAAAATCCCCTTAATAAAAACTGTATTTTGCAAACTGAGAGTCCTTCTGTGTCCAACTGAATGGGCACAGCTGTAACTAGATTGCTGCAAATGTTAGGAAAGTCCTAATATGTCAAATAATCTCTGCACTTATTACTTCCACTCCCACGAAACACTACACGGCAACAAAACATATATCAGGTCTCATTAATGGCCACTGAGCTAGCTTTCACTTGACTGTTAATCTGCTTTTAAAAATCCACGGCTCACTTTGTTTCACCTTTGTACTTTGTAAGCAAATCTTGAGGCTATAAATTCATAGTAAAGATTAAATACCATATTAAAGTACTGCAAGACACATTGAAATAAAGCTCCAAAATGCAATACATATGTAAGCCATCACTGATTCCCCGCTACAGCACATCACATGTTCACAGCAACAAAAGTACAGGAATAGACTGACCTTGGAGGAGCATATGCACGTTGTCAATGTCCAATGGAATGCTTCCATCGTCCTCCTCTGATCCACCTGAAGCCATGTAGTCTGCAACCACAGCAAGAGATCAATCTCAGAAAGGCCCAGCAGACACTGGTTACCATAAACTGTCAACACAACTGCAATATACAGTCCAATAAAATAATTTTTTTTCAAAACATTTTGCTTAGCCGCCTCTACTGCCTGATTAGTCATGTTACAGTAAAAACACACCCACCCACACCCTTGCATTACCAGAGACAGACACACACATAAGTGCAAGTAGACACACGCAAACACTTAAACAAAGAGCTCAAAGAGGAGGAATAACCTTTCTGTAGCACCACACTTCTATAATGTAGATATACAAAAATAGATGGCCTGACCACAAACTTTAACATACCTGTTAGTGAGGCTGTGGTCACTGAAGACAGCTGGTGCAGCTGACTGCTTTACAATAAAGAATCCACTGCAGTGTGTACGATAAACGTCCTCATTTGAGTGCTTTCAATTTAGCACAACTCCCTGGTGATTTACTCTGTTGAGTCCTTTCTAATAGGGCCTTGCCTTTAGGTGCTCACAAGTGAAACAAGGTGCCTCGTGCCTGTTGGAGCTTGAGGACAAAAAAGGGGTGGAAAGTCCCACCCACGCAGGCCCAAATCACTCCTGCAGGCTCACATACAAACTTAGTATCCTTTGGCAAAAGAGCAATGATATCCTCCACGAATCCAAATGTCAGTTGGTTTTGTTTTTCAGCTTACTTGTTACTGATGTTTCAGGAAACAAAAACACAAAACGGTGTCCACACTCGCACCTTTTTTTCTTGCTCTCTAATTTCTTGTATGAATTAATGCAGTAATATAAAAGCTGAGAAACAGGGACACTGAAAAAGGCTTTGAGTAATACATTAATCTGAAACTGTGTCAGGTGTCTTTTAGGAGCCATTCCAACACATGACTTTATATTTGATATGTAATAAAAATTTAATTGGGCTTTCCCTTTAACAGTTGGAGTCATGTTTTCCACTTTGTTTTACCTGAGAAAAGAGAATGGTGCACAAAAAGTAGTCTAGATATACAGTACCTTATTTACCCTTGAGCACAGTGCCAGTGTTTTATTTGTTGTTTCACTATGGTGAGCAGACAGAGCCGGTGGACAGTCTGTGTAGCAGCTGCACCCTCACCTCAATATTCCCCTCTGTTATGGTTTTGGCACAGGCACCAAAAAAGCAGAACAGGATGTAAGATAGCTGAATTGATCATTTGGAAATTCAAACACTGTAAACATAACATCAAGCTGAAAGAAAAAAGAAAACAATGGCGACAGCATGTGTTAAGGTTTAAGGTTTTTCACATTTAAAGGTTATTGAAGTTTCTGACTACTAGGCACGCAGATTACTGAAAAAATTGTATCAAGTTTAATTGCATGAGCAAGTATATGACAGTCATCAATCTCCCAGCCTGATAAGACAACACACAGAAACTGACAAGTTGTAGGTCTCTGACTATGCACAACATGTCTTGAATTTTTTTTTTTTTTTTTTTGCTCAGCAATCATTTGAGTGAATGTTGAGATGACTTAATGCTTCTCATACCCAAAATTTTCCTTACAGCATTATTTAATTTGACATACTCATTAATTCATTCACAGTATTTTAAATATCCTCTAATTCTACCACGTTGATTATGCATTTTTTTATGTCATTAGTTGAAATCTATGACTTCATAAATGACGGTGTACAGCAGCACGTAATATAAAGATTCCATGTAAAAGTAAGAGGGGAAGTTTATGGTGTTAAGCATTCATGATTAAGTCCTCAAGGTGGAGCCAAGTGATAACTCCACAGGTGTCGAAAAATTGGCCCTGTACTTCCATTTGGTGGCGCTACATACAAAAACACAAGTCGGTTACTACACAGTTGAGAGCAGAAGAAGACTTCCCTCCACGACTTTGACGTTTAGCAGGAACGCCTGGCTTGACCTTCTCTCTGCAGCGTGACAAATTTAAAGGTAGGAGAATACTTTGCATTTATTAAAGTAAAGTCACTTTACAAATATATAAAACGTCCACTACAACAGCTCAAAATTAATCTAACGTCTATACTATGTTTGTTGGCTAGTTTTGTAGGTGCACACTGCTAGCTAGCTAGCTTCTGGCTAAGGCTTGTTAGCGTTTTTCGTAGGTTCAGCAGCCGAGAAGATACTGGTCAGGAACCATTCATTGATCTAACTAATTACTTTGTAACATCAAAAAGATGCAACAAATATATCAGGTTTATGTCTGCTTAAAATGTGTCTTTCTTCTCGTTTAACTGACTTGTATACGCTCAATGCTAATGCTGACTTTGGTGGCTTGGATGTCCAAATTGTAACAATAACACGAGCGATAGCAAACTACATTAAATTACTTTATTTTATTATAATGAAGACAAGTTATTGAACTTGTCAATTACAAAACACGTCTACTATCTCACCGGTAGCAAAGATTAATAAGTGAAACCGCCTCTTTCAATGGTTTTTTCCATGGTGGACAAAGTCATTAGCTATCACTAGGCCTGTCACAGCTAAGAGTCACTGCAGCACCTTTACATAAGCAGCCAAGCTATGTTTACGTTGTGTACCAATATAGTCGGAATTACGGAACTAATTTTCAAAATCTAGATTTGAGTAAAAATAAGTTTATCAACTGAGTCGTCCTAAAAGTATATCAGTTAGACTCTGATGACTGATTACATCTCCAAACTTAGTTCTGCAAGGTGAACTTAAGAGCAAAACACCGGTTAAATCGGTAATATTTTGAATGAAGTCTGGTCTGGTTTCCGGATAGAATGCATTTAAACGTTCGACTGAGTCCTCTGATGCTCCAGTTATACCTCTACTGACACAAACAGTTATTTGACATTGTGTCATTACTCTGAGATGAGCACTGTTTTGAGACTATGCTGTTGCTGTACCCCACAGATGGCTGGGCGAATGTTTGCAAGTTGGTGGGGCAAGATGAGCCCTTACTACACTAAGGCATACCAGGAGATGTGGGCTGGTGTAGCCATCATGACATACCTGTACTACAAAGTTTCCTATGGAGGTGAGTTCAAGAACTATATGTGTCAAAACCATATTAAGTCTATACAGGTGTGAAATGAATTTAGCTTTCATAGTGCAGAACAAATTTAAAGGATGCAGCTTCAGCTGTAGTTACTTAGTGTGTTTCCGTTGTATGGGTTGTAGTGACTAATACAAAGTCTGTTTCTTTCTTTTCCAGGCAAGAAGGCCGTAAAGGACAGTGAGTAACCTCACATTTTCACTCTCAATTATTACCATATAATTTTCTGTACGAGGTGTGATGAAAAGTTTCCAGGTTGTTCCTGCTGCACAGGAACTGAGCGCTGCACAGCATTGCACATGTGGCAGATGCAAGCAATAACCCTTTTTGTGTGTTTATTTAATTAATTAATTAATTAATCAATTATTTTCGTGCCACTAGCATTTGTGCATTTATGATTTCCTGATCTCTGAGCAGGAACAGCACTGTTTTGTTTTCTGTGAGGATCTCCATCAACAGTCTTTGGATAAATCAAACTTCATGTTGAGGATTATTACTGTTAAAGAGAGTTGTGCCTACGGCTACAACCAAGAGACCAAACACTGGTATTCTCAGTGGAAGAACCAGCAGTCCTCCAAAGGAGGGATGTCAGGGCAGGGGCATGACTAAAAGCCTTCTGGTGGTTTTATCAATATTCACAGGGTTGTGCGTCATGAATTCATCCTCCTGGGTCAAATATTTAATACTGAGTACTATGAATTTTTTGATCTGTCTGAGGGTAAATACTCAGGGCTAATGATCTTTTCTTGTGGCAACTGAGCCTCCCCAAACAACAGTGCACAAGCCCAGAGCGCACTGGAAACGTGTTATTTTCCTGTAGCAAAAATGCAGACATTGCTCCACACCCCAAACTACCTACTGCATTTTGAACCCAGCAACTTGTTTCTGTTCCCCAAAATTAAGTTTGGTCTCAGGGTCGAAGCCATAAACTTAAGTATCAGGTTAGTGGTGACTTGCGCGTACAAACCAGTGGTCACTAAAAAACTCACCCAGTTGCTGATGTTGATGATCTTAAATTGATTTAACTCAGAATACTTGCTCAAAAAAGTCATTGTTTGCACCTACTACATACACAGTACTCTGCAGTGCCCTTTGCTGTCATGATTTCAAACTGCATTTAGAAAAAAAATAAATCAGCATATAGCTGCAGCTCAGGCCAACACCCAGATGGCTAATCCATTCATTACTGGCTAAATTTTATGTGGTTTTTGGTGTAATAATATCTAACAGTCTCTCATGCTTGGTTGGACATTGTTTATTTAATCAGTATATGTCATTTAATTTTTTGTGTTTGTGTGTGTGTCTTGCAGAGCCTGCCCATTGAGTATTCCACCAAGCTGACCACCCCTCCACCTTCTGTGAAATAATGCCCCTGTTGCTAGTCCTGAAGTTCAGCTTCATATTATAGTTTTTGTTAATATGGAACGAATAAAATTGATATCCAAAACTTTTATTATTGCATTGTTGGGTTTTTGTGACTTTACTCTATACAGAAATGTTACACAACATTTTTTAATGAGGTGACTCTTGGTAGAAAAAGCTAGTAAAAAAAAATGTTGCAATTAATAGAAAGGTATAAGAATTAATATTAAGCCCCTTTTTAAGTGAAGTGAACTGATTATGGTGTTTCCACAGAAAATTTGCTCTGTATAACTTTTGCTATGTCTTTTACAGGAATACTAACTAGTGTTTAGACTTGCAATAATTTCTTTGATATCTCTTATTTGCATAGTTCACATTATGGTACATTTAACACGAATAATTGGTTGTTTGGTTTAAAAAAAACAAAAGTTCAAGGAAGTACCGAATCACAATTTTGTGTCATGCTCAATGACACATCCATTGTATAGGGTAGGAGTGAACAATATTCAGTAACTTGGCATCAGTTCCATAACCAGTTGTTAAGCTCTGGTTTGTACAGTTCAGGTGATGTGGTCATTTGGATATTTTTCTTTCTTATTTTGGTGTCGCAACATCTAGTTGTGGGAGAATGAGTGAAGTATTAATAGCCAATGAATCACAGTTTGGGTTTACATTTTAACTGTTTGAGCAGACAGATCTAACGTCAGCACTGCCATATTTGGGACTCTGTAGGAGTGGGTGTGGTTAATCTTTCTGGGAGACCAAACATTGAAAATGTAACCAAATATGACGAGGCAAGCCTATGTGGTACTAAAAATCTCTGCCAACTTGATACTAGTATATTTACATGAAGAATTTTGAATAGAACTAATTTCCAATTACAGATGTTACATCAATTGTATAATTCTTTGAAACTCTTGATTGTCCCACAAAGAACCAAAGCATCACAACTGTTTTGGTGGTAAAAATCGATAACAAATCAGTATCTGTTTACAGTTTGGTTGACCAGAGTCCTGCCTGGGGCCTGAAGTTTAATGCTGGATGAAGAGATGGATAATCTGATTCCAGCATTAAACTTCACTGTATGTATTCTTGTGAATTGGCTGATAAGAACAGTATCAATATTTCATATACACCTGCACAATTGGTGTAAAGTAAGATGCAATTACCTTTCTTACTATAAACAGCAATAGTCTGATTCATTGTAAATTGTGAAAAACACTTTTAGTTAAAAACCACCTTGTGAATTGAGGTTCAAGATACATTTTCATTAGTTTTGTCAAAGCTAAACATGAAAATCCACCCAAAAAAACAGGCTTAGGTGGCTAAAATTATATATACAATCATTCTGCATAAACTAGAGTTAAATACAACTGAATCCATTGATGACATCACAAATGCAGTATTTTATTGTGGTGTTGCTCTCTTGGGACCGAGATGAATCGATTGCTTTTGACGGGAGGAATGAGATACTAGTCCGAAGTGTAGGCGTACATGAATTTGTTCTACCATAATGCCACATCATTAAATAAATGTCTGGTAGAGCTATTGTGGTCACTTCCTGTTCCTTGTGCCAACCTCATAATGCCATAGATGACTAAATATAAAAGTATATCCCCTCAGGAAAAAAAAGTTTTGGCGTGCAATTTGCTTTTTCCCTACAAAATCCTTGGTAAGTAATTCGCAATATATGTGCTTAAATAATCACAAGTGAAATTGCTCAAAATGCAGCAAATGACCTCCTTTTGCAGTGCATGTGAAAATTACTGATCCAGTTGCATTCACTAATGTAAAAGTACAGTTAAGCAGAAAGCATTTTCATTTTGTGTAGGGCCAAAGTGAAGCCAATTTTAACAACTGCATACTATGGGCAGTTTAGCTCAGCGGTTTCTCATCATTCTAGCTGATGACCTCTGAAATTAGGGCAGTGTCCTCTTAAACCCCCTAATCACATTTGCATTTTTCAGTGTGTTATGAGTTGTTCTGCCAAAGAGGAAATACTTCTCCCTCATACTGTTTTATCTGAATGATTTTAAGATGCTTCAAGAGGTGGAAGTATCCTACTTTTTTTTATCAGCAAGAATCAAAGATTAGGGGAGAGTCAAGAATTTTCTTTTTCTTTTCTCCTTTCCTGCAGCTTTGGGCTGTACATCTTATTTCTCCACAACAATAGCTGTGTAATGAATGTCTTGGAGTCGAAAGTAAAGTGAACTGGAGAATCAAAGCAGCATATCACAACACAGAAACGCTCGAGAAAAGTCAACTAATGTATCTAATTCCAGTTGATGTACTTATTACATTTCAGTATAAATACCAAGCTGAAACTCACATGACTTTCATATCATCTAATTAATTGGGCACATGAGCTGGACTCCAAAAAGTTATCGGGCTCATAAAAATGTGGCCTGACGAGGCTGAAAAATCCTGCCTCGAAAGTCCCTGCATCTTTCCAGGAAGATCAGATTAATCTCTGAGGACAGCCTGCAATGCAGCTTCTTGACATATTTGCTTGATTTTGATTAAATTTCTCCATTTTAATAATCAACTGTAAAAAATAAAAAATAAATCAAAGTTGGACGGACTTTGCTATGTTGTTCTCGTGTGTATGTGTGGGTGGAAAAATAGTGAATGACACAGAAGGGAGAAAGGGAGAGGGTTCGCGCTCCCTCCCACCGCTCGTGCGCACCGACCGTGACTGCTCCCTCTTTCCCACATTCAAACATGGCGAAAGTCTTTGACATTATACCACCACCATCACCATCACCATTATCCTCCTCCGCTTCATCGTCATCATCACCACTAACCCTACCATCATTATCTTCGCCATCATCATCACCATTATCTCCGGTACCGTGATGACCCGGGAGGATGGAGAAGTTGTCGGCGAGCCTGTCGGAGATCACTTGGAGCCCGTTGGCGCTGCCGTTAGACGCGGTGGTCAGCAAGTTCCGTCTTCCCACTCTAGTCCGCCTGGCCCACGGTAAGAGACAACTTTTACCGGGCGTCTCGACCTTCCCGCACGACCGTTAAAAACTTTTGGCACTGTTGTGTTTCTTTGGACACCTGCTAGCTAACTCTGAAGCTCCTCCGTCGTTTCATGTCACCAGAGTTCAGATAACCATGGCAGTTATGATGATAAATGACCATAAATGTGGTCTTTCTGTCAAGAAAAGAGAAGAAAACTTAACTTTTATCGCGAAGAGTGTGTTTCAAAGGTTTTTTTTTTTATGACTATAACGACATTATGATGGTAAAACTAGTGTAACAATTTACTCACAATCTGTGCAGCATTTTAACGGTGTCAAGCTCGGTTGGGGAAACAAACAGCTTCCGGTCAAAAATTTCAAAATAAATGGTTGTAATATCAAAATTTCGAAAGAAAATTGGATTATTTTAGATTACATAAACAGATGTAATCAGTTATCAGTGATTGAGAGGCTAACCCTGCATAATCTTTGCAAAACAGCCTCTATAAGAAAAACAGAACTAAAACTATCCTGTCATTTAAGCAGACACATTTAAAAGTGGATTGTGTTACCTCTTTCTATACCAGAAATTTAAATGTGTTTTAGATGTGTACAAAAAGACCAGGTCTCTTAAACTGGACAAATAAATGTAATTTAGATCATGATACATTTTGACAGTTTAATTTTTCAGTAGCCTATAATTGAAATAGGAAGAACCTAGTACTTAACATAAATAGACACTGTGTTGTTGCACCTTGCCAAATGTTGCTGTGATATATCACGTAATATAGTTAAGTATCACATTTGATGTCAGTGTTCACTTATCCCATTGTTGAGATGGATGAAAAAGTAGACCAATTACACATAGGAGGCTTTGATTGTACTCTAGATTTACCTTCATCTTAAAACAAATAGTTTTTAATGATTAAGTATCTAGTTTTCAGTTAAAATTGAGAGTAACTGGCATTGCACTAACTAGAGGTGTCTTTACAGTGTATATAATGTACCAGTGAAGTTTTTTTTCTACTTTCTTCTTAATGGATTAGATATTTAGCTATTTTGTATTACACTTGAACTTTATGTTGCACATGCAAAACCAGAGCATTTGTACTTTATAGATTAAATTTTACAAAACTTGCTTCCTTGGAGACAAAGTAGGACCAGGATAAAACAAATTAGATTCAAGTGGCTGTCCCAGTTATCTTGGCACAGTTGGTACCTTTATTTTGAAACAACATCGCCGTATTTCCGTTGTTATTTTGTATCAATTTGGTTACTTCATGCAGCTGCAGCATATATTCTGGAAAACCGACTTCTTTAGCTCACACCAACTGACTTTCTTGCAAAAGCAAGTCTTGAGGCAATGTTACTCTTGTTTTGGGGTTTCTATTTTTTGTCATAAATTTTGGTGCCATCAACGTGATTATCTGATTTACCGGGTTTAGTGTTTTTTACTTTGGGAACGGTCGATGAGTGTCATGGCCAAAGTTGTTCCCGTCCAGCGAGGCCCGGAAAGCCACAAAGTGTCTGTTGTGTTGCTGAAGTGCTGCTCAATTCTTTTCATATGTAAATGCTGTAATCTGTCGGTGAATGTGGTGAATACTAACGAGCAGCGACGAGGAGGAAAGCTTCCAACTTTCCTCCGTGGTGGACCGAAGCGCGCACCCGTGGCCGTGTCATGATCGCCGAAAATTACGCACCTTACTTTGAGCGGCGCGCGTGTGCGTTTGACCAAAGAGACGGACGGCGACTGTGGATGTTTATTAACCGTACTGTTGTTACCCCACAGATCCATGGTTGTTTGCATAGCCAGCCAACCCAGATGGTAGTTAGTTATTTACAACAGTGAATGATGTCAGCCTTTCGTGAAAGAACCTCCCCCGCCCCCCTCCCCAAATTCATTTCATATTAACAACAACAAACAACAACAGTGTTATCTCAGAAAGACTGCGGTTCAGCAGTGGTATGTGAGTGTGAGGGAGTTCAGTGTGATGGGGGATTTCCTGATTGGCTTCGACACGAACGCTCCAAACTGCACGCTATCAAATTAAATACTTGCCTTACAGATAAAGTATAGCTGTAATTGCAGAGTAGCAATGCACCAGGAAACACAAAGGCAATTGTCAGTCTGCATGTCAGTCAGTACTTAAGCTGCAAACAAAAGCAACATTTTCTCATGTCTCCCCAGGTGGAGTTAGCTGTGATTTTTTTAGCCAGTGGTGTGAAGTTACTAGTATATTTACTCCCTCTGTAATTGCACTTGACACATACAGTAAGTGCAGTTTTGAGGTATCTTTACTTTACTTGACTTTTTCCCATGTTATGTTTTTTATACTAATACTCCGCTGAGTTTCAGAGGGTGGAGATAGTGTATTTTTTTATATTGCATTTATGAAACAGCTATAGTTACTGTTAACCTGGGAATTTTGGTTTAATATAGAAAACACAAGTTCAGTTTAATAGGTATGATGCTTTTTCATAGATTTACTTTATTTAACTGTACATTGGGTCCTCTTTATAATAATATGTACTTGTGTATTATATTTTATGTGTTACTAATTGTTTTACCACAGCCCTCTGAAAGGAGCCATAAAGTAACCATGTAATATATGAAAAATAACTTTTCTGTTGTGTACAAGTTTTGCTGTTGGTACAACTAATAAAGAATTCTTCCTTTTTATCTAATGCATGTCTTGATAACCAGCAGGGATGAGAGTTAGATGTGTCTTTTTTGTGATTTTGATGAACTGACATGCAGCAAAACCTCTGACACGTTCAGTGGTGAGAGAGTCATCTGAGACGTACAGTTTGGTATCAAGCCTAAGGTGAAAATCAGTCAAACGCCCAGAGAGAAGAGAGGTCCTCTACTGATAATTATCTTGTCAGAGGGCCCCTTTATATTTCTGCTGACACTCTTTCATCATCTGTCCTGTGTTTGTGTTCAATCCATCCATCAACATGATAGTTAGATTAAAAGGTTTGGTAGTAACAGCTATCTGGCAGCAACAAGAACTGAGAGATGTGCGTCCACGTGAACTGTGAGAGTGAAAGGGAGCCGTGCGTGTGTGTGTGTGTGTGTGTGTTGCGTATTTGATGTGATTGAATTGTACCACTGTGCTATCAGCAGAAATCAATGCTGTTGTGTGACGTGATGGCTCTAGTGAAAGCTGAAGAGCTGTGTGTGTGTGTGTGTGTGTGTGTGTGTTTGTATGGGGGCTGTGTAATGGTGGGTTGCCAGTTGCATAGCAGGGTCCTGATGGTTAGGTTAGGGGTGGTGAACCGTCACTGATGGTGGTAATTACGAACACTGAATCCTCAATGCATGTGTGTATATGTGTGTGTATGTTTGTGTAGGGGTGCTTTCTGAGTGTTTTCCACTGCTGAGGTACTTTGTGGCCTTACAAATCAACTAAACCAACCATTTTATGTTGGTAGACAATTGTTTGTTCTCGATCCATGTCTGTGTGTTTATTTATGCTGTGTGTGTGTGTGTGTGTGTGTTGTGTGTTCCAGGTGAATGTGTGGAAGGTCTGTCTGAGGAGGATGTGGTGCTGTTACACTCCTGTCGTCAGTGGACCACAGTGACCGCACACAGCTTAGAGGAGGGACACTACGTCATCGGACCCAAGATAGATATTCCTCTGCAATACCAAGGTGAGCGTGTGTACATGTGCACACACACACATACACACAAAGGCTCTATGATATCATATTTGGCTTAAAGTATTCATGATAACAATATTATCACGGAGCATGAAATTTTTTTTAAATTTTATAAATATTTGTTAGGAGAGGTTGTGTGGAGGGACTTGGCTGCAACCTGCAACCTCACCACTAGGTGCCACTAAATCCTTAACACGGGTCCTTTAAAAGGGTTAATAAAAAAACTTAACTACAACTCTAAAGACTCAAATATTATAGAAACTTTGATTTGTGTGAATCCTAAAAAATCATATAGTAAAAGTTGAATTTAATTATAATTTTCCCAACATTTACTGTAAATAGTCACATTTAATGTTATTCAAAAATGGTATATAAAATCAGAACCTAATTTTCAACTCTATTGTACGGACAGTTACATTCATTATGGCTCACATTCACAAAACTGACCAGCTAGATGCGACCGTCCTTGACTCCTCCTGTCCATTGACCTGTCTTCTTCTTGCTGAATGGGTCTAGTCATTATGACCTCACCGGAGCTCAATGCCCACAATCCCATTGTTCAGACTGTCCGACCAGTCATATTCTTCGCTCTGTAACTGGATCCTAATGCCTCCTCTTCATTGTTTCCTTCACTGATGGACTGCTGATGTCACCTCGCACTACTGCCGCCTCTCAGGCTCCTTTTGGGAGGAAAGAAAGAACAGAGCATTTGGATGGGAGGGGAGGGGGGGTGTATGTTGAGATCATTGTCATTGCAGACATTTCAGCGTTACACATCGGAAGCGTGTGAAAGTCAGCATTGGCATTTTAGCAGCTTAAAGCCCAAATGATTCGACAGCAGTTATAACAAATGATACATCTCAAATGTAAATGAAACAGAGATGTGTTGAGTAAACAGAGTCTCCCCTCACTATGCAAAAAGACTTTAACTTAGTTTAAGTGTGTTAAAGACTTAAAGACTATTCTAGTGTGATAATATCCTGTACTTAATTTTTTTAACCTAGTACGGCACTTACATAAAGAGAGACAAATTGTAAGAGACACATTTAATAAATGGCCAAAGAAGAAGCAGCAGAAGTCGTAATGGGCTGTGATTTATGGACCCTAGTAGGGGTCAAACATCAACAAACACTGGCTGTTGAATTTCCCATAATGCCTTTTTTTAGCACCAGCCTAAAATATCCAGTTTTGGAAAGCTTGTAACAGAGCCACGAAAGACAATAAATATCTGTTTCCACAGGCTGAGTAGATCTCATTGTGATGAGTAAGCACAACATTATTTGCAAAATTGGTGGAATGCCCCTTTAAGGCCTTTGTAAGAAGGAAAAAGTTCAGGAATCGCAATGGCGCCTTAAACAAAAAATACTGAAATAACTTTTGATAACCATTTTTTTTAATTCCAGCATTTCTGTATCAAACTCTAAATCTTCTCTTAAAGCTGGGGAGGCACTTCAAATGATGCCAGACTTTAAAACTTAATGGTCATTCCCAAATATTTTTTTGATCTGACTGTGTTCCTGCCAATTTAATTCACCCCTTTTTGTTGTCTGCATGATCAACAGAAAAAAAACTGTTGGCTGATCAGGTGGATTTCTGCCTCGTCATAAAATTCGACGGCTGTCTTGCAGGTCGAGCAGTTCCAGGGTCCAATTTTCCACATTGCTGCTGTCAAAAGATCTATTGCTGCACATTCCCTTCATGAGTATTTCACAAAGAAATGCTGCTTTATTTCCTTCCAGTTAACTTTACCAAGAATCTGGACAAAATTGACTGGAGTTCTGTCCCTACTGGTCGGTCATTTGACACGTACAGTGTGAGAACTCTTCAAAGGCAGAAGTAACTGGGGAGTTTCAGTAACAAAAAAGCCTTGTAAAGGCCATTATAAGATGCTTTCAGATTGGGGTTTTGGTTTGGAATAATAATGCATTAGTTTCCATTATTGGGGACATTTCTGTTTCTTGACCCTGCAGCATTACATCAACCCAACGTCCTTCTCAGTTTTGAAGCATTTTAAAGATGCATTCCAACAGACAGGAAGAAGCCAGTCAACGAAGCCAGTTAAAATTTATGCATACTTTCAGGACTTCTCCTCGTGTCTCTTTAAATATGACAGGTGAGTTGTTGTTGAATCAGAGCCCGTTGCCAGTGATGAGCTAATGTCTGTGTGATGACTTCATACAGGAAGTCTAAATAAGCTTCGGAGGAGAGCAATATAGGTTTCCCCCCTGGGAATGGACAACAGGATGCTCCCTCCTTTTTATCCTCTCTCTCTCTCTCTCTCTCTCTCTGTCTGTATCCTCCTCTGTTCATCAGTGAGAGGCAAGGATGACTGAAGGATGGAGGACAAAAAAAGCTGAATGAATGGGTTTCGGGGAAAGGAAGTGGCGCCACAGCCACCCTTGTAATGTGGAACCAACTTAAAGATTTAAAAGCCTCTTATTGATTCTTGGGACAAAATTTTTCTCACAGAGAAAAACTAGCTTGTTATTATGTTACTACATGTCAGCTCTGTTTGTTTCATCCCGAGCTAAATGGTTGTCATTCTTATAAGCGCATCTAGGATGGAGATTTGTCGCTTTTTTTTAGAGGTGCGGTGGTGCGTTGTGCTGAAAAGTAGCACTCGGCTGGTATTGTTCAGTGTGTGGAAGCTTCTTATCCCGTGGGTTTGTTGAATTGGAAGGTGGGGGGTTGGATGAGAAAGAGGAAGGTTGGGGGTAGCTGGTGGGGAGGATGGTGGAGTTTGGTATTCTGCTCTGCCTCCCAGACACAAAAACTTTCTCATCTCTCTTTCCCTCGCACGCACGCACAAACGCTCTGACTCCGCGAGAAAGAGAGAAAGAAAGAAAGGACCCTTTTTAAGAGCTACAGTAGTTAAACGCAATCCGATAAACTTGTAAATAGGAATAAAGGATCATGAGGTTTGAACAAGGCTGATCTGGAGCCTGTTGTGAAACTCGGAATGGTTATTTACTCCATCAAAAAGTGGCCGAAACCGAAAACATTTACAGTTTAAAGGACACAAACAACAAACACGGTTACTGGACTGCGACACTGGAGAGCATGTGTGTGAAAGACTTACAGACGGAGGAGGGGATGAGCGAGGCAAAGAAAGACTGAAAAAGAGAGAGAGAGAGTTGTGTGTGTGTGTTTGTGTGTGTGTGTGTGTGTGTGTGTGTGTGTGTGTGTGTGTGTGTGTGTGTGTGCAAGTGTATGTGTGAGTGTCTCCATGGTGATGTGTCTCTGCTCTGCGTGAGAATGGGGGTCCTTTATTGGTTGCCATGCCAACCCGTTTGGCTGTTGATTGGCCGGGAGCTGGTGCCAGGTCATAGGTCACGGAGGTGTCTTTGTATTCTTCTCGTTCAAACAGTGTCTACTGCGGATGTGTGTGTGTGTGTGTGTTTGCAGTGAGACTGTGGAGAGTCAAAAAGACAACAAAAACAACTTTTCATCCTTCCTTTTTTCTTCTTTTCCTTCTCCTCTCCTCTCCTCTTTTTCCCCACTTTCTCTCCTCTCTTCCCTCCCCTGTCCTCCTTCCTCCTCCCTTTCACCTCCTTTATTCATCCTCCTCTTTTCTCCACCCTGTCCCTCTTTTGTGCTTTTATTCGCTTCCTTTACCAATTTACTTCCTCTTCCTTCTTCCATCTCTGTGCGTCCCCTCTTAAACCTCTTTCACCTTTCTCTTCTCTGTCTCCTGTCCTACTTCCATCCTCTCTGTAGGGAAGTTCAAGCTGTTGGACGAAGACCGAGACGTCAGGGATCCGGTCCAGTATTTTTCCAGTGTGGAGGAAGTTGCTGGAGTCTTCCCTGACCGAGTCTTTGTTATGGAGATGATCACTTTTAGTGTCAAGGTTTGTATTTCTTACAGACATGCATATGTTTCTTTCACACATCTTTTTTTAAATTAACAAGATAATATCATATTTTTAAGCTTTAAGTTTGGCATTGTGGTTGTCGCCATCTTGGTATTTTGGTGCTGAAAGTGTTGATTATTGATTTAATGCAATATCATGTCCACATATCCATACATATATGCTGCAGGTGGTTTCAGGGGAGTTCAGTGAGGACAGTGAGCCCTACAGCTTCACTCTGCAGGCTGGAGATGAGCTGTCACTCATGGGGAAGGCGGAGCTTCTCTGTGCCACGCCCTCTAAGGAAAAGACAGGACTAAGCGCGCTCCTGAGACGCCTGGGCAAGACTCCTAGAAGTAAGTGAGGCCAAACTCTTGAGTTTTATGCAGTCCTATTTTAGAGGCTGTTCATGCACATGAGAATAAGGGAATGCTCTGAGAAGTTCATTCCTCCTTAAAAATTGTCTGTCTTTTTGAGTGATCTGGTTTGATTGTTTGCACCTAAAATAACACTCTTGAAAAACTAAAAAATTACAGCTACTGCATGTTTGGAGATGAGGTTTTTAATTTTTTATGCCTTCATCTCCATTCTGAGCTCATCACATTTTAAAACTACAATCAAAAGCTGTTCAATGTGTGTTTTAAACCAGCATCAGAACAGTGACAGTCTCTTTTCAGAGCAGTTTTATGAAGCAAAAGACTTATGTGATCTAATGCTGTTTGCTAATCGACTTTCCTCTGTCGCCCTCCTCAGGTAAAACTCCCTGCCTGGTCTGTATGAACCATCGCACCAATCAGAGCGTCAGCCTGCCCTTTGGCTGCCGTGGACGCTTTTGCACACGCTCTCCTCTGGAGCAAGGCATGCTGGGAGGGGAGCACACGGTGCGAAGCATCATCGAGAGGGTTCGCCTCCCTGTCAACGTGTCCGTGCCTTCACGACCACCAAGAAACCCCTACGACCGCCATGCGGTCCGAGAGGGCCACCGCTACAAGCTGCTGAACATTGTCAGCAAGACAGTGGTGCTCTGTATGGTACTCCGCCGACAGGAAGTCTCCCCCTCCCACTTCCTGCTGCTGCGTTGCATGCCCAGGTTCAACGTGGCCGAAGCCTCCGTCCACACAACGGCACTAGAGAGCCTCCTGTTGCGGCACGCGTTTGATCCAGATGCTTACTCTCGTGCCGTCAGAGAAACCCGGCCAGAGCTGGAATGTATGACAGAGGAGTGTGTGAGCCCGAGGCGCTCTCGCATGTGTGTGTCGGGTCAGGACTCCTTGGCACCGGCACTGCAGCGCCTCTCCATGTGCGGGTATGGGGGTGGGGTTTCGGACAGCCTATCGCAGCGCTGCAGGGACTCTCTCGGAGAGCGGCTGGGGGAGGGGCCAGGTGAGGAGCGGGAGTATGTGACTCCTGAGTGGACTGAGGCTGAAATGAGGACCAGTGAGGAAATCCCTTATGAGGAACTCTGGACCAATCAGAACGCAGAGGGCTTAGGGAAAGAGCCAAACCTCATCTCTTTCCATTCAACTTCCTCATTGGATGGCACTCTTGGTACTGTGTTGACAAGAGTGTCCACCCCGCCTCCTGTACCTCCAAAATCTGATGCTGTGAGTCTCAGTCTTAACCCTCTGCCCTTCTTTTCGTCCTTCACGTCCGTCCACAGCAGCATCCGGTTGTTAAAAGTCAGGATGCCTGGCTTGAATTATTCATACATAACAGCTTTTAAACCTCTCTGACCACATTTATACACACACACACACACAAACACACATGCAATCAGACACAGACTGACTTACTGGAAATGCAGCTATACACTGACAGCTCATGAATGCATATGTCATCAGCAAGGATGCAGGTAGATGTGTGCTGTATGCTGGAATACAATTATTTAATGAATGGCACAGAGGAAGTTCAGAAAGATACTGGTAGGGACTTTGGTGTTATAAATAATCAAATTTTTTATCAATTTTATGATAAAAGGTAGTCATGAAGCACATTTGAAATCATTTCTAATGATTATTATTATAATAAGAAAACAACAGCTATCATAATACTACGTTTGTATTCGTGTTGTAAAAGTGCGAACCATGTGTCCATCAAACAGGGAGGGCAGTGATGTTTGTCTGAGAGTTTGAGTGAAATGTAGACTTTGTTTGTAGATGACTTTTTCTTTTTGTGTGCCAGTGCCAACTTGTCCCACATTTGTTTAGGCAGGGCGGTGCCACTGCATGTGTATCTGGAAGTAGAGTTCAGGTCAAAGATCTTTTAAATTTTTGTTAATGTTAAACATATTGTCAAATTATATTACTGTTTTTCAACTGAAGGCAATGTTGTTGGCGGGAACCTCGCTAGCGTAACATTAGCTTTCTAGTTTCTCTAGCAGACTATATATATCTCCATTTGTCAAGTCACATGGTAGGTTTGGTCTTTTTACTAGAGTAATGAGCAGCCTGTCCATAGAATTAGAACTTAATAGGGTTGCATTGGTTCTTCCGGATATTTGTCAAGCTTGTAGCTTCTGAAAAGCTTTAGATGTTTTACTTATGAAACTTATGAAATTATAAGTTTTTGGTGGAATTTTTGTTCTGGCAGGTAATCATGGGTGAGTGGGATAATGTCCTTAAAAGTGTCCATAATCAGGACTCAGCTGGTAATGGATTTATGACACCAGGTTGCCATTAATTCCTAATAATTAACACCTAATCTGGCATTAGTCCATACATATGTGAAGGTTATGTAATATTCCTGTAAAGTGCTTAAGAGGAATGTGAAATTTATGATCTGAAGCTAAATTTTCTTTGTCTGATTTTTGTGGTTTTCCCTTTTTTTATCCACTTTATGCTTTTCTACTTGTAAGCTGAAGGTGTTACATGCACGGTGTAAACATCCTAGTCAATCCACACACTGTTTCATGTCTCTAATGTTGAACTGAAGGTTCTTACACCTGTTTCTTCATGAAATGACCAGTTCAGGCACATATGAGACCATCTAAAGACATTTGGGTTTCAAACCAGATGTGCATGAAGTAAACATTGTTGTTTTTTATAATTTAGCTGTTCTTTTTTTGAAGCTATCGGGTTGATCACAAACAAAAGTAGCCCTATATTGGTGAAAGGGCCCTGTTTGTGTGTGTAAGGGGGAAATTATCACACTTGTTTGGTTGTTTGGCTTAATTAACTTTTTCTTTTCAAAGTGACGGCAGCCAGCAGCGCTACAGAAAGGGTGTGTGGGTGTTGATGTCTGTTATGCAGCTGGATTATACCCTGTCACACACAGCGTTCTTCATTCCCTGATATTTAGCCTGCCAAGACTGTGTGTGTGTGTGTGTGTGTGTGTGTGTGTGTGTGTCTGTGTGTCTGTGTGTGTGTGTGTGTGTGAGTGTGTTATGTGTAAAGAGCTTGTAACTGTGTGTGAGGGAGTTTGTTTGAGGTGTAAAGGTCACCAAGCTTGACATTTACCAAGTAGAACATTGAGGACAAGCAGAGGCAGACACACACACACCCACACACACACACACTAACACACACACACAGACTCCCTCAAACTCTCCTGAGATGTTGAGTTTTCAGAGTTAACTTTGTTTTTGCTGTTGTAGCTCTCATTTTGTGTGTGTGTGTGTGTTTGTGTGAAGGTGAGAGAGGAGTGTCGCTACTTGATCGCCCCTCCGGTTCCCCCTCGCTGTTCTAAAGGAGGCTCCATCTCCAGTCCGGCTCCCAGCCCTCCGGTGCCACCTCGCTTCCCCAAAACCTCCACCTCCCCGAGACCCAACCTCTCCTTCTACTCCTCTGGGCTTCAGGACAGGTACAGAGTCAATGTTGCCTTTTCATTTAAAACATTAAAAAATGATACTGATGATCACGTGATCATCATGCCGTGTAAAACAAAAACAAAACAGAATTTAATAATTTGCTAATCCTTTTTTTTGACATGTAATCAGTAAAAAACATTTAAAAAACAATGTATTTAATGTTTAACTCATTGACTTCATTGATTTTTGTAAATATTAGCTCACTCTGAACTTGATGGCAGCAACAGGTTGTGTGTGGGAAAAGTTGTGGAATGTTTCATAAACACCTGTTTGGAACTTTCCACACATAAACAGGTTCATTATTAACAGGTGATAGTATTATGATTGGGTTTGAAAGGGCCAAGCAGGGCAACATAACTAACAACCATAACTGAACAAAATGTGTATGATTTCGCTTTTGCACATGGACCTTATTGGTGTTTTGAGTTATGTGGAGTCATGTCAATAGAAACTAATTTCATCTTTTCCTGCTCTGTCCCAGCTGTTCACCCTCTCCAGATGCTTCCCTCTACTGCTACCCGTGCTCCTGGGCAGACTGCCCCGCCCCCACCCCAGCCACCTCTGAGCCAGTCTCTGTCATCCCCGCAGACACCACAGCCAATCCTCAGCCAGCACAGGCCACCTGGGCCGAGCCCTGGGTAGATTCCTTCACCTCCTCTGGACCCCGACTGAGGCCGCCCCCTCCACAGAGTCGATTTGCTCCCTTTGGGGCGTTGAACCCCTTTAACCGCCAGTCTCCTTGCCCCTCGCCTGAGCCCGCTGCCAATCCCACAACAGATTCCTCTAGAGGTGCAGAGGGAGGCGGGACATCGACAGGGGTTACTGAGGGATTGTCCGCGCCCCCTGACCCCACCTGGCGACCTCCTTCTGACCTGTCTGTGCTGTCATTGGAGGAAGTGTCTGCCTGCCTGCGGTTCATCGGCCTGCCGGAGGTGGCGGTGGCCGTGTTTCAAAGGGAGCGAATTGACGGCAGCCTCCTGGTGCAGCTGACTGAGGACATCCTGTCACATGACTTCCACCTGAGCCGACTCCATGTCACCAAGATCACACAGTTCATACAGGGCTGGAGACCCAAGATCTAACACACACACACACACACATGCACACACACCACATGCTTGTACTTCTATACTTGCGAGGTCCATCAATAACATAATGCGTTATCGAGCTCCTTTCCCTAACCTTGACCTTCACTACAAAATGCCTCACCCTCCTCCTCACCCTCACCTCACCCTCCTGATCCAACCCTTAAAACGAAGTCTGAGCCCTAATTCATCCCTTTAGAGTCTGTCCAAAAGTGGGGACAGGCCAACATGTCCTCAGCTACCAAAAAAGTCCTCAGTCTCATGTCTAGAATTCAAATTGGTTCTTACAAAGATAGATGTACAAGTACATACACACACACACACACACACACACACACACACACACACACACACACACACACACAGTCCTGAAAATGTGCCTGTTGGCCACTGAGCCATCCTGAATGTGCCTTCCACTGTGACCAATCAGCTGCTGGGCCCCACTGACTCAAGCTGAGACTTTGTTGAAGGAAACCACGCCACCCTGTGTTGGAACTGAAGAACTGACACCTGACTGGCTCTCATGCCTGGAGTCTCTGACAGACTGCGTATTTCCTGTCTGTATCACAGACTGGGACTAGTTTACTAACAAATGGCTACAACAGAGAGCTACATGATGCAAAAGCCCTGTTTTGATTAGTCTTCGGGGCAGATAATCAACAAAAATACATCTTTGTGCTTCGAGACAGTAGAATTGTTTGATCCGACAAAACATGATGAATTTTACGAAAAAAAAAATTGACAAATGGATTATTCACACTCCAAAAAGAGTTTAATGTGACTTTTTTGCATTATGTGTTATTAAGGGATTTACAGCTTCTATTGTTGACAGGTAGAACATGCAACAACACAGCTGAAAATCTTCCCAACTGAGAGTCTTGCAAAGCCAGTTTCATCCATTTCATTGAGCTTCAGGGGCCTGTAATTGGCTTGAATGTCCAGTGTGTAAGATTTTGGGGAGGGTATGCAATTTTGTGCTTTGTGCGTTGAGACGGTTTCGTGGTTTGGGACATTTTTTGAAACATTCCCTTTAAAGGTAATACCAATTGTCTTTTATTCTGTAAATACACAGATGTTTTGCCATCTACGATAGAATCTTCAGCTGCCTCAAAAATACACTTTTCAAAATGTACCTCACCATCACCTGATCAGATATGCCTGATTTAGCCATGCATAATAATAATAAATGGAACTACACTATGTAATATGTTGCCATAGGTATTTGTTTTCATTCCATTATGCATCACCAGACTAAAAAAAAGACACACTTATTACTGCCCGAAAGCATAGAAAAAATTTTCAGTGACAACAAACACCTTAAGAGATATCAGAAATAAAAATTTGAGAGTCAAAATCCCCACAAGACATAATAGGAGTTACTAATGTTGCATCGGATATTTAAAAGACTGCTGGACTCATTCATTCAGAAAATAAATAGGTGTGATTCAATTTTACCATTTCATTCACTTTCAAACATGCAATGATTGATAGATTATTTGAAAAATGTGTGAACTTCTGTATTACTTTTTTGTGATGTTCTTGTTGACATACAAGCTGCTGTTCTCTCATAATGTCTGAATGAATCCTATTCAAATTCCATTACAGCCCCAAAGTTTTATTGGCAACTGATTTAAAAGCTGTTAAGTGTTGCCATGTTCCTCCAAAATGTTTCTCAGAAACTCCGTAAATCCTCCTTCTGTCTCTCTGTCATCATATAACCGCAAGGCCACTGTAAGAAGAGCAATGAAGAAATAAATGAGAGAATACAAAATAAATAGAAACATAATGACCTCCGGAAATCATGTCATCCTTGTTTGTTTTGCCTTGTGGTTGCAGAGGATTGGAATCGTGACAACAGGCAAACAGGCTCTGAGGTTAATTGCGGATTCAGACAGACGCAGTACAAATGCCTCTGACAGTCAGCTGTCAAAGACAAGGGCAACAAAGCTTCAGTGTCTCCCTCTACTGGTTTTCTCAGTGTTCCTTATGAGAGACACAGACCTGCCACATTTGTAGAATGAGACAACACTTGGTACTAAATGTCAGAGTCTGATTAACTGCAAAAAGCATGTAATGACCCTTGATAGCAGAGGGGAGATGTGGGGCAGAGAGGGGATAAAAAAGACCAGTGATTTCTATTCTTGGACCGATGGTGAAGTAGAACTGTTACCACAGACAACAGTGTCAGAAGCGCTCGGCAATATTTCACTGACAATACAAAAACAATACAATCATTCAGAAGCACAGCAATGAAGAAAAGCCACATGTAGAACATACCCAAAGGCACCACAAGCTGGTGCACAAGACCCATTTTCTTGGCTCTATCTGCCCTCATGTTCCTGCCTGTCAGCATCATGTCAAACACTCCAGGGAGGCCCACCTACACACACATACACACACACAAACACACAAGTGTGCGACAAATGGGTCGAAGATACTGCGAGCAGAAATTCCCCCCCAAGTGAATCTCTTGACCTTAATATACTCCAGTGTAAGACTGTGGCAGTACTTTCAAGCCATTTAAGTGAAGAACTGATTAATATGAGTGTGTGTATGTATACCATTTCAGGCAGTCTCTGAGTGCCGTCTGCTCCGGGCAGCAATCCCATCATGACCTCTGCTGTCCTCAGAACTGTTCTTTGGAATTTTGTGGTGATTCTGGAGTAGCTGGCTGTAGTAAACTACAGAAAAAGACAAAAAATATGAACTTCTTGGTCCAATCTTCACATAAGTAGCATTTTGCACACTTTATCTGGCTCGCCTTGTCTCACACACACACACAAACTTGGGCACATGGCTGCAATGAAGAGACCAATTATCATTGTAAGGAGCAGAGAGAAGACGTAGCAGAAGGATATCTCATAATATATATTTTCCCTTAAGGATCAAACTACATACAAGTAAAAGAGCAACTATAAATGAAAGTATATAAGTAGCTGTGCTTTTCACAGCTCCGTTCGACCAGATCTCCCCCACCTCCTTCACCAGCTTAAACTTCATCTGCACTGACAATGTGTTCACCTGCATGCACAAAAAACACATGCACGCAAACGCACAGTCTGATTAGTCATGTCACATCTGTCAGTGGGAGACAGAGATAGGTAGTCAAGACTGTCACAAACATAATCTCTCTGACATATATGGACTGCTCATACTCTGTTCCATAAACACACACCCACACAGACAGACACACACACACACCGTTTGGCTGATGGATCATTGAGTCGTATAACTGCCACATCATCCTTGAGCTCGTAGCTGACGTGTGTTCGAGCTTGATGGAAGGAACAGTACAAAAAAGGTGAGATCGTCAGACATAAGGCTACCAGTATGTATTATGCTAATATCTGCTAGTTTATCATTATCCCTGGAGAATATTAGCATAAATAGCACAAATATACTCGAATGGTGTCCTTGCTTAAGGACATGTGCATACAAGAAACTGAAAGGGGTCACAACCAACCAGACTACAAGCTGAATTGCATGCAAATACATGTATCTTGCAAATAAATATTTGTATTATTTTCTACATTATAATATAGTAGGTGATATGTTCCTTATCTGTTTAAAAAAATCATGTGACTATGGCAAAGCTTTACAGGGCACCTTTAAATCGGTCGTTATTTGTAGAAAATATATGTTTTGATGGGTCAACAATGCATTTAAAACAACTTTTGTTTGTTTTAAGGATAAGTCCAGGGGGCACCTTTAAATCAGTTATTAAATGATACTGATAACATTTGACTACAGAAATGGTAACAGTCTAGAAAGGAGAGTATAATTCACCTATTTTAGACATCTTAACATCTGGTCTTGAAACTTTTACATCTGAAAAAGACAGAATATACTGGCTTAATACATGATGAAGCAATCACCACCAAGCTCATATTTACCAATAATAAACACACTGAAAGGCTGAGGTCGACAATACAGAAGAAGCAGATGGACAGTTAAGACTCAGATTATCTAAGATTCAAAAAGAGGCATTTCTGCAGGATATATGACCTATGAGCGACAGTTAGACTATTAAAATTGTTAGAGATTACAGTACTGTATTGACTAATTCATTGATCAAACAGCGTAATTGTTTGATTTAAAAGTTAAAAAAAATGATTAAAAAGTGATTCCATTAAAAAAAAAAAGGCATAAATAGTGTCAAGTTATTCTATTGACCATAAAAATTGTCCTCATTTACTGGTGAATTAATTAAAAAGTATTTACTCGTTGCAAAGTTCGAAAATGAAACACACCTGCTACACGAGCAGCTTATACCAGTAACTCTCAAAAAATAGGCGTGTAATACAACAACACAACACTGAAACATATTCTGGCCGTTGGGGGCGCAAGAGAGTCAAATAGCAAACCGGATAAGGACCCTAGAGCACGCTGATACATCGCCCCAGCCTAAAATGTTGTCGTACTCATACCTCATATTTAATTTCTTTTTTGTGTGTATGAATAATTTAATGATGTCAGCATTGACATTTAAAATTGGGTGAGCTGTATAAAATAAGCAAGTCTGTGACCATTATTTTATTGTCAAGTTGTTTTTCGTCAGGCATTTTTTTGGTCAGCCAACATGTTGGTGGGTCCTTGACAGCGTAGTTCAGCGGTGGCTCAGTCTGTCTGGCCGTTCGTTTGACAGGGAAGCACAGTTGGCAGAGACCAAACAGAAGTAAAGGTAAGCTTCAACTTACCTATCAGTACAATTATAAAGCTAAAAGAAAAATTATATTGTAAGAACTCTGCAAATGCGCCTAGTCATCCCAAACAAAGAGGAATATATTACAGCTTAAAGGAAACTTTACGTTAGCTAACAACAGCTACCCGGCGGTAACGTAGGCTACTAGCTTGCATCAGGCTTCTATCACAATTGTTTTGCTGTTTAGATTATTTCAGCATTCTTGGTTTTGACTGATTCAAACACTACTTCAAGTAATCAAACATTAGTCACTATGTACGCAGTTATGACCCTGACTGAGTCCCGTGGTGCTGTATTTCTGTCTCTGTCATTCTCCTGAGTATGAATCTAGGTGAAAGGTCAGAGCCAGTGTAGGGGGGTTGGGCTAGGTGACCGTCAAAGATATCATTACACATAATAAATAACACAGAATCGAAAATATGATATGTATACAAATGTGTGTTTTATGCATGTAATATCCTGGCCGGAAGAGTTTTTCTTCTGTCTAAATCTATAAAAAATTTCAAACCAAAGTTACACTTAGCCTACAGTAATATGGGCAAATGCGGAACATAGTAAGTTAGAAAAAAGTCTTTAAAGTTCACATTTAATTGCAAGGAGGTTCACTTCACTGCAAATTTAGGGGGTGTATTTGAAACTGAGTGCCAGTAACAGTTTACCCATCATACTGTCAAATATGTTTATCTATAGCCAAATCAAACCATATAATCCACAGTCATATGCCAGTAAAACAGGTCTTAGGATTTAGAGTTGACAGCTTATTATGTGTCTGTGATTCAGACAGAGACAGATTGACCTTTTGCCTACAGAACTAGATTGGAATAATACCTGTGGGGCTATGTAGTCTGGATAGGTCACTGTCTACAACACACTATCAACAACAGCTTAGCAATAGGTTTTACCTTCACAAAGAATATACCATTCAGTTTAGAGGTGAGACTGTTTCAGAGAGGTGTTGATTCAACTTCATGGTCACTTTATACAGGGAGGTGATTCTGTTATTGAGCTGCCCTTATTGACATAAATGGTGTGCTCTAAATATTTAATGTATCACACTAGCTGATAGGTTGTTGTGCACTTGAAATTAATACCAGATTTTTTTTTTCTTGAGAAAAACATCAGTGTTAAACCTGAAAGTAGGGCATTTTGAAAAAATAGAAATGTGAATTTCTTTATCAGATCTTTGGTTCCAATTTTAAAGTAACAAATGCAGTTTCTTTCTGTGTAGAACATAATGGCCTCCATGTTGCTGAACACGATGCGGAGCTGCTCAGTCAGCCCCTCCTGGGCGATGCGATGTGGTAAGTTGTAAACGTACACATTTTTTTTGCAGTATAACAGAGTCAAATATATATGTCAAAGCAATAGAGAAAAAAAATCATACAAGAAAACAAAATAAAAAGTACATTCAGTACTTTATGTTAATGATTACCACTTTCACTTATGTTTATTTAGCATTTCCATTTTTAACTTTACACTAACTAGCCATCCAGCCTTATATACATCTGTTCTGTAAGTCAGGCTGCTACAACACTGTTATCTGCTTATGTTGTTATGTTGAATATACTGTCAGTAATTTGAGATGTTTTTGTCCTTTAAAATTTGAAGTATTTTTAAATTATATAATTGAGAATGATGAAGACTATTTTTTTCTGTGTGTCCCAGGGGCGCGCTCTCTCAGTACGACAGCCCAGCTTCAGGCTCAGGGTAAGTAAGTCATTATTCTGAGTGATATCACTTACATGGATTTACCTATAAATCCAGAACATGGTATTGTGGAGGTCACAGATTTTAAATGTAAGCTGGACAGCATGAGCCTCTGTTTTGTTAATTCATTTACTCCGCTGGGAAACTATGCAAGATTATATATCCTTGGTTGAATCGACATGTTTGATGTGTATGAAAGTACATGCCATTATACTTACACTGACTCTCACATCAGCCCACAACTATCACGACCATTTACCGACTTCTGTCTTGATGTTTTTTCCAGCTCAGACAAAAAGCAAAAAGACCCTGGCTCGGCCTGGTATGAAGAACATAGTTCTGGTGGAAGGAGTCCGAACCCCTTTCCTGATGTCTGGAACCACGTACGTCTCTGTTCTTTTCTTATGGCTTAGTTTACTAGATGGATCCTGTGGTCACCAGGAGTTTACAGTGCTTTGATGAGAACATTTCTCAAAAAAGTTACTTTAACCTGAAGACACTTTTGCCATTCAGATGTTGAATTGTTTAGGAAATCATGTCAAATGATGTTTACAGTGGGATAATCTTGGTTTAAATGAAACCTCTCTGGTTTGTTTACAGATATGCTGACCTGATGCCCCATGACTTGGCCAGAGCAGCTCTGCAGTAAGTGTATCCGCAAGTCTTTAGCGTCTTTGCTTCACCATCACAAATTTTTATCAACAATATAAATCAAGTTAAATACTGCAGCGCTACTGTGATTCAAAAATATTCCATTTGGGTTTCTCAAGGGGTCTGCTCAACAAGACAAGTATTTCCAAAGAAGCTGTAGACTACATCATCTATGGGACCGTCATTCAGGAGGTCAAAACCAGCAATGTAGCAAGAGAGGTATTATCATGTGCAAACACATACACCCATGAAATGTTTTAGTATCTGGAGCTTCACATAATTTGCATCTTTAAAGTATTAAAACTGCATGCTGAGATGTATCATCACTCAAAGAAGCAATTTTAAGCCGCTGCTCAGTTGTGCATCTTCTTCAAGTTTTTCTGTGATTTCAGGCAGCCTTGGGTGCGGGCTTCTCCGACAAGATCCCAGCTCACACCGTCACCATGGCCTGCATATCCTCCAACCAGGCAATGACCTCAGGTATGAAACAAAACGCAGAGTAACATCTATTTATGCTGAAGTTGAGAAATCACAAAAAAAACTGTAAAGATGTATTGTGAAGATTGAGGGACACAATGATGGGAGATCAGAATCAGGAGATGTAGATGAGATGTGTTCTCTTGTCATTACAGTGAGTTTGGAAAAAAACTGATGTTCGTAGTTCATTTTTGTTAAAGTTAACTTTTTAAAAAAATTTTCTAGCTTTTTTGGGGTGTTCCCTTCTTTGTTTGACCTTTGTCTCTTTCTCCTCCCTCCTTCTCCCCAGCTGTCGGTCTGATTGCTGCTGGCCAGTGTGATGCTGTTGTGGCGGGAGGGGTTGAGTTCATGTCTGATGTTCCCATCCGTCACAGTCGTAAGATGAGGAAGACCATGCTGTCCCTCAACAAGGCAAAGACCCTCGGCCAAAGGCTCAGTCTGATCGGCAGCATCCGGCTGGCACACCTCACTCCAGAGGTAAACTTTAAAATTAAAATATCCAGGAGCTGCACCACGTTCAGTTTGTTACATTCTTCTCTTGGTACTAGCATTTCCTCCCGTAACCTTTTATCACGTGTCTGTAGCTTCCTGCTGTGGCTGAGTTCTCCACATCTGAGACGATGGGCCACAGTGCTGATCGCCTGGCTGCTGCGTTCGGGGTGTCCAGATTGGAGCAGGACGAGTTTGCTCTGCGATCACACACTTTGGCCAAGAAGGCCCAGGATGCTGGTCTGTTGCAGGATGTCATCTCCTTTAAAGTGCCAGGTAAACTCAGCTTTTCACTCAGCTGAGACACTTCTGTACATACAGATTGCACATGCCATGTGTGAGATCGCCTACAGTTGCATCAAATTACAAGTCCTTTTTTAACTTCAGTGTTTGGCTCTGTGTAAAATATCATGTAGTGTTGAGTGTTTCATTGCTAACAAGGTGAACAAATAATTTTGGTTTTAACAGGTCGTGATATTGTTTCTAAGGACAACGGCATCCGCCCATCCTCCATGGCGCAAATGGGCAAACTAAAGCCTGCCTTCATTAAACCACACGGCACAGTCACCGCCGCCAACTCCTCCTTCCTGGTACACACACACACACTTACACACACACCTGGAGCAAAACACCCTGAGCAACTTGGGCTTTTTTTTTTTTTTTAAGTAATCTAATTTGTGCTTCATAATAGCTAGATTTTGGTGACATTTATGGTCCACTTATGTAACAAATTGTAATGCCTTGTCCAAACTTCCTCCCCTCTGAGCCTCTATGAACTGATTTCATTCACGAGTGGAAGCACTGCCATTCATAAACTTCCCTGACTGTGAGTAACTGTCCATCTTTGTTTGTCCTCAGACTGACGGTGCCTCGGCTGTGCTCATCATGTCAGAAGAGAAAGCTTTGGCTATGGGTTACAAGCCTAAAGCCTATCTCAGGTATCCGCACCCTCTCTGTTTGATAGCTCAGCCTCATTTACCCCAGTGATGCTATATTTAGTTGAGATGCTGATCACATCATACTTTCGTTCTGGCAGAGACTTCGTCTACGTGTCTCAGGACCCTAAAGATCAGCTCCTTTTGGGGTGAGTGCTCTTCCTTACTTTAAGTTCATATATTATTCACACTTTTAGTTTTGTTAAAAAACTGTAGGAGAATTTTAGTAGTTCACAGTTTTGATTAGAAGTGACTTGCTGTTAAGAGGAACTAGTTTGGCTTGTGATTGATATTGAGGAGTGAAGAAACATTATTCTGTTTTCTGTGTGACTTTTCCAGGCCAACTTACGGTACACCAAAGGTCCTGGAACGGGCTGGCTTGACTCTGAATGACATTGATGTCTTTGAGTTCCACGAGGCATTTGCTGTAAGTTAAAACCATTTGGGAAAAATCTGTGAGTTCGTATAGTTTTGGGTGAATGTGTGCATTGATCTGTTAACATCCTGAATATCCTGTTAATCTCATGACTTAAATGATTAAACTAGAATCTCTCAGTGTCTGTGTTTGTCTCTTTGTGGCCTATGTTATTCATAGGATTGATGTCGGAGTGAGATTTGACTGGTCCACTTCACATCCTGAACTTTTAAACCGGAGGAAATCAATGTGTTTTCTGTCTGGTATCGATGGTAACTCTCTGGATATATTTGTGTGTTTTCAGGGCCAGATTATGGCAAATCTGAAGGCTATGGACTCTGATTGGTTCGGCCAGACGTACTTGGGCAGGAAATCAAAGGTAAGGGAACAGCAGGCCAGCTGTTGGCTTTTTTTCTGAATGAGTCCATACAGTAAATCTGGATGCCTGTGACATAGTAAAATATGTTCCGATATATTTTTTTTTAATACAGATCAATATTTAATAAGTACATACTGACAAAACGTCCTAATAAATTAACATCAACGATTAACTGCAAAATTATTATTTGTTCTTGCAGTGCAGGGCCTTCTTAGGCTTCTTTTTCTATTTAAACTGCACTCCAGTAACATGCAAGACTGTAAATATGACTTTAAGAAAAATTTGAATCACTGGGGCTTTAACTTCAGCAGTCAGTGTCTTGTAGCCTCCACCAGTCTGAATGTTAAATTCTGACCTTATTTAACATAACATCAGTCCTGACCAAATGTGTATTGTATTGTGTGTGTGTGTGTGTGTAGGTGGGAACTCCTCCCATGGACAAGTTCAACATGTGGGGGGGCTCTTTGTCTCTGGGTCATCCATTCGGTGCCACAGGCTGCAGGCTCGTAACCACAGCAGCACACCGGTTGCAGAAAGAGGGAGGACAGTACGCTCTGGTGGCGGCCTGTGCTGCCGGAGGACAGGTGATTACTTTGTTTTTCGCCCGTTTCGATGCATCGTGTGATTAGAAAATTATTTCCTACAGATTCACAGATACACGTTCTCTCTGGGAAACTTTTTAAAAGAAGTATTTTGTCCGCCTGTATTTTTGTGTTTTTTTTCCAGGGTCATGCCATGGTGGTTGAGGCTTACCCACAATGAAACAAAACATCATCTGTGACGGGATCTTCAAGTTCATCTTAACATCCAGTAACATCATAACAGAGTGTACATAGAAAAAGCACCACTTTGCCTTTATCTGAGAGGAGTCAGATACAGTACGTGAGAGTGTCTGCGGAATCTTGTGTAAATTCAACTTTGCTTAGAAGCTGTTAAATAATAGCAGACTGTCGTGGAGAAATTTTGCCTGTAGGATTTATCGGACTTTGAGGTGCGCCATGTCAGCGTCGTCACCGAGTCGAATGTAACATAGCAAAATTTAAGCACTCAGGAGGGAGAGTGAGCCGAATGTTTATATACGCTGTAATAATTTTTTTTCTTACCGACTGATGGAAATAAATGGTGTGCTAACTACACTGACACCCACTTCTGTGTTTTCTGTTCTTTTTTTTGCCTCTGAAGCATCAATTTTACAACAGTTTGACATGCAATAGGAGATAAATCACAAGTTTTACTCAGAACATTAATGATCTCTTCATTCTATCCAAGTGTCCCCAAAAGACAGCGTGACAGTGAACCAGCATGCACAATGCAGTGTAAATTTAACTAGTTTTAGTTCCCAGTAACCAGGCTAAGATTGAACTATTCGTGTACTAAAACATGCGGGACTTGTGAGTAGTTTTTTGCTTTTTTCCTTTCCATTTCTTTAGATTTGTGTTTTTGCGCTGATTGAAGGCCTTGATGCGCGGACAACAACTTCAAGCAGTGTTGATGGGTAATGTTTAATTCAGCAGGGACTGAATTAAACTATTGCAAGGGAAAAGATCAATGTATAGACAGCTTCGTGCTGCAGATCACAACAACTGCGAATTTTGGGAAAGGGGGTGTGTTGTCTGCTCTTAAATAGATTTCCAAAATTTGCATTGCCAATTTTTTTTTTTTTTTTTTTCTTACCTTGCATTTGCATTCTGTATCAAGATGTGTCAGCAGTAGACTGGCTCTGGATTCCTCTGCGCTTAATTGATGGTGAATAATGCTGTCTGCTTCTGACGGGACGACTGATGTTAATGAGGAGGTAAAGAGGGATTGCTCGCGCTTCCTGGTGATTTAAAATAACATGAATATGAAAATTAGGAATATGGCTGGCAAGTTACTTAAAAGTTCAGGTATAGCAGCGCTTTTTCTTCCTGATATTTGGTGTTCATATTGTGGGAAAAACGGAACTTCTTTTTACAGCAGCTAAAGTGTTTGTCTAATTGACAGCAGATGGGTAAATTTATATCAACACATTTCCTCTATTCTGCTTTGGTGTGTACGATCCCCACAGCGCTCACCGGGGAATCTGCTCCACTCATCACACACACACACACACACACACACATATACTCACACACACCTCAGGTCGGGGGCTTGTTAACATAACTTCAGTCAGACACTTCCGTTTAAAATGTATTTAAAGATTTAATTCTTCCAGCTTTAAGAAATCCTTGACTGAGCGGGAGGAGTTGATTAATGCAGCCGAGCCTGTCACACGGGCTGCAGGCGGAGGGAATAAAAACCAATGTTTTACTGCCAAGGCAAAACGGAGCTCGAATGTAAATAGCAGGAGGAGAGACAGAGAGGGTTTTTTTTTTTTTTGTGTTTTTAAAGCTTCAAAACCGCCTCAACCCTGCGAGACACCGGAGACACGCAGACACACACCGACACACGCCGACATAGCGGGCCGCCTCCCTGCCTCTCTCTGCCTCAGCGGGGCTTTGATCAGACGGAACCTTTTATGGAGAATGACTGGCGAATGCACCCGCTGCTGTCACTACAAATCTACCTCACCGAGCGCGCGGGGAGGCGGGGAAGGGGAGGAAGGAGGGTACGGGGGGTTTTCGGGGTGTTCGCGCGAAGGGAGGGAGGGAGGAGGGGAGGGAGAGAGGGAGGGAAGGGGAGAGAGTCGGTGTGCAGCGGCGTCTTTCATCTCGTCCTAGCCGGCTCACGCGGGGCGGCACCTGCTGAAAGCTGCACTTGACTCGAGCTTCCTCCACCTGCTCGTGCGCTCAGTTTGTATGCGTGTGTGTGTGTGTGTGTGTGTGTGTGTGTGATGCCAAACAACAAGTTTCAGTGCGTTCAGCGCACTGTACTGTAATGCTGCGAAGTGCTTGTAATATATATAAGGGGAATTCAGAGTCGGGGTTTGTTTTTTCCGATTTTAAAAAAGTCTCCATAAACAGATCTATATGTTAAATTAAAAAAAAAAAGGCCCATATCACTTCATATCCTGCTGTAACAAATGTCCACAGTAGTCTGCTTAAAACTTGATAATAAGGTTTGAAATACAAAAGTTTTCCTTGGAAGTTTTTGTGTAAGAAATTGTGGAAACATTTGTGAATCGATTATGCTGTATGTAAATCTTTGGCATCAGTTACAGAGCACTTACTCTAATAAACTCTCCTGACCTTGTTAGAGTTTCAATAAATTAAATCTCCAGGCCTAATACTAATTGATGGACCACAATATAAAGTGCAGTGTTTATAATGTAATAATAATGCCAAAATTAAGCTTCATCTCTCAGTCAAACTCAGTATTCTGCCATAAAGTCCAAAGCACAGTTTAAGGGGACTGTACTGTAACTAGAGCCAAAATGCTGACTAAATGACTGTGATTGAGTGAATTGATTTGGCAATTAGTCTGCATCCTCTCACACACCATTAGGGCAACAGTACAGGGTTTTTAGAGATAAGTTACCTCCCTCCTTGCATCTGTGCTGGTTGCTGGATTGACTACAAGGAAGCCACAGTGGATGTACAACACAAAAATTAATTTAGTAACCACAGAAAAACTAAATTCCAAATGAAAATCATTCACAGAATAGCTGTAACGTAAAAGTAAAGGTTAAAAGTACAATTTTACCTACAGATAAAATTCTAACAAGAGCATTTGGGGAGCAGATAAAAGATAGCTGTCAGTATTTGCTTACACTGCTCACAGATCTCAGATAAGTGGGAATGTAACAATGACAGTAAAACTGTTCTGCCAGCAGCAGCAACAGAAAGTTAAACACCCACCAACTGGTGTTGAAATAACAATCTTTACTTAAGTTTGACTGGGGGGCAAATCAGCTGTCTTGTCTCTCAATTAATCATTATCATAATTTAAAAAAAAGACTGTTAAGAAACATTAGTGATGAACAAACAGCACAAGAAAGTTATCTATGTTGTTCTACTTGTTCAGGAGTCAAAAGATCTTCATCAGCGAGGCGCCAAAACAAGAGAGTAAGTGGACTTGAGTTTAAATGTGTTTTCTTTAATCTGTTTTAAAGGTCAAGAATCAGTTTTCTCTAATGTATTTTTTCCTCTGGTGTTGGCTTGTGTGTTAAAAAACCTGTCAATCATTTTAGGAGTGACAGCAGATTCTGATCCAGTGTTTAAATTTTGATTAAAGGACGACAAGATTAAGCCTCATAGTCAGTCTTAATTAGCTTGCCATTTTATTTTGCTGCATTATGCTGTTAGTTTTGTCAGTTTTTGGGGTAAACAAACATCTGGCCATAAAGAGCCAGCTCCGTGGACCATAAACACACACATAAATGTTGATGCACAGGGAGAGAACAAGTTTTTTCTTGTGGGTCAACATATTACAAGTTTTGAGAAGTTTTTAAAAATTGATACACAAACAAAAAGAAAGTAGGTTTTACTCACATTAACTCTATTTTTAATGTGAGAAAACACGCAATACTATACAAGGGGTGACTGACAAGTTTTTGGCTCAAGATAGAGGAAGATGAGTTATATATAAAATCAATACATGCATGAGTAGATAAGCAGAGAATTTAAAGTTTACAGCTTCAGTAATGTTTCTGTGTTTGGTAACTAAGTTTGCAGGTCAGAGCTGTCTGAGGAAACTGACACCGGCGATGGCCTCCATCAAGAATGCAAATTTAAACTTGATCAACATTTGCCCTTCAGACTACTATCTTGTCCTTCAGGATGAAGTGGGAGCTTAATGGTGGCCATTTTGGCAGTGACAATGACATTAATGCTGCTGAGTGCCAATTTTTTAAGCTTTTTAAAATTTTGCCTGTTTTTTTCATGCTAGTTCTGTGATTAACTCTGTTTTTCTTATTACATGTACAGCTGTTGATATCTGGGTGATGAGCTGCTGTAAGCAATTACCTGTACAGGAATACAAAAGAAGCTGCATTGAATTTAAGAGATGAAGGGATGCGTGATGTTCAGTTTGTGCCTTACAAACATTTCCATGTTGAATTGCTGCTTCTTGTGAATCAAAGAAACCTTCAAATCTGCTCTATTAAAATTTTTTACCTTACATCTTCATGTGCTTGATTTGATATCTTTCTTACTGGGCCTCTCTCCCACCTCTGGAAAACATGCAATCTAATTCTAATTCAGTATTTGAACCACAATATAAACACATCTCCCTCCATTTTCCAACAGATTCTGCAGTCTCCGTCCCTGCAGGTACAACTCAATAAAATCCAGAGAAATGAAAAAGATAGTTCAGTTCCTAACAGCGAAAAAGTGATAAACTACCAGTGTTGATCTGATCAGGGCCTGTGCGCTTAAGATGGTAGGTATCTTTGTGGATTCTGGGGGGAACTTTGGCATCCTAAGCAACACACACACACACACACACACACACACAGACAGAAACACAGAAACACACACCACACTCACAAATACATCTCGACGCCTGTCTGTTGTACACCAACTATACACAGGTGGATGGCAGCGGCTGTGTGTGGAGCAAGTGGATTATGAGGAACGGTAATTGGCTGTCCAGAGAAGCTGCCCATGTGTATCAGTGTGTGTGTGTGTGTGTGAGTATGTATGTATGTGCATGTGCGTGTGTGTGTGTGTGTGAGGGTGCTCTGTCCGGAGTTCATAATGTTCTCATAACGGTCAGTTAGGGTTGTCCGCCAGGCTCGATCTCCTGTCGGGATTGTAAATGTTATTGATCAGACGCATATGCCGCATCCATAACGAGAGCTGAGACACTGTTTTCTCACACACACACACTCACACACACTCACACACACTCACACACACACACACTAGAGTACAACTCATTAAGAGCCGTACACACTCATAGACATATCCTCATTAACACTCCCGAGTCATACACACTAAACATCCATACACATCTAGTTGTCAGACAACACTCATACACACACACACACACGCACACACACACACACACACACACACACACACTTACAAACACTGACTGATTTAGTTGAGTGAGATGGGGGGAGAGTGAAGGATGGGGGGGTGCGCAAAATGTGGACATGAATGGTGTGTGTGTGCAGCATGTCAGTGTGTGTGTGTGTGAGTATGCATGGACGTGTGTGTTTGTGTCAGTATTGAGCGTGACATTTGTGTCAGTGTACGATGCGAGCAGCAGTGTGTATCTCAAGATGTGTCTGTGTGTGAGCGTGCATCAGTGAGCGTGTGTGTGTGTGTGTGTGTGTGCGTGTGTATGGCGCGTGTCAGAGTCTGTCAGCCCCGGCGTCTCGTGTCAGGGCGAGAGGCGAGACATTAACAACTTCTGTCATTCTGCTGACAAAATGGTGGCAGAAGATTTCCCATGGTGCCCTGATGACTGCTGGCGTTTGTCAACAAGCCCTGTCACTGCGGCGATGAGGGGAGGGTTGGGTGGTGAGGGGAGGGAGGGGTGGGGGAGGGTTAGTGACAGGCCCCGGACCCGTTCCCATGAGCAAGAGAGTGTGTGTGTGTGTGTGTGTGTATGTCAGTGTGTGTACGTATGTGTCAGTGTGTGTGTGTGTGTAGTATGTGTTGGAAGGGGGAGAGGGAGGGGGGAGGCAGGGGGGAGGGAAGGGTTGTCTCTCAGCAGCTTTCATACATAGACTGCGAAAAAACCAAAATGAGCTGTCACTGCAATTCCCAGGATGCCTTGCTGTTTAGCATAGCAGCAAAAGCAACAGCAGCAGCATGAACTGTGTGTGTGTGTGTGTGTGGGCCGGTAAGCTGATAAGCTAACTCTCTCTCTCTCTCTCTCAAACACACACACACACACTCTCTTTCTCTCTCTCTCTCTCTCTCACACACACACACACACACACACACACACACACACAGACACTCACTCAGATAATTAAGCAGAGCAGAAGCTCCCCCTGACGCGAGGCAGAGCTCATCTGCATTTTGGCCTCCGGCGCGCAGTTAGGAGCAACGCCTGATGGAGGGAGAGAGAGAGGGCAAGAGAGGGAGGGAGGTAGAGAGAGTGAGTGAGGGAAAGAGAGGGAGAGAGAAAGAGAGAGAGAGAGAGGGTAAGGAGCCAATTAGCCAGCTGGATGGATGAGTGACTGACAGCACTCTTGACACACTGCTATCCGGGCTTTTCTGTTGCACACACACACACACACTTACACACACACACACAAACACACATGTACACACTTCCATCCATCCATCCCTCTCTTGTCTCAGCCTCCTTCTCTCTCTGCATGTGTCTCATGCTGTGTTGGTGTCTCTTGTTCTCGCCTGCATCCTGCGCTCGGCACAAGGCTCGCGCTCCAATCACGTCCCCCCACAGCGCTCAAATGTCCAACGACCTTGTCCAATGAGAGCACCCGCTGGGGCTGCGGGCCCCGCCTCTTAGGAGCTGAAATCTAAAAAGGGGTCAAAGGTTGTCCTGCCATTTTGCAGACAAAAACTCCATTTGTCAAAGTCTTTTGGTCGCCCCGCCTTTCTCAAAAAGGATGTTTGACGTCGCTGAAATGTGGACTCCATCGCTGATGTTCCAGGTGTGTGTCCTTGTGCTTCTATCCTCTTTGAGTTTTTGATCTTTGGGATGAGGGTATTTTTTGCAAAGTGAGCTGTACTTGTCTCACCCCTCTCTCTGCACTTTTTTCAAGGCCTTAGAATTAGGATAAGGTTTGGTTAAAAGAAAGATGGTGCACATCCTGAGCAGTCACAGGTAAAACACTGTTAGACTGAAGGTGAAGATTAAGGTTTGCAAATAAATGCTGCAGAAATACGAGTCTGTACGTGTGTTTCCTCTCATCTGGATGATTTCACACAATCCTGTCCTTTAAATCTTGAAGGACTCGAATTGGAGGTTCTTCTTCTTTTTCTTTTCGACAGTAATTGAAATTCCATTATCAGCTCACACGAAGTGAAAAAGTGATGGGCAGAGTCCCTGCATTGTTTAAAAATGGCCATCAGCCCGCTATCGGACAGCACTGCAGAAAGTGACGGGAAGCAGGTGAGACTTGACGTGACAGATTGCTGACCATCCACAATTCATCAAGGTCCTTAAGGAATCCAGAAAGTGTGGAGTTTAGCAGATTTTTCTGGAGAAACTCCTTCAGATTTGCACAGAATATGACACAAACTAGTGAACAAGAACACAAAATGATGTAGCAATCATCTGTAGATCAGATACAAATTGTTTGAGATACTATAAAAATTATTACCACGAGGTTCAGGCTTTTTTTTGTTAATCTGACATAGAGTTTACAAATAATTTTGCCGATTTGAACCATTCAGTTCATATAATAGTTACTGTGAAGCCAGCATGAATTTAATCTTTTTAAAATATATAAAACGACAACCGAACAAAAACACAACTTTACAACTTGGAGACCACCAAAACAAAAAGTTTTAGTCTTGAACAAAAACACATTTATTCACTAATTTGATGAGGGTTAGTTTTATGTTTTATGGGGGAAAAAAATTGTGGTTTTCCCCTCTGATGTCCTTCATATCTCTGCTTCAACTTTTAATTCTTTATGGAGTCTCTAAACGGGCAGCTAGCTTTACTTGTTGCTAAAGTAACAGCTAACTATAGCTAGTTAGCTCAGTTAGCTGCACAGCTAGGCGTCCTATCAGCTGACTCAAACCTGGGGTGTCAGGAGGAGATCTCAGCAAGAAAATCTCCTTGGTGCTCCAGTCTCTGTCTTCAAAATGACCTTGCAGAGTCACTCAATAAATAACAAGACAGCTACCTGAATGGTGGGGTGATGCAACATTTATTCTGTGCTAATAATTATTGTAAACACCAACTATTCTCTGCCATACGAAGTCACCCTGTTAGTCATTTTGTGCCTCATTTTACACACTATTCTTTAAAATTTAGACAGATTTTTTTTATTTAGAGACTAGAATCTCCTGTGAAGTTCGGTGAGTGTAAACAATGTTTAGCTGCACTGCACAAGTTTACTATGACTGACTAACTGGTCCACTCACATACATTTCACAGTGATCACATTTTAGCTGTTAAACATGTATTACTTATTTATTTTATTCACCTGAAATTCATCCAACTAAGATTATTGCATGCTATTAATGTTGAGTTATTAAGTTAATATTTGATTGTTTTACACAATTTGTTCTTTATACTTTCTTAATACTAGAATCTTTTTTAACTTATGGTAGTGCAAAAATATTGCATGAAGCATCAGAGCCTTTAGCTTACAATGGAGACACATGGTTGACCTTCATGTCTTTTTCTTTGTTGCGTAAATACTAAGAACTGAATCTCACAGAATCATTGGTTACTGTATTCTTTTAGCTCAAAGTATTACACTGTTTTATTTTCTGCAATCTTTCACATTTTTCCATTGACTGACGTTGCTAGTGTAGCGTAATAGTAGTTTACAGGAAGAGTCTGAGAGAAACACCGACACCACAGTTCCTCTGAGGTGCTTTTCTTCTTCGTCTGATGTGCTCAGTGATCAAACATGCTATCTTCATGCTGCCTCTCCCCGTCATTATATGTGAAAGCACAGAGGGTGCACTTTTTAAAAGCTGCTTCTTTTCTGTCTAGTTATTTCACTGGCTTCCTCAGGAAAATCAGTGAGAGAGAAATTTCACAGTGAAGCAAAGAGTGTTTATATTTCCATTGAAACCCCAGGAAGTAAAGCCCATCTATTAGCGATGCAGGTATTCCACTCTGTGCTCCAACAGTCTGATGGAGAAAACATCACACTTCCTGACTCCTTATGAAGATTTACTGAGCTGGTGTTAGACATTCTTGCATGAAACAAATAATTAGCGAACTGGTACATTAGATCTTAAAAAGAATTAATTAATATTCAGCAGTGTTAGCCTGAATTATGTCTGATTATTAACTTAACTACAGATTAGAGGTGGATAAGACCAGGCAAGCTATTAAACTTTAATGGGTTTTTTTCTTGCGGCTCAGATTATGTGCAATCTATACAAAGGGCAAAGATACAGACAAACAAAAAGCAGAGAGGATGATTGTGTTTCAGGGGTAACTTCTATAATTTTTTATCCTGGACAATATTCCTCCATGATTTTGTGCCTGAGTGACCAATGGGGATAAAAAAAATGTTAAATTTAGCTCAGTAGGCCTTTTAGGTGAGAGCGTTAGAGCTGCCAGCAGCCAAACATGGCTGCAGTGTAGTCAATGCTTGCACTTTATCTACTTGTTTGGCTCCCTAACAAAATAATGAAAATTTATATGTCAGTTTTTTAAAGCTCTTTTTGTAGGTGTTAAAATCAGTGACGCATCACAAGTAATGCACATGATGACACAAGTTTAATGAACAAGCTCTGGTCATGCAACTTTTTCAAACCTGTACTTCTAGTGTTACTCAAGCATATTTTTGAACGTGTAATCTACTTCACTGCATTCGCCAAATACATTCATTACAACTGGTCTGAAGGGTGAAAGGGGCACCTCTTTTGTAAAAGCTGAGCTGCCTGGAAGTAAAAATGATGCACCAACTGTCTTCTCGCCATGAGGTGATGATGGCTGAGCAAAACTTAAAAAAAGGAAGCAGCTTCCAATGACAATGCCCTGTCCACACCTGGTCATACTTTGTACAACCACATCTTAGAAAGATAACACCTACATGATCTCCACTTTTAAAAACTCTTCCTCTAACCTAACAAACACACTGTGATCAGCTGCACAAACTGGAGGTGAAAATGTAGTTTGCTAGCTAGCCATTGTAATGCTAGTCCTTGATGTTGTGCTAATGCCATTAACTTATTTTGTAGCAATAGAAATACTATAAATTAGTGATAATTAATGACAAATTTGTATTAAATTGAAAGAAACACTGAGTTAGTCACTTACTTTGTAGTTTTTACTTTTAGTTAACTTGAGAAAGTTTCTTAAATGGTAATATTCAATAAACTTATGTACACATAATTTGAGTACACATTTTCAAAAGTCCACCACGCACTTGTTGAAGAGCATCAGTCCAAACCTTTTTTGTTCGATGTTAGCATTGAAACTCCAAATGAAACTCCTTAAGCCTGTTTGTGTTTTAGGGTTTGTTGATGTTCACGGTGCATTTACATTCCTGCAGCTGTAAAACCTTCATTTGACATATAAGTCAAATAAACGGCCAAACACAATCATGCAAAAAGAGTTCAAACAGACTTGTGGTGCATTCATTCCATTGAAGTGATCAGACTAAAGTGAGGAGACGTTTCACCTCGGCTTTCCAGCTCCAGCCAGGAAGTGACAGGCATCGACAACAAGAGAGGATGTACAGGGAGGATAAGACAAGGAATCATATGCAAATGTGGAACAAGAAGACGCCAAAACACGGGGAGAAGCAGATGTGGGTTGCGAGCGGGTGGAAGTGAATGTTTGGGGAAGAGGAAGTGTTGCCGTTGGTTGACAGGAACACAGTTGGCAGGGCTGGAACAGGAGGCCTCATGACAAGCTGCCGTAGCTTCCTGTTTGCCCACAGAAAGATGCCTGAGGAGCAAGAGAGGAGAAGATGGAGGGAGGGAGGAGAAAACCAGTGGAGGAGTCACAGCTGGAGCGAGAGAGCAGACGAACACCTGCGTAACAGTGAGGGAGAAAGACAGAGAGATGGATGGATGGATGGATGGATGGATGGATGGATGGATGGATGGATGGGTGGATGGTGGGAGGAGGGCAACAAAGTGGGGGTCAGATGAGTTGAATTTGACAGTAATGATCACTGAACGTCTTTATGAGTCCCTGTTGCAACATTTTGGATATTTGAGCTGCACGTGGAGTGTGAGATGAATCAATTAAGATTTTAAATTGTCTTTTTAAAGGACATTTAGATACTCTGTGAGTTCAAAGTAAATGTTACAACAATTTACATGCAACAGCTTTTTAACATCATGTTAAGAGCGACAATTTTAAATAAGTCTTTTATTCCAAGAGCATTATTTTATACTCAGAAAAACTGAGCCACAATTAATATTTTACAAGTTTTGCTTCAGGAATTTTATATGTATTTTTTGCATTTGCATTGAAGTTTATTCTGTACCTCAGTGATTCTTTGCCTAAAAATATTTTATGCTCTTGTGCTGCTCTTATTTTATTGTTGAGGTCAAAGTCAATTTTACACTCTGGCAAATGATAGTTGTCAGGAACGTCAGTATGAGAAATAAAAATCTATCAATTTTTGTGGAGATTTATTTTGTTCTGAACAAGAGAAAAATGTTTAAAGAAGAATGAAAACTTGTGACAACTGCATTCATAAATATAAATAACAAATAAATGTAAATAGTGTAGTAAAGTATCCGTAATGCCATATTACAGGAATTATCCAGAGAAATGTCTGAAGGTTTAGAGGCCTTAAGGGGTAAAAATGCAACACGACATATTTACTGCAGCAAATGATGACGAACCAAAACACGGTTTCATAAATTCAACCTACACACATGCAGTTTAATATCATATTTCCACTACTGACTAAACTTTGCCTCTCAAACCAACTTATGTTTTTAGATCAGGAGTCATTTTTAAGACAAAAAAAGGCATGATGTTCCTGATAAGACCTGGAATTAATCACATTTAATATGTACTTAATATTTTTCTGTTGTAATGTGAATATAATGCAGAAGATGTGAGTTTCTCAGCAGACAGTGGCTCCACTATAAGGTATATTGCATAATATTGATACAGTAATTCAAATTGTTTAATGAAAAGCAGCAGTCTAACAGGTATTTAAAAAGCTTAACTCTGAAAAACTTCTTGTTCCACATCTTGGAAAGTTTGGTTGCTTGATTACATTTGTTGTGACAGAATATCAGTTTTTGTTTAAATTTGACATTAATTGTCTTTTATAATCTTGCACAGTGTTGTCAGCAGTGGACAGGACAGCAGCTTAAATACTGATGCCAGAGTGAAGTCTTTCCACTCTTTTTTATTGCAGTTTTATTAAATCGATCCTTCTGTCCACTTTTTTTTTAATGTAAAAATCTGCTTGTTTAGTTTTTGTAGCCAAATGTTTGCTGCGTGTGAATGAAAATCTCCATCTGTCCTAAACTGGTTTAAGGATTGAGGACAGGAAATGAAACTGGAGGACGAGAGGAGGAACGAGAGGAGGACATGGACAGGGGGATGAGGGAGGAGGGGGGGAGAGGGGGATGAAGGAAGAGAGGTGAGGGGCTGAGTGACGGGTGGAGAGGTGGTGGTGTGTGTCTTAGACGAAGGGATGGAGGGAGTAAATCCTTTTCTTCATCATTACCTCGTCTCTGCCACTGCCCTCACCTTAATTAGTCTCAGAGCAGCTCGCCCGGCCAGAAGTCTGCCTCATCCCTCCATCCATCCCTCTACCTCCTTCAACTCCCACCACCACCACCACCACCACCACCACCACCACAACCCCTCCCTCCTCATTCCTTTCACCTCCTTCTCTTTCTTCCTCTGCTCTCTCTTTTTCCTCCAGCGATTTTCCACACTTCCTCTGTCTCTCTCGCGTCGCACTTCATCTTCGTCTCTGTGGAAATTGACTGAAATACCAAACCCCTAACCCCACAATATCAACAGCTGTGCAGCTACACACACACACATGCACACACACACACACACGGCACAAAGAGTTTAATGTTGGTAAATACCGCAGACACGCGCGCACACATGCACACACGCACACACACACACACATGCTCAGTAATACGTGGCTGCTCCAGGCTTGGCAGCTATAAATACAGAGGATTGCAAAGAGGAGGAAACTCGGTTAAAAAGTTAAGTGGGGAAAAAAGCGGCGCAGTGAGATTGACACCCCGACGTCTCAGCTCTCTAGAGGCTAAATTAGGAGATCCACAGCTCCTCACACACACACACATTCACACACACTCACACACACACACGCACAAGCACACCTTGAGAGAATGCACGTTCATACAAACCCACACAATTCTGTAAGGTGCATACACACACATCGGCATGTATGAACATATATGTGTGTGTGTGTGTGTGTGTGTGTGTGGGTTTATGTGTGTGTCATGTCAGTCCATGCACACTCTGAAGGCCCATCCAGTGTCCCTGTTTTCCTCTGACCAGCTGAATGTTGATGGCCACTGGGACATTAATATGGTGGGAGATTCTGTGCAACTCAGCTGGATTTTCACAATGTGTCCTCATTCTGTTTAACTGTATATTGATTTACTTATTACAATAAGTGAAATTTAGTTTTTTTTAAATTAAATTCTACTTTGTTTCTCTCTAGTTGTGACCCAACCTACTATCCACTTCATAAATGTCACAGAGCATCTTGTTATTTTACAGTATATGCTTGCAATACTCAGGTTTTTACACTAAAAAGGACCTTACAAGGCGTTTCATGTGAATAAAAATACTCAAATAAACAGGAAATTACATATGTGACTTATTTCCCAGTTTGTCTGCAAAAGGAAAATTGATAGTTTTTTTTGTAATTTGTACACTAATCATTACAATGACTATGAATTTAGGATGAAAAATAGGTAGCAACTAAGCAAACTTACAAAAATTCCACACAAAACCTCCGGTGAAAAAGGTGGAAACCAAACAAAAGACAGTGTCAATGTCACAGAGTGTCCTTCACCGGACAGGTTTTCTCACCCGACTGTAAAATCATATTTTAATTTATCAAGAATATCTTAAAATAGCTACATGATACCTGAACAAAATACCCATTGCAGCTTTTACAGTTGATTTTCACAATCTCAGTGGTAATTTTGTGATAGTTTTATGTTTTCTTGTTTGTTTTTTTGTTGCTCTGTCAAGTTAGGAAATTAAAAATTTGTTTAAATAGTGTCGGCCAACACCCTGTTTGGCTGCGTAAAGATTTGCTGCGATAAATTGAGCTTCAAGTGGTAAACATTTGCAATGACTCTGTTCTCAGAAGGTCTTTCTGTCTCAAAACTCTACTGTATAAAACTGAACAGAAATTAAACCTAAATGCATTGAATTTCAGCCACAGATTACAGATACCGCATCTGACTTTAAAAATTAAGTAAAACTAGAGGTTTTTGCAATAATTTCCCCCAATATGCCTTTTATAGTAGTGCAAAAGTTAAAAATATTACTTAGTGCTGCAAATTTGTAACCAGTTTTTTCAAAAATTAAGATTTCATTCCAACCAAGTCAAAGTGAAGATCCACTCACAACAAATGATCTTCTGTGTGCAAATCATAGTATAAACTTTATCCTGCAGGGGGTGCTATTGACATTGAAGTTGCTTCATTTGTGACCTCTGATCCTGATGCTGTGTGCTGTTTGCACGGCCTCCTGCTGCAGCCACTAGATGGCATTCAGGCTCTTTCTGAGGTGAAACCAAAGCGAAAGACTTCACTGATATCTTCAGGTCATTTTTAAGTCCTCATAGTGAGCATTTATAAGTTCATACAGGTGTATATAAATAGATAGGTCCTATTAGGACAACAAATGGATGATAAATTAGTAGAAAATTTGTTATTTTTTATTACAGAGTTTAGATGCCTTATAGTTAGAATAGCATTAAGGAAAACTAACCTAAATCTCACTGCACTGTCCTGCTGGAAGCTGACGCACATGTTTATGACATAAAGTCAAACTAAATGATGAAATAAGTATCAACAATGTAGAAAAAATATTTTTAGAAAATAGAAAAAAATTAATCACTTACTTCTTTATAATAATGGTACATAAATATAATTGATCCAGCTTTAACTGTGTGTTTACATCAGATTCCCTGTTAAGTTGCACCTGTGCATTATGTGCTATACGTGTGTATGTCAGTTTAATATAAGAACAAAGGAAGAGGATGTTCATTTGCATTTCTGTATTGTGGTATTTCAGTAGAATACAGCACTTGAGTGTCCACACACACACACACACACACATAACCACACAGACATTTGTGCGCGCACACACACACACACAGACATTTGCACACATTCATGCACATGCAGAAAGAGACGGTAACTATTCAGCCTATTCTTGCGTAAATCACTTGGCCCCAGGGCTCTCTTAACCCTTTCTCTGTGAGAGTGAGTGTGTGGTTGAGTGTCTGTGTTTGTGTATGTGTGTGTGGTTGAGTGTCTGTGTTTGTGTATGTGTGTGTGTGTGTGTGTGTTGTCCCTTTGAAAACAGTAATGCTGTTGGACAGCATAACTGGTTGCTGTGATGATGCTGCAGAAGCTTCTACTGTATCTGCATTAACGATAATGCCCCATCAAAACTGTTTCTGCAAAGATTTAAAACACGTAAACAACCATCAGAGAAAAGTTATGTTACAGTTATAAGATACAAATTACTCATTTTAAACTAATAAATATTAAATAAAACACTATACACTAACTATATTTAGTTAAGAATGTGAAATAAAGTGTTTTTAATGTGAAATAGTCCCAATAGTCAGAAGTGTAAATATATAAAAGTATCGACTTTGAACAAAGTAGATATTTTGTTGTCAATAATTAAACCACAAAATCTTATTATTTAATCAAGGTTATTTAAAATGTTATTTTTTTTAATTATTTTGTAGTGTTCAACAGCCTAGAGTTTATCTATGAGAATTAAATTACATCACACTCATTTGGCAGAGGCTTTACTCCAAAACGTCCTGAATTAAATGCATGAAAACTGACAAATAACAAGAATAAATCTTTAGCAGAAAAGCAGAAAAGCAGCCGCCCCAAAAAGACAACATAGCAGTTGCTTTTTCATGAAAAGTATACTACGGATACTGTCAAAGGAAGAGAAAATAATATGAACATGTAACCGAACTGTACTTACATCCACGTATCCTCATTGGATGATGTTCATGTGTTTTAGCTCTTAATCACTGTACTTGAAACTTTTTAAAAACTTGTATTTATGAGGTAAAAGTTGGGAGTTTGCATTCATCAGAAAAGCTGCGCTGAACTGATCACAAGTATAATTAAACTGGTGTCTAGGTTGTTATAGTTAAAAAAAGTCATTTTTCATCTTATTTTAGTGCTTCTTTGTCCTGCATTATAATATTTTTTTCACTGATATACTGCCTATAAAACTTAACAAAAATTTGTGCTTGTCAAGCAGATAAATAAAATATAAATAAAATATTAAATATAAAATATTTCTATACTCATACAACAGTTATACTTTTTAAAATTCTTTTTTTGTTTTAATATCGTGTTTAACTTCCAGAGTTTCAGATTAGTAACTATTTTTAACCTGCTATTTATTTTACATAGTACAGCCATTCTCAAACAACATATATCCAAAAATTTTATCAACAAAGTTTGTTTTATATTTGTTGATACTTTATTTATCGTGAAAACCTTTAAACCTGTGTGTGTATTTACCTTTAATTTTTTTTTCAGTTTTAAGTAGAGGTTGGATTTTCTTTCAATCAAACAACCAGACTGCTGATTAAATTCAATTAAAACTACATTCAGACTCAAAATAACATGAATGTTATCTTCTTATTTTATTTCTTATACTTAATTTAACATCCCAGTTATGTTAAACATAGTTTCTTACAAAATTTAGTACACGACTTATTGTTAAAAATGTGTCAAAACATTTGCATTTAATTATCCAAGTAAATCTGCTTGCTGGTAATACTGCATATAATATAATCAGACTTACTCTACTTCATATATTATTTAATGATTCTTTACCACCTACATATCACAGCTGCATTCAGTTGCACTGTACATCTCCAATATTTTGTCTGTTAATTTTTCACATACCAAAGGAACTATTCCGTCTTACTATCACTACCCACAGATTTATTGTTTATCCTGAACATAAATATATATCTGCCTATATATAAACATATGCATTTTGCCTCTGTTTACACAACCTGCATTTTGGGTTTAAAGGCAAACTGCATTTTGTTGCACGGGTACAATAATAACAAATTTCAGCATAATATAATTAAATAAGTTATCTAATGTTTACTTTGTGCAGCATTACTGCTCCTCTATTGCACAGTTTGACCACAACACAATGAGAGGATGAAGCTGAAAGACTCTTTAACACCATTATTCCATGTGACAGGCGGTGACAGGGTGAAGTCTCATGCAGTGATTCATATCTGAGGTCAGGTGAGCTGCTGTTGTGACTGTGTGGTCAGAGCAAACAAAATCTACATTGGCCCAGTCAGACGTGGCTACTGGCAACAAGAGATTTATTATAAAGGAAGAGAGAAAAAAGTATGCTGGTGTTGGCATGACACACACACACACGCACACACACACTCACATACACACATACATACAGGCATACGCACACACAGACTTCACTATCAGCAAGTTGTCTCAGGCTTGCTGAACCCCCGTAATGCTCCTATTAGCAGCTTCAGTTAAAATGGCATTTCATCAGGCAGCTGACAAGTGAATTATCTCTCCCTTTTTCCTCCCTATTTCCCTGCCTCTCTCTCTCTCTATCTCTCTCTCTCTGTCTCTCCCTCCCTGCCTCTCTCTCTCTCTCCCTCTGTCTGTCTGCCTCGGTCTCCCACTCTCCCCCCGGCTCAGTGACAGTAGCCTTAGGCCTGAGATAAAGAGGAGGCGCGCGGCGCTCGGCGCTCTCACACACACTCGGCAGAACTGAAGTGACATCCTGTCAAAACAATAGTTTACTACAACAGGAACTTGTGTGTTCTGTCAGACAGAGGCTGAACTTCAACTTTGGGACATATAGATTCCTCTTTCATATTGATCTCCCCCCACTTTGTGTGTGTGTGTGTGTGAGCGTGTGTGTGTGTGTGTGTGAGCATGTGTTTCATTTGGGCCAGTGTACTTGGATCCCAGCCCAGAATCAGAGAGTGTGTGTGTGTGTGTGTGCATTAAAAACTCAGAGGACAGTTTAGATACTGTTCATCATACAGGCGTCTGTAGTGCTCCGGGGAGGAATTGCCATCGTTGACAAATCTCCTCCAGAGCTCATCTGCACCGGAGAAGATTTTCTCTGCCGCTTCCTTTTCTCACTTTTAAAAAATATGACTTCCCATCTCTGCTTTGTACCCTGTAGTGCAGCTGAAGGTTCCTGTATGCAGCTGTGTGGAGCAGAGCAGCGATTCCCAACCTTTTTTATGCTTGTGACCCCTTTATAAAGTGACCACTTGTCACATGTTGCACATGTCCTCGAGCTGACAGGGTTTTATTTCACTCCTTTGATGGTTTCGTATAAAAGATTTGAGGTCTAAAAGGGTGAAACTATCCAGTATTTTATGAAAAAAAATAATTTTAAAAAAAGATTATTTGTAGCATTAGGTGTAGGTTTTTTAAATGCTCTTGCTATCAAACACCATGTAGCCCTTTACATTTATCATGTGACCCCCATCTTTATGCTCCAGAGTAACATGGACTTACATTAGCTGCATGAGACCAGTTGAGACTAGATATCAAGATCATATTCTTTTTCCTATTTTATTCACTTTTAGTTTTTTTTATGATAAATCTGAGTCAATCATTAAGAAATAACTTAATTAAACATCACATTTATTGTCTCCTCTTTATGATAGAAATACATTATATTTTAAAAAAAGGCCTTGAAACACTTTGTGCAGGATGAGATTCCCCACATTTAAAAAAAACTAAAATAGTACCGAAACAAAGGGGCTTTGAAAAGATATCTACTGACTACAGTCTTTTATTTTGAAGCCTCTGTGAAAGCTGCCTGTACATCCCACTTGTAACATGAGGACAGACAGGTCTGATCTGTAGCCACAGAGGGGCGCTGTAGAACTGGGTGCAGGAGGGCGGAGGCATGGCCTGGAGAGTGAGAAAGAAAGAGCGTGACCCTAAGAGATGACCTCTTGAGGTTGATCAGGCCTCTTCATCAATCAATTTGGTTTTATTTTGAAGAAATGACACAGTTTTCCATTTACACCTCTTAAATTTAAAGCACTAAAGAACAAACTGAGGTCTGTTCTGCAATAATAATGAGATGAATCTGAGTTTAACCAGGTTTCATGCTACTATCTGTCCCTTTTCCACCATCACATGTTATAAATTTTAGTCCTCTAACTGATGCTGAGCCATTTGTGATGAAGGAACTGGGAGGCGTTCAAGGACACTTTGACAGGACACAATAGCCGCTGCAGAGATTTGACTGAATGCTGCACATCTGCACAGCTGCCCCGTTACACGACCAACTGAACCTGCAAAAGTGATTCTAGCATGTAGAGTCTGACAAACAAGATGTTGTGTCAAAAATTAAGGCCTTGAGCTACACACACACACAACTCCACATTTCACATCTCACACATCACATTTGCCCTTTTATCCAAACAATGACGAGGCCTAATTAAAGCCTCGTCTGCAGTGACAACAACAATATCTCTTCTGGTAGTGAGTTCAGGGACGGCATGAGCTTGAATTTCTCTTCATCTTTTCCTCGAAAAAGCATCAGGGATTGGCAGTTCCACCTCTTCCTCTCTGTTTCTAATCAGAGGAGAGGTTCAGAGGCAAAGATGGAGGCAGAATGAGGCAGAAAATCGAAGCTGACGATGTCAGTTCGCAACGAGCCGACTGGATAGTGAATTAACCATGCACCTTCAACAACAATAGGCCAGGAGAGGTGTGTTTTGGTGGTTTGGAGGGCATACTGTAATTGTGCGCTGGTCAGATGGTGAAACCACACACGCGCACACACACACACACACACACACACACACACACACACACACACACACACACACACACACACACACAC